>CAXIPT010000001.1:25093937-25215339 GCA_964030475.1 Tethya wilhelma
AGCATAATTTGTTGTTGAGTTTGATAAAAACTAATATGCAACAAAGCCAGCTTGGATCAATGCCACGTCACAACATGTGTGTATACCCTATACCTTAATAATGCACATAATGTACCCTAATCCCATACCCGTTCCTTTTCCTTTGAAGACAGTCTCGGTCGTCGGGGCCCTCTAGAGGAGCGGTCGTCCCCCTTTAAATCCCCCTTAAAATCCCCTTGAGTCCTCCGATTATCATTCCGATCTCCTCCGTCCCTATCCCTGTCCCCTCGTCCAGACCTCTGTCGTCCTCCTGGACCTTTATCGGAACCTGTGTAAGATGTGGAACATCACACATAAAGCTAAAAAGCTTACGCAAGTACACGTACAAACATTCAAACAAGTGTAATTTTGCGTGGAGAGCGTTTGAAGACAAAGCAACTGGACAACCTGTGGACAAGATGTGAATATAATTTTGAAAAAACAACAACACTCAAAGTGACGAAGCTCAAACCAATAACAAGGTGTACACATATTCATGCTGACAAATTCCCTACGCTCACGCCATGCATACTATAAACAGCACACGTACAAAAAAAAACAGACACAACCACCATAAGTACATGTATACCTTTTGTTGCTGCGTTCTCGATTGCAGTTTTCTTGCTCTGCTGTTCCTTCGCCAACTTCTCCTTGTTCTCCTTAGCCTGTCTAGCTTTAGCTAGCTGCTTGTTGTTTTCCTTCCCTTTAGAACTCTTCGCTGTTGTGGTGTCTTTTTCGGGCTTCACCGATTCTGTCAAAATCACATCTCCCGGGTCGTCTTCTTCGCCTAAGAATAAGGCGTACCTGTTCGTAGTACCTACGCTATATAGCTGCTCCATTCCACCGTGCTTGTTTTGCGATTGCAACGGATTTCTATTGCCTTGGCTATCTCTTTCCACAAGCGGCCATTTACAAATTTCTGCACAAACCCATACACATGGTACAAGTTCTGACCGTATATAACAACTGGTTTTCTAAATAAAGACTACAAAATTTTAAACACACAAATAGCGGGAAAAACAAACGATTCAAATAACTGTTGTAAGTACATATGCATTGTGTTCCAAATATAGCTATATTCTAAAGATATATGCGTTCCCTATATGAACAGACTTAATTAAGGTGCATGGTCACGGACAATAATTAACAAATTAATTAACTAAATTGATAGCCACATACTTGAAACATGGCATGTCATGTCTAATATAATTATAGAAGACTGCGGATATATAGCTATAGTGACACTGATGATACACTACCCCCATAAGGCCGAAGTTGATATTCTGATGTATTTACAGATAACTAGTGGTAAAAAATTTCAAAGTGTACCAATAACTGCCTAAATAAGTTATTTTCAACTTGACTTGCCACTGAGCAACAGAAATAGACTCGGGCCAAGAAACTATAAACTTTGATTAGAGTTCAGTGCCAGGAACATGGCTCAGCGGCAACCGTGGCAACATCATGACTTACCCAAAATTGGATTCAAATCTGTTCAACTCCTGAAAAAGAAAACTCTTGGTATTGGATCATATGGAATTGTCTGTAAGGCTCAGTGTGATGATCTTCTATGTGCTGCTAAGATCATTCATCAAACTCTTTTTGATCCAAATGCATATGAACAAGTTGAACGCGACAAAGAACACAGACTACCCATTAGTCGTTTCATGCAGGAATGTGAGTTCATGAGTGCAATAAAGCATCCCAATATTGTACAGTTCCTGGGAACACACCAAGATCCTCAAACTGGCCTGCCAGTTCTACTAATGGAGCTCATGGACAATAGCTTGACCCACTTCTTGGAGAGTTCACAGGATACACTCCCCTACCACATCCAAGTCAACTTTTGCCATGACATCACCATGGCCATTTCTTACCTCCACTCTAATGGCATCACCCACAGGGATCTCTCTAGCAACAATGTGTTACTGCATGGAAATGTGCAAGCCAAAATAACAGATTTTGGAATGGCAAAGCTGGGAGATATAAACCCTCAAGCTACTCGTGTGTCCTTTACACTGTGTCCAGGAACAGATGCCTACATGCCTCCTGAGGCTGTGAAAGATCCACCTGTCTACACAAAAAAGATTGACTGCTTTGCAATTGGAACACTCATCATCCAGATTTTGACTATGTGCTTCCCTAAACCAGGAGATCGACACAAGACCATACAAATAGACCATCCCAGGTGGTACAGTTGATGTAAGAATTTCAGAAATTAAACGAAGACAAAATCACATAAGTCTAGTTGATCCCAACCACCTTCTCCTACCAATTGCACTCGACTGTCTCAAGGACAGTGATGTTGAACGTCCTTCAGCTCAGGAGCTGTGTCATAGAATAGCAGCTTTGAAAGAAACAAATCAGTTCGCAGAAAGTGTTAGGAGAGCTCAAGAAAGACCAGAACCAGCTGATAATACAACTGAGAGAGAGGAAGAACTACGACAACAAGTTCAAGACAAAGATGAAGAGAATCGTCAGTTGAGACAAGAACATGCTCAGCAAATCCAAGAACTTCAACAAACCATTGGATCACAAATCAACCGTCTACAGCAAAAAAATGACATAATACGAGAGAAAAATAAAATCTTACTGAATAATAAACAGACCATTGTAGTTGGTCAACAACAATGCCAACAGCTGAGAGAAACTATCAGAGACCAACAGAGACAACTGCAACAGGTCACTCAGCAACTTGAATCCAGTCAACAAGTGACAGCTCAATTTCAAACACGAATCCAACAACTAGAACAACAACTGAAGAGAAAACCACCAACTGAGGAACTAGCTAAACCACAACAAAATCTCAGAGCCTGTGACTCTCCACTGACTCATTACTCTGACAACACTAGTACAGCCACAGCAATCAAGGACAACTTCACACTTAGGTGGAGAGAGGGCAAGAAGGCACCACGTAGTTTGATCAGAGGGTCTTCTGCTGTTGATGGTAAGATAGTATATTTAAGACCTAATGGTGCTAAAACATTTTATGCCTATATACAACTCCAGAGATAAGACATGGAATGAACTTCCAGAGTGTCCAAATCAATCAGTTTTTCTAGCAGTCATTCAAAACTCCATCACTGCCATTGGTGGAATTAGAGCTAATTTAATTTATAAGGTGACCAATCAGCTCCTCAGCCTCACTGGGGAAGGTATGAGTAAGAGATGGAGAGAGGTGTTCCCACCAATGCCCACCAAAAGATCGTTACCTATAGCAGTGTGTACTGGAGAATGTCTAATAGTTGCTGGTGGAATAGATAAAGATGGAAAGAGACTGAGAATAGTGGAAGTCATGGATATACTGAAAGCAAACAATGGTCCTCTGCTGTAGACCTTCCTGAACCACTACTGATTCTTCAGTAACCATCTGTGGTGAACAAATCTACATTGGGGGAGGAACGAGTGGCAATGAGGCATTTAGTAAGTCAGTATACACATGTACATTGGCTGACCTCTTGCTGTCTTCTCAGTCAAGATCCCTAGGAAAGCGTTTAGCTCAATTTCTATCACTTACTGGTGCACCCAGGGCTACAGTATGGAGCAAAATTGCTGATCTTCCAGTTACATCTACTTGCATCACACTTCATGGTCGACTACTAGCCATCGGTGGCAGTGATTCCAAGGACAAACCCACTTCAGATGTTCATATCTACCATTCCACTTCTATAGCACATGGGAGGTCATCAGTAAATTAAACACTAGTCGACGCTGGTGTTTTGCAGCTATTCTCTCCACAAATGAGCTAATGGTAGTGGGAGGCTGCACTACTAGTGATTGGAACAATTCAACTGATTCAGTAGAAATAGCAACAATTGTCTAATTTAACTTGCTTATAACTTTATTTACACGTGCAACTTGTTTTTATGCTGTTATACTAGAAGCTATTATATAATATAGTCTAAAAGTGAAGCAGCAAAACGTGCATGTGATCATGACATGAATTAATGGGCTGGTTGGCTGTGTGCTATATAAGGGTGGCAAGTCAGTATCATTTTGAGGTCTGTGGTTTCTCCGTAATGTGCAAAAACAACAAAGATTAATAGAAAATTTCACGATAATAATTGTATTTATACAGTAATAACAAGTTTTACTGCATTCCAGTCAGTTATACCTAATTTAGGTATAACTGACTGGAATGCACTTGCAATATTATGTCATATACAGCTAAATCTGTTAATTAAGTTATTATAGAAACAAAGTCAAGACATATACAACAACCATATAAGAATTAAAGCAAAATCGCAAGAAGGAGATCACCTTAAGGGACCTTGAGTCAAGCTAGAACTTGGGTAGAAGCATGTGAGCTAGTGTATGTTTATATGTGACACTAGAGGGTGTATTTCCAATATCATGCATGCAGTGAATAGTTATAAATTAATTTAATTCATAGTTTGTTCCTAGAAAGAAAGCTATAGGTGTTGCTATATCATAGTGTCAGGAACTTAAAGTTGATAACAGTATCTATCATAAAGTGTTTTGAACCTGTATAAAGTTACAAAGTTTGACACTTAACATTAAGAAAGACTTTGAAATTCAACAAATTACAGAAAAGCTAGGCAATATAGGATATGGCCCAGCAACAACATCAGGTCACACCCAAAATTGGATTCAAATCTGTTCAACTTCTCAAAAAGAAAACTCTTGGTATTGGATCATATGGAATTGTCTGTAAGGCTCAGTGTGATGATCTGCTATGTGCTGCTAAAATCATTCATCAAACTCTTTTTGATCCAAATGCATATGAACAAGTTGAACGCAACAAAGAACACAGACTACCTATTAGTCGTTTCATGCAGGAGTGTGAGTTCATGAGTGCAATAAAGCATCCCAATATCGTACAATACCTGAGAACACACCAAGATCCTCAAACTGACCTGCCAGTTCTACTAATGGAGCTCATGGATGATAGCTTGACCCACTTTTTGGAGAGCTCACAGGATGCAGTTTCCTACCACATCCAAGTCAACTTTTGCCACGACATCACTGTGGCCATTTCTTACCTCCACTCAAATGAAATCACCCACAGGGATCTCTCCAGCAACAACGTTTTACTGCGTGGAAGTGTGATAGCTAAAGTAACAGATTTTGGAATGGCAAAGCTTGGTGACATAAACCCTCAAGCTACTCGTGTGTCCTTTACACTGTGCCCAGGTACAGATGCCTACATGCCTCCTGAGGCTGTGCAAGATCCACCTGTCTACACAGAAAAAATTGACTGCTTTGCAATAGGAACACTCATCATCCAGATCTTGACCAGGTGCTTTCCTAAACCAGGAAATAGACACAAGATAATACACACAACTGATCCTCGATTCCCAACAATTGAAGCACGAGCTTCAGAAATTGAACGACGACAAAACCACATTAGTATAGTAGATCCCAACCACCCTCTTCTACTGATTGCACTTGACTGTCTTATAAGGATAGTGATGTAGAACGTCCTTCAGCTCAGAAACTGTGTCATAGAGTAGCAACTCTGAAAGAAACACTTCAGTACACAGAAAGTGTCAGGAGAGCTCAAGAAAGACTAGAACCAGCTGGTAATACAATTGAGAGAGAGGAAGAAATACCAAGGCGAGTTCAAGACAAATATGAGGAGAATCATCAGTTGAGACAACAATATACCCAGCAAATCCAAGGACTTCAGCAAATCATTGGATCACAAAACAACCGTCTACAAGACAAAGAACAGACTATTGTAGCTAGTCAACAAGAATGTCAACAGCTGAGAGGAACAATTAGAGACCAACAGAGACAACTACAACAAGTCACTCAGCAACTTGAATCCAGTCAACAAGTGACGGCTCTATTTGAGACACGAATCCAGGAACTAGAACAACAGCTGATAAGAAAAACACCAACTGAGGTACTAACTAAACCACAACCAATCCTCAGAGATCCCCCACAGACTCATTACTCTGACACCAGCACTACAACAGCCACAGCAACCAGAGACAGCTTCACATTGAGGTGGAGAGAGGGTAAGAAGGCACCATGTAAGACATTCAGAGGGTCATCTGCTGCTGATGGTGAGATGGTGTACTTCAGACCAGCTAATGTTAAAACATTTTATTCCTACAACTCAAGAGATAAGACTTGGAATGCACTACCAGAGTGTCCAAATACAGGTGTTTTTCTAGCAGTCGTTCACAATTCCTTAATAGCCATTGGAGGGAGAGACAGTGGTGGTAAGGTGACCAATCAGCTCCTCAGCCTCACTGGGGAAGGTGGGAGTAAGAGTCTGAGATGGAGAGAGGTATTCCCACCAATGCCCACCAAAAGAGCAGTATCAATAACAGTGTGTACTGGACAAGCTCTGATAGTTGCTGGAGGAGGTAATCAAGACAGGAAGGCACTGAAGACAGTGGAAGTCATGGACATTGATAGAAAACAATGGTCATCTGCTGCAGACCTTCCTGAACCACTCTATTCTGCATCAGTAACCATCTGTGGTGAACGTGTCTATATTGGAGGAGGATGGAATGACAGTGGAGGTATCCAGTCAGTATACACCTGCACCCTGGCTGACCTCTTCCTATCTTGTCAGTCAAGATCACTAGGAGAAGAATTAGCTCAATCTCTATCACTAACCAGTCCACCCAGGTCTACTGTATGGAGTAAAGTTGCTGATCTTCCAGTTACACAATCCACTTGTGTCACACTTCATGATCGACTACTAGCCATCGGAGGCTGTGATTCCAAGGACAAACCCACTTCAGATGTTCGTATCTACCATCCCACCTCCAACACATGGGAGGTCATCAGCAAGATGAAAACTAGTCGCCGCTGGTGTTTTGCAGCAATTCTCCCCACCAATGAACTAATGGTGGTGAGCGGCCGCACTACAAGTAGTGGGTTCAGTTCAACTGACTCAGTAGAAATAGCAACAGTTTTAATTGTCTAACTGAATTTGTACATAATTTTTATTGTGTGTGCTATAATAATTTATAGTAGAAATTGTTGTTTAACTTTATATTATTGATATCTGTATGGAATCTTATAATCTGTCACATGTTACCTGTGTTGAGTGTAAGTGATGAGTTCCTCGGGCTCTTCATTCTCATTCGTACGAAACACAAACAATAGTACGTCTGTTGCTAGGATACCAGGTGAAGCCACACCCATCTCTATCCAGACATTGGTCGGAGAGGGCAGTTTGAGTCGATAATGATGACATCAATCGAATTAATGAAACCATCACTGACATCATCAGGATCACTCTCTGCTTCATCATCACCATTCTCCTAGTATTAATTTGATGTCCATCTATAGTACAAACTTCAGTGTAAATAATTCATGCACCTATTCTTGTTTCTTTGGTATCATATCATTGCAATGTAGAAAACCATTGCAAGATTTCATATGGCAGGTAATAGACCAAAAGTTCAAAACTGTGCACTTTTGAAACGCAAAATACAGCGGATAAAGGGTTATAAATATTCAAACTTGACCTTTGAGCTGGAATTAAATGCAGCTGTTCACTGAAAACAACACTGTGTGTGGTACAATTTGTATTACCTAACTGGTGAAAATTTAAACACACAAATGGCAAGGGAAAAAAACAAAACATTTAATAAGTACTGTACATGTTCAGTTTCAACAAAGTATCTTTGAAGCTCTGCAATCTATGGAATAAGTTTCACTTGGTTCTTGAGGAACAAGACGAAAACCAACCTAAAAAGAAACAAACAAAATTAGTTTAATTATGTTTCAGAGTCAACATTTTCAAGTTGTTCCCAACTTACAGTGCTGCTCTCTGCTGGTATCCCCAACACATGCACAGAGCTTTCACGACTGAAGAGACAGTTTTTGCTTCGACTGACATCCAACTGCACAGACACACTCTTGGAATCCTGCATCATCAAGAAGATCGAGTACAAGCAAGAAAAAATAAACGACTCACTCGTACCATCTTCCAAACAGAACAACAAGAAAAGCTCACATAACCTTTCTAACGCAACTTTTACACACAAGAATACATAACTAGATTACAGTAGACTGATCGGGAAACTTTCAAAGTTTTCCCCATTAATGCAAATAGGTGGAAAACAATGAATTAAAATGTACGGTCGAAATGGTTAAAATTTATCAAGCCAGTGTAAGTACGTACCTTATTCTCAACGGCTATGGTAGTGAGATGTGGTGTGATGAAGGTGTATGTGTTGAGGCTCCCCTCTCCATCCCTCACACCCTCACACACTCCCCTGTCCACAACGAGACGAGAGAGGGCAGGGTCTATGATGGGTTGGAAAGGAAGGAGATCGACAATTTCTATTTCCCCCTCACAGTCCTCTGTGTAGACATCCATGAGGAAGGGACAGGCCTGAGAGAGAGAGAGAGAAAGAGAGAGAGAGAGAGAGAGAGAGAGAGAGAGAGAGAGAGAGAGAGAGAGAGAGAGAGAGAGATGTCAACAGGAATAAGTATGATAGATTTTAACCCAAATTAGCAAAATCAAAATACACTATCATGTTGCAAATAGGATAGACTTTGCAATTGGATAAGCATGATCTACCAGAAGTTTTATAACTAAGAAAGGAAGTACACCAGGTCGATTATGACATACTGCCATACAAGATAGACATTATACATTGAGAGTTGAATCTTAGTTGGACAAAACCTATACACAAGTATTTTGATTTTTGCTTATTTGTTTTTCTTATTAAATCCAAACTATCATGCATTGTTTCCCGGCTAACCTTGTATGACTTTCCATGATTCGTCATCACAGATCTCTCCAGAGGCTCTTTCTTGGAAGAAGTCAAACTCTGTCCTCCCCAGGTAGCCATTGCTATCCAGATCCATTCGATGGAATATCTCCTCCAACGCTTCACGACAACCCTCACTCAGTGCCACGCCCCCTTCTTGAGTCAAGAGTGCCACACCTTCTTCTTCATCCTCTTCTCTCGGTTTGAGGTGGCAGCCAGAGGTAAAGGGGATCAGAGCATACGTACCCACGTCCAAATCCAACCTGCACACCCAACGCTGTGTGAGTGTGTGTGTGTGTTTTGACCCACACGACTGATTCTCAATATTGGTCCATTGAACAAGCTGACATGTGTAGATATGTTATGTTTATCAATGAGATACACAACACAATGGATGTTAACATGAATGTATTGGCCATGGACATAGCTAGCCTTGTTCCCAGGCTCCTCCTTCGTATCCTTCACAAGGGAGGAGCCTGGGAATGAGGCTGTAGGTCATAGCCCTGATTTCTTGTAACAACGTAAGGAAGTCTGAAATGACATTCTCACTATTTATGCTCTGTGTAAAGGCTGTTCAGTCAGTCTATCAGCCTATAACTGTTAGTCAAAAAACCAAAGAAAGTTATGTTCAGTGAAAGACACGGTTTTGAGTGATGTAAGTGCATGATAGCTGGCACAAACACTTATGCTTACAACATGTATTGTCTTATTGCAGGAAGAATGATAACCTGTACAGAGTCTGAGGTAAGTGAGCATGTATTATATATGTGCATGTGTGTATGGTGCGACCTACAACTTCCTAAACCTGCATGGAGGTGACCTGGATTATGAGGTTACATATAATTACATTATTAAGAACTATGGAATGCAATGTGGTTACAGTAATTAAAATTAATATCCTGTCACACAAAGAAAGTCTCAGTGTGCTACAATTAGAACATCCATAGTGTAAACAAAACACTGACACTTGAAGTTTACTATCGTGTTTTAAGCTCAGCTATGAGAGTCACTGTATAGCTCCAGTTTAATTACAAAATAACTTATTTTTGGCAGTTAATTGTACACTTTGGAAACTTTGGAGAAGTATATGATATGGCTCAGCAACAAGATCAGGACACGCCCACAATTGGATTCAAATCTGTTCAACTCCTCAAAAAGAAAACACTAGGTATTGGATCATATGGAATTGTCTGTATGGCTCAGTGTGATGATCTGCTATGCGCTGCTAAAATCATTCATCAAACTCTTTTTGATCCAAATCTATACGAACAAGTTGAACGCAACAAAGAACACAGACTACCTATTAGTCGTTTCATGCAGGAGTGTGAGTTTATGAGTGCAATAAAGCATCCCAATATCGTACAGTTCCTGGGCACACACCAAGATCCTCAAACTGACCTGCCAGTTCTACTAATGGAGCTCATGGAAGATAGTTTGACCCACTTCTTGGAGAGCTCACAGGATCCAGTACCCTACCACATCCAAGTCAACTTTTGCCATGACATCACCATGGCCATTTCTTACCTCCATTTGAATGGCATCACCCACAGGGATCTCTCCAGCAACAACGTGTTGCTGTATGGAACAAGTAAAGCCAAAGTAACTGATTTTGGAATGGCTAAACTTGGTGACATAAACCCTCAAGCTACTCGTGCATCTTTTACGCTGTGTCCAGGAACAGATGTCTACATGCCTCCTGAAGCTGTGCAAGACATACCAAAATACACAGTGAAGATAGATTGCTTTGCCATTGGGATACTTATCATCCAGATTTTGACCAGGTGCTTCCCTGATCCTGGAAATAGACTCAAGACTGTACAAATAGATCATCCTCAGTTCCCTGGTGGTACAATATACGTGCCTGTATCAGAAATTGAGCGAAGACAAAACCACATAAGTCAAGTTGATCCCAACCAACCTCTCCTACCAATTGCACTCGACTGTCTCAAGGACCGTGATGATGAACGTCCTTCAGCTCAGGAGCTGTGTCAAAGAGTAGTAGCTCTGAAAGACACACCCAAGTTCTCAGAGAGTCTTAAAAGAGCTCAAGAAAGAGCAGAACCAACTGAGAGAGAGGAAGAACTACGACAACAAGTTCAAGACAAAGAAAAGGAGAATCATCAGTTGAGACAAGAACATGCTCAGCAAATTCAAGAACTTCAAGAAATCATTTCGTCACAAAATAACCAATTACAGCAAAAAGATGACATCATATCGAAGAATAATGTCATCATAAGAGACAAAGATAAAAATATTCAGGAACTAGAACAACAGCTGAAGACAAAAACACCATCTGAGGTACTAGCTAAACCACAACCAAGCCTCAGAGACCCCCCACAGACTCATCAGATTGACACCAGAACAGCCACAGCAACCAGAGACAGCTTTACCATGAGGTGGAGAGAGGGCAAGAAAGCACCATGTGGGATGGCCAGGGGGTCTTCAGTTGTTGATGGTAACATGGTGTACTTCAGGCCAGCCAATTCCAGAAGGTGTTATGCCTACAACTCCAGAGATAAGACATGGGATGAGCTTCCACAGTGCCCAAATACATCTGCTGTTCTAGAGGTTGTTCAAAACTCTCTAACTGCCATTGGAGGGAGAGACAGAAACAGACACAGTGATATGGTGACCAATCAGCTCCTCAGCCTCACTGGGGAAGGTAGCAGTAAGAGATGGAGAGAGGTGTTCCCACCAATGCCCACCAAGAGATCAAATGCCATAGCGGTTAGCACTGGACAAGCTCTAATAGTTGCTGGAGGAAGAGGAATTAGTCAAAACTTGGATCAACTGAAGACAGTGGAAATCATGGACTTTGATACCAGACAATGGTCATCTGCTGCAGACCTTCCTGAACCACTCAATGATGCCACAGTAACCATCTGTGATGAACGTGTCTACATTGGAGGAGGAGTGGGTAGCAGAGGATCTACCGAGTCAGTATACACCTGCGCTCTGGCTGACCTCTTCCTGTCTTGTCAGTCAACTTCACTAGGAGAACGTTTAGCTCAATCTCTAACACTAACCAGTCCACTTACTAGTAACTCTATTGTATGGAGCAAAGTTGCTGATCTCCCAGTTAAATGGTTCACTTGTGTCACACTTAACGATCGACTGCTAGCCATGGGTGGCTGTGATTCCAAATTCACACCCATTACAGATGTTCATATCTACCATCCCACCTCCAACACATGGGAGGTCTTCAGCAAGATGAACACTAGCCGATGGCAGCGTTTTGCAGTTGTTCTCCCCACCAATGAAGTAATGGTGGTGGGCGGTTGGACTGCTGGGAATGAAGAAACTGATTCAGTAGAAATAGCAACGATTGTCTAACAACAATGCATTGAATATTTTTTGCTATAATTATAGCAGCTGGCATTGTGACAAACTTAAAAATGCTTGCATTCATGTATGACTCCAAAATTAATGTCAAATTTTTAACGTAACTTATTATCCAAAATAAAATTATTTCATGTAAAACTTAAATTCTAAGCCAATTATTCACTGGAAGCAAGCAATTTAATCCCATGGATTTTGTTAAATTTTTTGTGGTGATCATCAAAACTAAAACCATGAATTCCGCCGTGTAGCACGAGCATGTGAATACACCTAATATCTGCCAGGGAGGAGCCTGGGAATGAGGCTGTAGGACATAGCTCTGATTTCTTGTAACAATGTAAGGAAGTCTGACATGACATTCTCACTATTTATGTTCTGTGTAAAGGCCGCTCCAGTCAGTCTATCAGCCTATCTCTGTCACTCAAAATCCTAAGATATTGAAGTAATATTCAGTGAAAGATTCAGTTTTGAATGATGTAAGAGTATGACAGCTGGCACAAACTCTCAGTTATACTAGCAACAACATGTATTGTCATGTTGCAGGGAGAATGCTTACCTATATAGAGGTAAGTGTGTATTATATGTGCATATACATGTATGTGACTTAACCTTAAAAACCTGGCCTGCTAAAAGTGCAGTGAGAAGGCCTGGCTTATGTGTGATCAGAGGAGTTACGACATGAATCCGCCTTTGCTGAGCTGGCCGGCAAGTGGGTGCACATGATCAACCGTCTCATTGCGAACTATTACAGTCACATGATCAGAATGTAATTAATGGATTTGCCAGCTCAGCAAAGGCACACTTGTGTCGTACCTTCTCTGATGGTGTGATGGATGTGTAATGCCCCACATGAACTATGGAATGCAATGTGGTTAGAGTAATTACTATCAATATCCTGTCACCCAAAGGGAGTACAGTGTGCTACAATTAGAACATTCATAGTGTAAACAAAACACTGACACTTAAAGTTTACTATCACATTTTGAGCTTTCTAAAGTTTTCAAAGAGTAATTTAAATTAACTGCTGAAATTAGTCGTTTTGAAACTCAACTGGTAGAGAACAAGCTACTCTCAGAGCAGAGTATACAATATGGCTTATCAACAAGATCAGGACATACCCAAAATTGGATTCAAATCCGTTCAACTCCTCAAAAACAAAACTCTTGGTATTGGATCGTATGGAATTGTCTGTAAGGCTCAGTGTGATGATCTGCTATGTGCTGCTAAAATCATTCATCAAACTCTTTTTGATCCAAATCTATATGAACAAGTTGAACGCAACAAAGAACACAGACTACCTATTAGTCGTTTCATGCAGGAGTGTGAGTTCATGAGTGCAATAAAGCATCCCAATATTGTGCAGTTCCTGGGCACACACCAAGATCCTCAAACTGGCCTGCCAGTTCTACTAATGGAGCTCATGGACAATAGTTTGACCCACTTCTTGGAGAGCTCACAGGATGCACTCCCCTACCACATACAAGTCAACTTTTGCCATGACATCATCATGGCCATTTCTTACCTCCATTCAAACGGCATCACCCACAGGGATCTCTCTAGCAACAATGTGTTGTTGTGTGGAACGGTCAAAGCCAAAGTAACAGATTTTGGAATGGCTAAACTTGGTGACATAAACCCTCAAGCTACTCGTGTGTCCTTTACACTATGTCCAGGAACAGATGTCTACATGCCTCCTGAGGCTGTGCAAGATATACCAAAATATACAGTGAAGATCGACTGCTTTGCCATTGGGATACTTATCATCCAGATGTCCACCAGGTGCTTCCCTGATCCAGGAAATAGGCTCAAGACTGTACAAATAGATCATCCTCAGTTCCCTGGTGGTACAATATATGTGCCTGTATCAGAAATTGAACGTAGAAAAAACCATATCAGTCAAGTTGATCCCAACCACCCTCTCCTACCAATTGCACTCGACTGTCTCAAGGACAATGATGTTGAACGTCCTTCAGCTCAGGAGCTGTGTGATAGAGTAGCAGCTCTGAAAGAAACAACTCAGTTCACAGAAAGTGCTAAAAAAGCTCAACAAAGACCAGAACCAGCTCGTAATACAACTGAGAGAGAAGAACTACGACAACAAGTTCAAGACAAAGATGAAGAGATTTATCAGATGAGACAAGAACACACTCAGCAAATTCAAGGACTCAAGCAAACCATTTCATCACTAAACAACCAACTTAAGCAAAAAGATGACATCATTCGAGACAAAGAACAGACTATCCAAGAACTAGAACAGCTGATTCAGAAGCGAAAACCACCAACTATAATCAAGGATAGCTTCACACTTAGGTGGAGAGAAGGCAAGAAGGCACCATGTGGGATGGCCAGAGCATCTTCTGCTATTGATGGTGACATGGTGTACTTCAGACTAGCTCAATCTAAAACATGCTACACCTACAACTCCAGAGATGAGAGATGGGATGAACTTCCACGGTGTCCGAACACAGCTGTTTCTCTAGAAGTTGTTCAAAACTCCCTAACTGCCATTGGAGGTAAAGATATTGGTAAGGTGACCAATCAGCTCCTCAGCCTCACTGGGGAAGGTAGAAGATGGAGAGAGGTGTTTCCACCAATGCCCACCAAGAGATCATCACCCATAGCAGTGTGCACTGGGCGAGCTCTGATAGTTGCTGGTGGAATAAGTCAAGAATGGAAGAAACTGAAAACAGTGGAAGTCATGGACATTGATGCAAAACAATGGTCAGCTGCTGCAGATCTTCCTGAACCACTCTCTGAAGCCTCAGTAACCATCTGTGGTGAACGTGTCTACATTGGAGGAGGATGGAATGACAACGGTTCTATTAAGTCAGTATACACCTGCACCCTGGCCGACCTCTTCCTGTCTTGTAAGTCAAAATCACTAGGAGAACGTTTAGCTCAATCTCTATCACAGACCAGTCCACCAAGGTCTACCGTATGGAACAAAGTTGCTGACCTCCCAGTTACCCAATCCACTTATGTCACAGTTCACGATCGACTGCTAGCCATCGGTGGCTGTGATTCCAAGAATACATCCACTGCAGATGTTCGCATCTACCATCCCACCTCCAACACATGGGAGGTCATCAGTCAGATGAAGATTATTCGACGGTGCTGTTTTGCAGCTGTTCTCCCCACCAATGAGATAATGGTGGTGGGTGGCTGCACTGCTAGTAATTGGGGCAGTTCAACTAACTCAGTAGAAATAGCAACAGTTGTCTAATTATTACATGAGTTGCTAATTGTACACCTAAATGCAACTTGTTAATATGCTGTTACCATAGCAACAAACTATTAAAATTATTACAATGTAATGTATTGTCAACATTGCATTTTACGTGTGTACATGTATACTACTTTTACCCACATAAACTGGGCAACCACAAAAACAAAGACTATAGTCCATGGAGGCCATAAACAGAATCTATGTGGGTCTAGGATATTATCTTACAGGAAACACAGGAAAATTTTTGAGGCTAAAATGTTTTCATACAGTACATGCAGAACTATTATGTGGCATAAATAAGTTAATTATACATATAGGGTAGCTGTCACATAAAGAAAGAGTGTGCTACAATTGGAATAATCACATGCAGTCTAAAGAACTAGATTTGTGATATAGAACAACTGAACTGGATCACTAACTGGCATACCGTATAAACCACCACCAAGAGACCCTCTGCAGCAAAAGAATACTGAACAGTTGTTCTGGTATTACTATAGCAAGAAACTTGAGGCTCACAGGATCATTGTGCATGACATCGTACAAGGTATAGAGGTGAATTCCTTATTTTATTATGAACAATGTCATAATTAAGTAAATTATTAAATTCATACCTTAATTACCAAACAAAAGAAGGTGGTACTACAATCAAACAATCACAGTCAGTGCAAGGCACTTTATACATGTAGCTGATATCAGTTGTTGAACTTTTCTACAGTTGTTACTGCAAGTGTTTGCAATTATTGTACAGATACCTAAAACAAGCTATATTTTGAAACTCAATTTGGAACAAATCAAGCTAAATAAAAGGATAATATGGCTCAGAAACAACGTCAGGACACGCCCACAATTGGATTCAAATCCATTAGACTCCTCAAAAAGAAAACTCTTGGTATTGGATCGTATGGAATTGTCTGTAAAGCTCAGTGTGATAATCTCCTATGTGCTGCTAAAATCATCCATCAAACTCTTTTTGATCCAAATGCACATGAACAAGTTGAACGCAACAAAGAACACAGACTACCTATTAGTCGTTTCATGCAGGAGTGTGAGTTCATGAGTGCAATAAAGCATCCCAATATCGTACAGTTCCTGGGAACACACCAAGATCCTCAAACTGACCTGCCAGTTCTACTAATGGAGCTCATGGATGATAGCTTAACCCACTTCTTGGAGAGCTCACAGGATGCAGTCCCCTACCACATACAAGTCAACTTTTGTCACGACATCACCATGGCCATTTCTTACCTTCATTCTAATGAAATAACCCACAGGGATCTCTCCAGCAATAATGTGTTGCTGTATGGAACGGTCAAAGCCAAGGTAACAGATTTTGGAATGGCAAAGCTTGGTGACATAAACCCTCAAGCTACTCGTGTGTCCTTTACACTGTGTCCAGGAACAGATGCCTACATGCCTCCTGAAGCTGTGATAGATCCGCCTGTCTACACAGAAAAGATTGACTGCTTTGCAATTGGAACGCTTATCATCCAGATCTTGACCAGGTGCTTCCCTAAACCTGGAGATCGACTTAAGATAATACGCACAATTGATCCTCGATTTCCAACAGTTGAAGCACGAGTTCCAGAAGTTGAACGACGACAAAACCACATCAGACTAGTTGATCCCAGCCATCCTCTCCTACCAATCGCACTTGACTGTCTCAAGGACAGTGATGTTGAACGTCCTTCAGCTCAGGAGCTATGTCATAGAGTAGCAGCTCTGAAAGAAACACCTCAGTTTACAGAAAGTGTTACGAGAGCTCAAGAAAGACCAGAACCAGCTGGAAATACAACTGAGAGAGAGGAAGAACTACAACAGCAAGTTCAAGACAAAGATGACATCATAGACCAAAAAGATGAGGAGATTCATCAGTTGAGACAAGAATATACTCAGCAAATCCAAGGACTTCAGCAAATCATTGGATCACAAAACAACCGTCTACAGCAAAAGATTGCCATTATAGATGAGAAAAATTACATCATACAAGAAAAAAATGAGACCATACAAGTAAAAGATGATATCATACAAGAGAGAGATGACATCATACAAGACAAAGAACTAACAATTGTAGCTAGTCAACAAGAATGCCAAAAGCTGAGAAGATCTATCAGAGACCAACAGAGACAACTGCAACAGGTCACTCAGCAACTTAAATCTAGTCAACAAATGATGGCTCAATTTCAGGAACAAGCTCAGCAAATCCAAGGACTTCAGCAAATCATTGGATCACAAAACAACCGTCTACAGCAAAAAGATGACATCATACGAGAGAGAGATGACATCATACGAGATAGAGAACAGACCATTGAAGCTAGTCAACAAGAATGCCAACAGCTGAGAGGAACTATCAGAGACCAACAGAGACAACTGCAACAGATCACTGAATCTAGTCAACAAGTGCAGACGGCTCAATTTCAGACCCGAATCAAGGAACTAAAACAACAGCTGGGGACAAAATCACAAACTGCACTAGCTAAACCACAACCAAGCGACAGAGACCCCACACAGACTCATCACTCTGAAACCAGCATTCAAAGTGCCACAACAACCAGGGACAGCTTCACACTGAGGTGGAGAGAAGGCAAAAAAGCACCACGCAAGATGAAAAGAGGATCATGTACTTTTGATGGTGAGATGGTATATTTTAGACCTGATGGTGCTAAAACATTTTATGCCTACAACTCCAGAGATGAGACATGGAATGCACTACCAGAGTGTCCAAACACAGGTGTTTACCTTGCAGTCATTCAAAACTCCCTAACAGCCATTGGAGGGAGAGACAGTCGTGGTAAGGTGACGAATCAGCCACTCAGTCTCACTGGAAAAGGTAGGAATAAGAAATGGAGAGAGGTTTTTCCACCAATGCCCACCAAAAAAGACTTACCAATAGCAGTGTCCACTGGACAAGCTCTGATAGTTGCTGGTGGATATGATCAAGATTGGAAGAAGCTAAAAGCAGTGGATGTCATGGACATTGATACCAGACAATGGTCATCTGCCGCAGACCTTCCTAAACCACTCTGGGGTGCCTCAGCAACCATCTGTCGTGAACGTGTCTACATTGGAGGAGGAGCAAGTGACAGTGGACCTACCAAGTCAGTATACACCTGTACCCTGGCTGACCTCTTCCTGTCTTGTCATTCAAAATCACTAAGAAAACACTTTGCTCAATCTCTATCACTAACCAGTCCACCCAGGCCTACCGTATGGAGCAAAGTTGCTGATCTCCCAGTTATAGGATCCACTTGTGTCACACTTCATGATCAACTGCTAGCCATAGGTGGCAAGGATTCCCAGTACAATCCAACTTCAGATGTTTGTATCTACCATCCCACCTCCAACACTTGGGAGGTCATCAGCAAGATAAACATTAGTCGACAGGAGTGTTTAGCAGCTGTTCTCCCCACCAATGAACTAGTGGTTGCTGGTGGCTTTACTACTAGTGATTGGGGCAGTTTAACTGACTCAGTAGAAATAACAACGATTGTCTAATCATATAGTGTTGTTAACTTGCTTAACTTTATACCTGTATACACCTATATGCAACTTGTTAATATGCTGTTACCATAAGTATTGTCACAATGTACTGTCAACATCATAATTATTATATCAATTGTTTAGGGATTATGTGCGTGTGTGTATATGCATGTTCGTATATATTACATGTGGGTGTGCTACAATTAGAACGAAGAAAGTAAAAGTACTGTACCCGAAAATGACACCAAATTTGAAATTTTCAACAGTTGTTTTTAAAGTTTAATTTTAGAGTGTAAAATTAACAGCTAAAGTAACTAATTTGAGGCTCAATTGGCACAAAAAACAAGCTACAAAATAACTGTGCATGTTATGTTTACATTATAGGATACTGCATGACTTTCATCAAGAGTGCATTGCTTTCATGGATACATCAATCGTAATACGCAAAATTGATTTAGTATAAAGGAAGTCAATAACATCCTTGCCATTTATCTTCTGTTGTAAGGCATGCATGTCTCAATCAGTCTATATCAGTCTCTTTAGCAGTCGTATCTTCTAAGAAAGTTACTATCAAGGGCGCGCATATTGGGTGAATGACTGCATGAGTGTTTTGCATACAAGTGTATGCTAACAGATTAGTTGCTATTTAAATTTGGTGCTCGGTTATTATTAAAGTCTGGAAGCCCTTTGCAGGCTAGCCTCACACGCATACCCAAGACACAAACACTCTTTGATATCAGTATGGCTAAGCAACAAAATCAGGACACGCCCAGATTTGGATTCAAATCCATTTGTCTCTTAAAGGATCAAAATCTTGGCAAAGGATCTTATGGTTCTGTTTGTAAGGCTCTGTGTGATGACCTGCTCTGTGCTGCTAAAATCATTCACCCCACTCTCTGTGATCCAAATGTATGTGAACAAGCCGAAAAAAACAGAGAACACAGACTACCTATTAGTCGTTTCATGCAGGAGTGTGAGTTCATGAGTGCAATTAAGCATCCCAATATTGTACAATTCCTGGGCACACACCAAGATCCTCAAACTGGCCTGCCAGTTTTGCTAATGGAACTCATGGACGATAGCTTGACCAACTTTTTGGAAAGCTCAAGGGATGCAGTCCCCTACCACATCCAAGTCAACTTTTGCCACGACATCACCATGGCCATTTCTTATCTCCATTCAAATGGCATCACCCACAGGGATCTCTCTAGCAACAATGTGTTACTGCGTGGAAATATGCAAGCCAAAGTAACAGATTTTGGAATGGCAAAGCTTGGTGACATAAACCCTCAACATCTATCCTTTACACTATGTCCAGGAACAGATGCCTACATGCCTCCTGAAGCTGTGCAAGACATACCGAAATATACAGTGAAGATTGATTGCTTTGCAATTGGAATACTTATCATCCAGATCCTGACTAGGTGCTACCCTGATCCTGGAGGACGAGACAGAACAGTTCAAACAACTGATCCACGGTTTCCAACAGTTAAAGTTCAAGTATCAGAAATTGAGCGAAGACAAAATCACATAAGTCAAGTTGATCCTAACCACCCTCTCCTACCAATTGCACTCTACTGTCTCAAGGACAATGATGATGAACGTCCTTCAGCTCAGAAGCTGTGTTATAGAGTAGCAACTCTGAAAGAAACACCTCGGTTCACAGAGAGTGTTAAGAGAGTTCAAGAAAACCCAGTACCAGCTGGTTATACAACTGAGAGAGAGACAGAAAAGACAAAGATGAGAAGGATTGTCAGTTGAGACAAGAACATGCTCAGCAAATCCAAGGAATTCGGCAAACCATTGGTGAGATCATACATATCGTTCAAATTAATGAACAGAATATTGTAGCTATAGTCAACAAGAATGCCAGCATTTAAGAGAAACTATCAGAGACCAGCAGATACAACTGCAACTGGTCACTGAAAAAGTGACTGCTCAATTTGAAACACAAATCCAGGACCTACAACAACAGCTCAAGAGACAAGCATCAACTGAGGCACAAGCTCTACCAGAACCAAGCCTCGAAGACCCGGTCCCCACAGGTATGTGTGTGTTTTAAAGAGTACGTTGCACTCATTTTGATTGTCAACTGATCCTGTTAATAATTGTACGAAATCTCAATTGCTATGTATATGATGTACCACGTACTATATATTATTGTTATAAATGTTTGCATCCATAGCAGTCATTCTCAAAAGTCCTTTACTAACATTTGCCATTAAAAATTTGTACATGGGTGATATGCCTATTCACGCATGCATGGATCGAAGTTTGTTACATTATATGAGATCCTTGTTTTGTGCATATATGTAGGAGGTCGCTATACACTTCGTTCAAAATGGGTAGGCTGTTTCACTTCGTGTTAGCTCACTTGAGATTGCCAATTTTTTGTTATTTTTGTTGGATAACCTTCACAGTTGAGACTGACAGTTTATCGAGTCATTTTAGATTGCATGAGGTAACTTACAGTAAGATTAATTGAAAATTTTCATTTAATTAAGATGGACAATTTTCTTGATTGGGAGATTGCTACTTTTTACCCACACAAACTGGGTATAACCACAAATATATATCCCAGGCCATAACAGAGTCTATGTGGGCCTGGGATAGAATGTTACAGTAAAAACAAGAAAAAATTTGCAGTTAAAATTAATGTTTTCATACATGAATGCAGAGCCATGTATTATGTGTCATATAGGAGTTTATTATACACTGTATATTCATAGCTTAGCTGTCACACAAAGAAAGGGTGTATGTGCTACAATTGGAATACAGTTGAAAGAACTAGATTTGTGAAACAAACCCAGGAAATAGAACAGCTGAACTGGATCACTATAACTGACATACTTAAACCATAACCAATTGAGACTCTCTGCAGCAAAAGAATACTAACAATTGTTCTAGTATTACTTTTGCAAGAAACTTGAAGCTTGTATATGGAGGTCATAATTATGTGTGCATGACATTGCAAGGTAGAGGTGAATTCCTTAAAAACAATGTCATAATTAAGTAAATTAAATTAATTCATACCTTCACACCTTATCATGCATGCACACAAAAGAAGGTGGCACTGTATAGGGCTAGATTCAAAATACTTCACAGTGCAAGGAACTTATAAAGTTGATATCAGTTTGGAGTTTTCTACAGTTGTTATTGTGTAAGTTTACAATTAAAACGTACTTAAAACAAGCCATTTTGGAGCTCAATTGATACAAAACAAGCTAAGTAAAAGGATAATATGGCTCAGCAAAGCCAGGACACGCCCACAATTGGATTCAAGTCCATTACACTCCTGAAAAAGAAACTTTGGGTATTGGATCATATGGAATTGTCTGCAAGGCTCAGTGTGATAATCTCCTATGTGCTGCTAAAATCATCCATCAAACACTTTTTGATCTGAGTGCATATGAACAGGTTGAACGCAATAAAGAACACAGACTACCTATTAGTCGTTTCATGCAGGAGTGTGAGTTCATGAGTGCAATAAAGCATCCCAATATCGTACAGTTTCTGGGCACACACCAAGATCCTCAAACTGGCCTGCCAGTTCTACTAATGGAGCTCATGGACGATAGCTTGACCCACTTTTTGGAGAGCTCACAGGATGCAGTCCCCTACCACATCCAGGTCAACTTTTGTCATGACATCACTTTGGCCATTTCTTACCTCCATTCTAATGAAATCGCCCACAGGGATCTCTCTAGTAACAACGTGTTACTACGTGGAAATGTGCAAGCCAAAGTAACAGACTTTGGAATGGCAAAGCTCAGTAATATAAACCCTCAAGCTACTCGTGTATCTTTTACACTGTGTCCAGGTACAGATGCCTACATGCCTCCTGAGGCTGTGAAAGATCCATCTGTCTACACAGAAAAGATTGACTGCTTTGCAATCGGAATACTTATCATCCAGATGTTGACTACACGCTTCCCTGATCCTGGAAACCGATTCAAAACAATACAAATAGACCATCCTCAGTTCCCTGGTGGTACAGTTGATGTAAGAGTTTCAGAAATTGAGCGAAGACAAAACCACATAAGTCAAGTTGATCCCAACAACCCTCTCCTACCAATTGCACTTGACTGTCTCAAGGACAGTGATGTTGAACGCCCTTCAGCTCAGGAGCTGTGCCATAGAGTAGCAGCTCTAAAAGACACACATCGGTTCACAGAAAGTGTTAGGAGAGCCCAAGAAAGACCAGAATTAGTTGGTAACACAACTGAGAGAGAGGAAGAACTACGACAACAAGTTCAAGACAAAGATGACATCATAGAACAAAAAGAAGAGGAGAATTATCAGTTGAGACAAGAACATGCTCAGCAAATCCAAGGACTTCAGCAAATCATTGGATCACAAAACAACCATCTACAGCAAAAGGACGACATCATACAAGAGAAAAATGACATCATAAGAGAGAAAGATGACATCATACGAGAGAAAGAACAGACAATTGTAGCTGGTCAACAAGAATGCCAACGACTGAGAGGAACTATCAGCGACCAACAAAGACAACTGCAACAGGTCACTAAATCTAATCAACAAGCGACGGCTCAATTTCAGACACGAATCCAGGAAATAGAACAACAGCTGAAGAAAACCCCACCAACTGAGGAACTAGTTAAACCACAACCAAGCCTCGGAGATCCCCCACACTCTGACACCAATGACAACTTCACACTGAAGTGGAGAGAGGGCAAAAGGGCACCTTACAAGATGGCCAGAGGGTCGTCTGTAGTCGATGGTGAGACAGTGTACATCAGATCAATTGATGCTGCAATGTTTTATGCCTACAACTCCAAAGATGAGACATGGAATGAATTACCAGAGTGTCCGAATAAACATGTTTCTATTGCAGTCATTCAACACTCCCTAACTGCCATTGGAGGGAAAAACCCTAAGGTGACCAATCAGCTCCTCAGCCTCACTAGGGAAGGTACATGGAGAGAGGTGTTCCCACCAATGCTCACCAAGAGGTCATTACCAATGGCAGTGTGCACTGGACAAGCTCTGATAGTTGGTGGAGGACACTCCGACTATTCCACATGGTATACAGTGGAAGTCATGGATATTGAAAGCAGAAAATGGTCATTGGCTGCAAATCTTCCTGTAGTATTCTCTGATCCTACAGTAACCATTTGTGGTGAATGTATCTACGCTGGTGGAGGAACGAATAAACTTAGGTCCATATACACATGCACCCTGGCTGACCTCTTCCGGTCTTGTCAATCAAGATCAGTAGGAGAACGCTTAGCTCGATCTCTACCACTAACCAGTCCAGTGAGTCCACCCAGCTCTAGAGTGTGGAGCAAAGTTGCTGATCTCCAATATACAGAATTCACTTGTGTCGCATTTCACGATCGGCTCCTAGCCATTGGTGGCCGGGGTTCAAAAGCACCCACATCAGATGTTAGTATCTACCATCCCACCTCGTACACATGGGAGATTAGCACCAGGATGAAGGCTAGTTACCGGTGTTTAGCATTTGTTCTCCCCACCAATGAACTAATGGTGGTAGGTGGCCGCATTACTGGTAGTCAGAGTAGTCTAATAAGTGACTCAGTAGAAATAGCAACAGTTATCTAACTTGATATAGTTTATTGTGGTGCAAAATTAAATAGCAAATACAGTAGCTGCCTAACTTATACATTTACATCTTAGTGTGTTGCAAAACTAAGTAGCAATTGAAGAGCTGTGTTAGTTATCTATATATGCAACTTGTTAATATACTATTAGTATTGTTACAATGTATTGTCAACATCACATATCAATTATTGTTTAGGGATTATGCATGTGTATGTCCGTATATACATGTGGGTGTGCTACAATTAGAACAAAGAAAGTAAAAGTACCAGAAAATAGCACTAGTTTTGAAATTTTCTACAGTTTCTACATCATCCAGATCTTGACCAGGTGCTTCCCTAAACCAGGAAATAGACTTAAAATAATCCACACTACTGATCCTTGATTCCCAACAATCAGTGAAACTCAAGCTTCAGAAATTGAGCAAAGACAAAACCACATCAGTCTAGTTGATCCTAACCACCCTCTCCTACCAATTGCACTTGATTGTCTCAAGGACAGTGATGTTGAACGTCCTTCAGCTCAGGAACTGTATCATAGAGTTGCAGCTTTGAAAAAAACACCACAGTTCACAGAAAGTGCTAGGAGAGCTCAAGAAAGACCAGAACCAGCTGGTAATACAACTGAGAGAGAGGAAGAACTACGACAATTTCAAGACAAAGATGACATCATAGAACAAAAAGATGAGGAGAATCGTCAGATGAGACAAGAACATGCTCAGCAAATCCAAGGACTTCAACAAATCATTGGATCACAAAACAACCGTCTACAGCAAAAAGATGACATCATACAAGAGAAAAATGACATCATACGAAAGAAAGAACAGATTATTGTAGTTAGTCAAGAAGAATGCCAACAGCTGAGAGGAACTATCAGAGACCAACAGAGACAACTGCAACAGATCACTGAATCTAATCAACAAGTAACAGCCCAATTTCAGACACAAATCCAGGAACTGAAACAACAGCTGAAGAGAAAATTATCAACTAAGGAACTAGCTAAACCACAACCAAGCCTCAGAGACCCCCCACTGACTGATCTCTCTGACACCAGCACTAAAACAGCCACAGCAACCAGGGACAGCTTCACACTGAGGTGGAGAGAGGGTAAGAAGGCACCATGCAAGATGATCAGAGGGTCTTCAGCTGTTGATGGTGAGATGGTGTACTTCAGACCTGGTGGTGCTAGAATATTTTATGCCTACAACTCAAAAGATGAGACATGGAATGAACTTCCAGAGTGTCCAAATCAATCAGTTTTTCTTGCAGTCATTCAAAACTCCCTAACTGCCATTGGAGGGAAAGACAGTGGTTATAAGGTGACCAATCAGCTCTTGAGCCTCACTGAGGAAGGTAGGAGTACGAGATGGAGAGAGGTGTTCCCACCAATGCCCACCAAGAGAGATCAAACAATAGCAGTGTGTACTGGACAAGCTCTGATAGTTGCTGGAGGAGGTGATCAAGATTATAAGGTACTAAGGACAGTGGAAGTCATGAACATTGATACAAAACAATGGTTATCTGCTGCAGACCTTCCTGAACCACTATGGGGTGCCACAATAACCATCTGTAACCATCTGTGTAGTGAATATGTGTACATTGGGGGAGGTTGGAGTGGCAGTCGATATACTAAGTCAGTGTACACCTGTAACCTGACTGACCTCTTCCAGTCTTGTAAGTCAAGATCACTAGGAGAACGTTTAGCTCGATCTCTATCACTAATCAGTCTACTCAGGTCTAATGTATGGAACAAAGTTGCTGATCACCCAGTTACCCAATCCACTTGTGTGACAGTTCACGATCGACTGCTAGCCATCGGTGGCTGTAATTCCAAGGACACACCCACTTCAGATGTTCGTATCTACCATCCCACTTCCAACCAATGGGAGGTCATCAGCAAGATGAACACTGGTCGATGGCAGTGTTTAGCAGCTGTTCTCCCCACTAATGAACAAATGGTTGCTGGTGGCTTTACTACTAATAGTTATGGTAAAACTGACTCAGTAGAGATAGCAAAAGTTGTCTAATTTGATGCATAATCTAATTTGTTATAGTGTACTAAAGTAGCAAATTATTGTATGCAATCTTAATTGTTGTAATGCTGTTACATACTGATCGCTTAATTTTAGACTATTCTGAGGTAATGTATCAGGGCATATGAGGCACGTTTACAAGGAATGGCATATGATATACTATTACTTTCTGGGTTGCATTTAGAAATAGAGAAAGGGGAGGGGGGGGCAAAATCACTAAAAGATGTTTAGCAATATTTTCACACTTACAGCTGTATAATTATGGTAAATCACTATAACCTTAAACTCCTTTAATCCCTTCATGTATATTGTAGTGTATATACATGTATGAACCTGGTAAACTTCGTGTTGTAGTGGTTTACTACAGTACTATTGTGTTCAGTTTAATTGAATAAATAGAGATAGCAACGGTTGTCTGACTACTATAGGTTTGCCTAAAAATGTCAACACATGCAACCACAAACCAGTCACCATGACTCATGTCCCATACTATGTACCAAGGGTTTTCCCATGCACTGGGCCTCAAGTAAACAACGTCTTTAACACCGGGTCAACAACAGCCAGAAAATGTAAACTATAGATCTAGCTAGAACAACTGTTTTTATTACGGAAACATACTGTATTACTTTGTTTAAAGGCCTGAGCATTTTTTACATGCCTTTGCATGGTTACTAAAGCCACAAATAAACTGACTCAGGCTTTTGTAGCACATCATGAGACTTATCACATGTACATACATGTACAAACCATGCATGCATGCTTGCTGTAAATTTTGGTGTGTATAAAATGAAAGTAAAACTACACACTTTCACCAAAGTGTGCTACTATCACTTCCACACAGAAAGTGTCACCAAAAACTACACACAAATTTAACATGTAACAGGTCACTGCTAATATTTTCAGATTCAAGTATTTTCCGCAATTGTTCTGGTCATAGTTTCCTCCACAACAAGCCAGTCAACAACAACCAAAGTAAAATGAAACCAAGTGCTTATGGCACAACAAGAATGCTAGTTATCTCTGCAATATCTCAATCTCATAAATTGCCGTGCGCATGCATGTATAAGGGGAGATCAATAGATAGTGGTCATAAGCCTGTGACATAGAGAAATAGAGGTGAATTCCTTAAAATTATGAACATGTGATACATAAAATAGTGCAAGTATATATACATATGGACTATCACACAAAGAAATAAATGTGGTGCTGCTTCAAACAATCAGAGTAAGTTTAGTCGACACTTAAAATTGAATCAGTTTTGAGGGCAATTTTTACACTAGTATTTATACTAAACAATTAGAAACAAACTTTGTCTATTGGTTCAAACTAGCTAAGTACTATACTTTACATAAGAGTGCAGGATATGGCTCAGCAACAAAATCAGGACACGCCCAAAATTGGATTCAACTCAATTCAACTACTCAAAAAGAAAACTCTTGGTATTGGATCGTATGGAATTGTCTGCAAGGCTCAGTGTGATGGTCTCCTATGTGCTGCTAAGATCATTCATCAAACTCTGATTGATCCAAAAGCACATGAACGAGTTGAACGCAACAAAGAACACAGATTACCTATTAGTCGTTTCATGCAGGAGTGTGAGTTCATGAGTGCAATAAAGCATCCCAATATTGTACAGTTTCTGGGCACACACCAAGATCCTCAAACTGACTTACCAGTTCTACTAATGGAGCTCATGGACGATAGCTTGACCCACTTCTTGGAGAGCTCAAGGGATGCAGTCCCCTACCACATCCAAGTCAACTTTTGTCATGACATCACCTTGGCCATTTCTTACCTCCATTCTAATGAAATCACTCACAGGGATCTCTCAAGTAATAACGTGTTACTACGTGGAAATGTGCAAGCCAAAGTAACAGACTTTGGAATGGCAAAGCTTGGTGATATAAACCCTCGAGCTACTCGTGTGTCTTTTACGCTGTGTCCAGGAACAGATGTCTACATGCCTCCTGAAGCTGTGCAAGACATACCAGAATACACAGTAAAGATCGACTGCTTTGCCATTGGAATACTTATCATCCAGATGTCCACCAGGTGCTTCCCTGATCCAGGAAACCGATTCAAAACCATTCAACTAAATCATCCTCAGTTCCCAGGTGGTACAATATATGTACCTGTACCAGAAATTGAGCGAAGACAAAACCACATAAGTCTAGTTGATCCCAAGCACCCTCTCCTACCAATCGCACTCGACTGTCTCAAGGACAGTGATACTGAACGTCCTTCAGCTCAGGAGGTGTGTCATAGAGTAGCAGCTCTGAAAGAAACACATCGGTTTACAGAAAGTGTTAGGAGAGCCCAAGAAAGACCAGAACCAGCTGATAATACAACTGAGAGAGAGGAAGAACTACGACAACAAGTTCAAGACAAAGATGACATCATAGAACAAAAAGAGGAGGAGAATTGTCAGTTGAGACAAGAATATGCTCAGCAAACCCAAGCACTTCAGCAAATCATTGGATCACAAAATAACACACTACAGCAAAAAGACGACATCATACAAGAGAAAAATGATATCATAAGAGAGAAAAATGACATCATACGAGAGAAAGAACAGACAATTGTAGCTAGTCGACAAGAATGCCAACAGCTGAGAGGAACTATCAGAGACCAACAGAGGCAACTGCAACAGGTCACTAAATCTAATCAACAAGTAACGGCTCAATTTCAGACACGAATCCAGAAACTAGAACAACAGCTAAAGAAAAACCCACCAACTGAGGAACTAGCTAAACCACAACCAAGCCTCAGAGACACCTCACAGACTCATAACTCTGACACTTACAACTTTACACTGAAGTGGAGAGAGGGCAAAAAGACACCTTACAAGATGGCCAAAGGATCATCTGTGGTCGATGGTGAGATAGTGTACATCAGATCAATTGATGCTGCAATGTTTTATGCCTACAACTCAAAAGATGAGACATGGAATGAACTACCAGAGTGTCCAAATCGAGCTGTTTCTCTTGCAGTCATTCAACACTCCCTAACTGCAATTGGAGGGAAAAACTCTAATACCATTAAGGTGACCAATCAGCTCCTCAGCCTCACTGAAAAAGGTGGGAATAAGAGTTGGAAAGAGGTGTTCCCACCAATGTCCACCAAGAGAGTACTACCATTAGCAGTGTGCACTGGACAAGCTCTGATAGTTGGTGGAGGACATAATGACTTTGAAACATGGACAACAGTGGAAGTCATGGATATTGAGAACAGACAATGGACATTTGCTACAGACCTTCCTGTACAATTCTATGATCCTACAGTAACCATTTGTGGTGAACGTATATATGCTGGTGGAGGAACAAATGCTCATGGAAAACTTACGTCCATATACATGTGCACCCTGGCTGACCTTTTCCGGTCTTGTAAATCAAGATCAGTAGGAGAATGCTTAGCTCAATCTCTATTGCTAACCAGTCCAGTGACTCCACCCAGCTCTAGAGTGTGGAGCAAAGTTGCTGATCTCCAATATACTGAATTCACTTGTGTCGCACTTCACAATCGGCTCCTAGCCATTGGTGGCTGGGTTTCAAACGCACCCACTTCAGAGGTTCGTATCTACCATCCCACTTCTGACACATGGGAGGTTAGCACCAGGATGAAGGCTAGCTACCGGTGTTTAGCATTTGTTCTCCCCACCAATGAACTAATGGTGGTAGGCGGCCGCACTACTGGTAGTCAGAGTAGTATAACTGACTCTGTAGAAATAGCAACAGTTATCTAACTTATGCAATTTATTGTGGAACAAAATTAAGTAGCAAATACAGTAGCTGCCTAACTTATACATTAACTTATAAACCCTTGGTACCACATACTATATTTTTATAAATATCTGCATCTGATAACATGCAGTAATTCTCAAAAATCCTTTACTAACATTTGCCAATAAAAATGTGGGTATAGAGGGAACCTCAAAAAGAGGGAGCTACTTAACATGTAGTTTAGAATCGTACTAGCCTAGGTTTGCCAAAAATGTCAACACATGCTACTACAAACCAGTCACCATGGCTCATGATCCATATACTGTATCAAGGATTTTAATTTCCCACTGGGCCTCAACTAAACACCAGTCTCAAATAATCATTAACACTTGGTCAACAACAGGCCAGAAGATAGTAAAAAAATGTAAGCTAGATCTAGCTACAACTGTTTTTATTATGGAAACATACTGTATTACATTGTGTAAAAGCTCAAGCACCAGTTACATACATGTATGCCTTTGGTCACTATAGCAACAAAAAAAATTGAGGATCATAGTTTGTAGTACAATGTCATAAAACTTATCACAATCCATCATGCACTTTGCTAGCTAGATTTGTTCCCAGGCTCCCTACCTATACCTGGGAGTGAGGCTGTGACTATAATATTTAGTCTGAGAGACAAAGCTGCATAAGTTTATGTGAACAATGCAATGAATACACTAATTATATTCATAGCCTGTAACACACAAAAAGAGAAGGTGCTGCAATTAGAACAGTCACAGTGTGTGCCACTCTTAGAGTTGATGTCAGTTTTCAATGTTCAATAGTTTCAAAGGTGAACACTAACTGCTAAATAGAGGTATTAAACTCTCTACAATAGTTAGTTTGAGCAAGGAATTGAAGCTACTGTAACAGATAGAGGGCCATAGGATAACATGGCTCAGCAACAACATCAGGACAGGCCCAACATTGGATTCAAATCTGTTCAACTTCTCAAAAAGAAAACTCTTGGTATTGGATCGTATGGAATTGTCTGCAAGGCTCAGTGTGATGATCTACTCTGTGCTGCTAAAATCATTCATCAAACTCTTTTTGATCCAAATGCACATGAACAAGTTGAACGTAACAAAGAACACAGACTACCTATTAGTCGTTTCATGCAGGAGTGTCAGTTCATGAGTGCAATAAAACATCCCAATATTGTACAGTTCCTGGGTACACACCAAGATCCTCAAACTGACCTGCCAGTTCTGCTAATGGAGCTAATGGACGATAGCTTGACCCACTTCTTGAAGAGCTCACAAGATGCAGTCCCCTACCACATCCAGGTCAACTTTTGCCACGACATTACCATGGCCATTTCTTACCTCCATTCAAATGAAATCACTCACAGGGATCTCTCCAGCAATAATGTGTTGCTGCGTGGAAATGTGATAGCCAAAGTAACAGACTTTGGGATGGCAAAGCTTGGTGACATAAACCCTGAAGCTACTCGTGTGTCCTTTACACTGTGTCCAGGTACAGATGCCTACATGCCTCCTGAGGCTGTGCAAGATCCACCTGTCTACACCAAAAAGATTGACTGCTTTGCAATCGGGACACTCATCATCCAGATCTTGACCAGGTGCTTCCCTAAACCAGGAAATAGACTTAAAATAATCCACACAACTGATCCTCGATTCCCAACAATTAAGGCTCAAGCTTCAGAAATTGAGCGAAGACAAAACCACATTAGTCAAGTTGATCCCACCCACCCTCTCCTACCGATTGCTCTTGACTGTCTCAAGGACAGTGATGTTGAACGTCCTTCAGCTCAGGAGCTGTGTCATAGAGTAACAGCTCTGAAAGAAACACCTCAGTTCACAGAAAGCATTAGAAGAGCTCAAGAAAGACTAGAACCAGCTGGTAATACAACTGAGAGAGAGGAAGAACTACGACAAGTTCAAGACAAAGATGACATCATAAGACAAAAAGAAGAGGAAAATCGTCAGTTGAGACAAGAATATGCTCAGCAAATCCAAGGACTTCAGCAAATCATTGGATCACAAAACAACCGTCTACAGCAAAAAGATGACATCATACAAGAGAAAAGTGACATCATACGAGACAATGAACAGACTATTATAGCTAGTCAGCAAGAATGCCAACAGCTGAGAGGAGCTATCAGAGACCAACAGAGACAACTGCAACAGGTCACTCAGCAACTTGAATCTAGTCAACAAGTGACGGCTCAATTTCAGACACGAATCCAGGAACTAGAACAACAGCTGAAGAGAAAATCACCAACTGAGGTACTAGCTAAACCACAACCGAGCCTCAGAGACCCCCCACTGACTCATCACTCTGTCAGCAGTACTAGAACAACCACAGCAACCAGGGACAGCTTCACACTGAGGTGGAGAGAGGGCAAGAAGGCACCATGTAAGATGGTCAGGGGGTCTTCTGCTATTGATGGTGACATGGTGTACTTCAGACCAGCTGATACTAGAACATTTTATGCCTACAACACTCAAGATAAAACATGGAGTGAACTACCAGAGTGTCCAAATCAATCAGTTTTTCTTGCAGTCATTCAAAACTCCCTAACTGCCATTGGAGGGAGAGACAGTGGGGATAAGGTGACCAATCAGCTCCTCAGCCTCACTGGGGAAGCTAGGAGTAAGAGATGGAGAGAGGTGTTCCCACCAATGCCCACCAAGAGATCAAATGCAATAGCGGTTAGCACTGGACAAGCTCTGATAGTTGCTGGAGGAGGTAATCAACATTATAAGCCACTGAAAACAGTGGAAGTCATGGACATTGCTATGAAACAATGGTCATCTGCTGTAGGCCTTCCTGAACCACTCTGGAATGCCCCAATAACCATCCTTGGTGAACGTGTCTACATTGGAGGAGGAGCGAGTGACAGTAGACTTAGAAAGTCCGTATACACCTGCACCCTGGATGACCTCTTCCTGTCTTGTCAGTCAAGATCACTAGGAGAACGTTTAGCTCAATCTCTATCACTAACCAGTCCACTCAGGTCTACCATATGGAGCAAAGTTGCTGATCTCCCAGTTACACATTTTACTTGTGTCACCCTTCACGATCGACTGCTAGCCATCGGTGGCTGTGATTCCAAGGACACAACCACTTCAGATGTTTGTATCTACCATCCCACCTCCAACACATGGGAGGTCATCAGCAAGATGAACACCAGTCGACGCCTGTGTTTAGCAGCTGTTCTCCCCACCAATAAACTAATGGTGGTGGGTGGCTACACTATTAGTAGTGTGTTTAGTTTTAGTAAAACTGACTCAGTAGAAATAGCAACAATTGTCTAATTTCATACATAATCTAATTTCTTGTAGTATATATGTATGTATATGCTAAAGTATCAAACAGTTGTAAGCAATATCTTGTTAACCCTTGGTGCGCATGCGCAGCAGGGGTTATGGTAGTCGTTTTGTCTGTGTGTGTGTGTGTGTGTGTGTGTGTGTGTGTTCCAACTATATCTCAAGAACGGCAGCTCCAGTCTTCAAAAGCGGCATACCAAGGTACAATAATCGAGATTATCTAAAAAAATTACACAAAGAATTTAACAAAACCTTGTAGTTCCTGAGATCTGAGGCTTTTCAGCCTCTTTGAGCGCTAAGCTTCGAGGCCACACCCATAATTTTGGGGGACGAGCCTGAGCGAGCTTCATAGCATAGACAGTAGAAGCTTAGCTACTGATATGAAATGGCCTCAGGTCCTTTTACAAAGCAACAAAAGCCTATAGTTTCTGAAATCTGAGGCTTTTTTTTTCTTCGAGGCCACACCCATTCATCCTGTTAAAATTTTGGGGCAAGCATGAGGGGCGAGCCTGAGCGAGTCCCATAGCATAGCTGCAGACCTGCTTATTGATACACACTCATCCAACTACATTATACAGAAATAACAATATAATACTAGACTACACAATAAACTGCTATAATATATCAAATACCATCAAAATACTTATAAGATTCAGTATGTACCCCGCACCAAGGGTTATGCACCTTGGTGCCTTCATTGTAATAGTGTTACATTCTGATCGCTTAATCCATTTTGAGGTACAGTAATAGTACAGGGCATATGGGGCACATTTATAAGGAATTGCATATGGCATACTATTCAAATGTACTTTCTGGGTTTGCATTTTTAAATATAGAAAAGGGGGACTAAAATCACTAAAAAAATGCTCAGCAATATTTTCATACTTATAGTAGATCATTGTAACCTTTAACCCGCTTACAGTGTACATGTATGTACCTGGTCGACTTTGTGTTGAGTGTAAGTGATGAGTTCCTCGGGCTCTTCATTCTCGTTCGTACGAAACACAAACAACAGTACATCTGTTGCTAGGATACCGGGTGAAGCCACACCCATCTCTATCCAGACGTTGGTCGGAGAGGGCAGTTTGAGTCGATAATGATGACATCGAATGACACCATCACTGACATCATCACTCTCTGCTTCATCATCACCACTCTCTTGATCAAAGTAGAAACAACCCTTACCAGTGATGCTGTTCCAAGACTATATACATGGAGAAAAAAAAAAGACTAACTGTTGTAGTACATGTATACGCATAAATTCAATAACAAAACACTTGAATCTATATACCGTATAGTGGGTAAATTTGGCAGGCTTAAGATTTGGTGAATTCGCATTTTAGCATGATAGGCGATTTTAAATTTGGCGATTTAATTTTGCATGAGCACTGCTAAAACTTTTTATTAAAGAATTTGCAGAATAATCTGCTAATTCGCCAAATTTACCTGCTATACGGTTGCTGGGTTCAAACTCTTAAGTCTTTCAGAATGTGGTATTGTAGGGTATATTATAGTACACTTTTCAGTCTGTACATTATACGTTGCAGTGTGATTTTCACTTACATTGAGGCTTTTAGGTTTCTTTGGTGACATTGCTACAACTGATGAAGGAGGCGCCACCTTACTCTTAGCCTCCTCTTCCTTCACTCCTGAAGCTGTCCCTTCCTTTTCTTCTTCTTCTTCTTCTTCTTCCTCTTCTTCTTCTTCTGTCTGTTTTGTCTTCTCTAAGTGATCGGTTTGCCGTTCCTTCTCATCTTTCAGTTCTTCTCCTCTCTGACTAAGTGGTGACTGGCTAGAGCCTCTGCTACTGATGCTGTCTCTGTCACTGTCCCTTTGTTTCTCGGAGCTAGCATTTACTTCATCCTTGGGTTGGTTTTCACGTTGACTGCCACTGTCTATTGTATCTTTTAGATTGGGATCGGAGACTGGTGGGTTCGTATTGACTGCATTGGTAAGTTTTGGTTCATCTTGGAGCGAATTTTGGTCATTTGTATCCGAACTACTTTTGGTTATGGTTGGAGTGGTCTGTTTTTGGTCACTGTTTTTGTCAAGATTTTGGCTGGATTCTTCACGACCACTTTCAACATTAGTATTACTGTTTTCGTGTTCCTGTTGGTGTGCATTATTTGGAATTACTTCCTCTTCGTCCTTCTTTCCTTCCTCCAAGCTTCCTCCTTTGACAAAGACAACTGCTTTACCACCATTACTGCCACCTATTGGAGGGGGTGGGGCCACAGGAGAGGAGAGAGATGGAGGGACATTGAAAGGATCATCGAGCAATTTTTTGGTCAGATTTGTAACATCCCCACTAGGTGAGTTCAGATCACCATTGCTGCCCGATCCAGTCTGATCTTTGACCTCAACTCGATCAGTAGCACTTTTATCACTAGTCGATGCAGATGTTGATTCTAATTGATGCCCACCAGTCTCAGTACCACCATGATTGACGTGCACATCTTGCCGAGAATGCTCCACCAAGTGACTAGACAGAGGTTTGGGACCCCTCGGTCCACCCTCATGTTGTCTCCTACCACCTGTTTCACTTCTTTGGTGGTTGTACTCCAGGAAATTTCCAGACTGCATTTCTTGAATGTTTTGGGCAGCAGTGAGGTTTCCTCCAACTTGTCGATACGCTCGGTAGGGTCTTGATTGATCTCTCCTGCGTTTAGAACTAGTTTGACCTGCTTTGAAACCCGTCTGACTGGTTTTGAAACCGGTTTGCCTTGTTTTGCTGCTCCTGTCGTGAGAGGCTTTGACGCATTGCTCACTGGTGTTCATGAGCATGTGACAGAATTCGGCATAGTCCAATTTCCCGTCTCCATTTTCATCAGCTTCTTCAATGATGGCTTGGACCTCATCGTGACTCATCTTCTCACCACGCTGTGTGATGGTGTGAGTGTGTGAGGGTATGAGGGTGTGAGGGTATGAGGGTATGAGGATATGAGGGTGTGAGGGTATGAGGGTATGAGGATGTGAGGGTGTGAGGGTATGAGCATATGAGGGTATGCATGAGTGTATGAGGGTGTAAGTGTGAGAATGTGTATGTGTGTCAGTGGGAGATGTAAGTACATGTACAAATCTCACACAACAACCTTCTCAAAGTACCTTTGTGAGTGTCTTGTGCAGCTCTTGGACTGTGATGTAGCCATCTCCATTGAGGTCTATCTTCCTGAAGGCCTTCATCAGGTCACTCATGGTGGTCCTCTTCTCTCTCTTCATCACCAGAGAGAACTGGTCAAAGGACATTGAGCCACCGCACTGGGACCAGTAGCGCTCCACGGCCTTCTCTGAGGGGTTACGACCAGCACACTGAAGAGCTGAAGGTGTAGGTGGAGGCAAAAACAATCAGGCCAGTGTGTGTATGGGATGTGACTGCATGTTTTTACCTTGTGTGATGGTATACAATTAAAGTTTGCATAGATTTATGGATTAAATTTGAAGGTCATACACAATATGAGAGTCAATTCAACCATAGATAATGATTCAACTGTGTTTTGTGTGTCTATGTGTCTTAGAATAATTTATACCATATTTCAGTTGTTCTGGTTTCGTGAGACGAGAAGAAAAGTCCTTCTCCACCAGTAGCCAACTAGTTCTACACTCTTCAGGAACGCTGCTCCCCGTTAATGACTCCATACCAGAACTTCGTAAAAAAACTTCTGTGTTTTTAATCTAAAATTCAGTGAATAGAGGGTTAAAGCATTCTCATTTGACCTTTGACCCAAAGGACACGTAAATTATTAACCCTTTTACCACCACTGCTTATTGAGAAGACAACTGCATGAGCTGTGAGAAAGATTCTGATTTCTGTCATGTCAGTCGATTATGCATCGAGATTGTCCGAGTATGAACACAAGGGAAAGTGTGGCATACCTGAGGTTAGTTTTACTATGTGCTAAATTATTACAGATCCAAGAATTCCAAGTGTCAGTGATGGTTATCTGATAATTTGATGTTGGTATAAATTATGTTGTTAATTTTCATTGAAAATTGTAGGAGTTTGACCCTCCTGAGAAGCTATCAGAAAAGATCTCTCTCTTGAGTGACATGCTATCTTCCTCGACCCATGCTGTGGTCCACACAGGAGCTGGTGTGAGTACAGCAGCCGGTGGGTGTGTTGCAAAATATGTGTGTGCATGATGTGTATTGTCCATCCATCCATCCATTCCACCCATCCAGGCATCCCTGACTTCCGAGGTCCAAAAGGAGTTTGGACGTTGGAGAAACAAGGAAAGAACGTGGAAACAGACGTGACCTTTGACAAGGCCCACCCCACTCTCACCCACTACGCCCTAGTGACCCTCGTCAGAGCCAACATTGTGAAGTATGTTGTCAGTCAGAATGTGGACGGACTCCACATACGATCGGGGTTGCCTAGGGAACGACTCTCGGAGCTCCATGGCAATGTGTTCATGGAGAGGTGCGAAAAGTGTGGCAAGTAAGTCACTAGCCTAGCTATCCTATGAAATGTATGAATGTACCTACATAGCCCAATATAAGTGCCTCTTGAGTTCATTCTCTCTGGTAAATTTTGGTTGGATTGATGTCGAAAATAGTTTGCTAAACAGCGTACTTTTGGAATCAGCAACACACACACACATATACTGTGTAACTAGGACCATAGTATGTATGCATGTGCTAGTTGTGATTCAAAATTTCTCTCTATTTAAGGGAATTTGTTCGTGAGAAGGTTGTCAAGACGATAGGAATGAAACGGACTGGCAGTACGTGTCTAGGGGGAGGGGCCAAGGGAAGGTGCAGGTGAGGAGACAACCGTTCTCTTCCAGCAAAAGATTTCAAATTTTAGAGTATTTGATTTTGTCAATCATTTCTCAATACCTTCCCAGAATACCTACTTTACTAGCCTCGTCCCCAGCCTCCTTCCTCGCAAATATTATGTTTAGTATTTTTAACTCTTTGTGTTTAATATTCATAAAGGGGGAGCCTGAGAGCAATGCTACTACTTTACCACTGCTATTTGCTTGGCTTATATGTAGTTGCTGTAATAATTGTTCTGTGGTAACCGTTTCTTTCAGAGGTAAACTTAGAGACACAGTATTGGACTGGGAGGATGCACTACCTGAGGAGGATTTGGAGAGGGCTGATCATCACTCCAGGTTAGTGAAACGTTTCGATCACTATAATGTACCTGACAATGTACTAGGTTTACTAGATTGAGGGTCAATCATTGACCAGCCATCATTGAATCATTTTTGTTTTTGTTTTTTTTCTGTAGAAAGGCAGATCTCTCTCTCTGTCTGGGCACCACCCTTCAGATAGTACCCGCTGGGAAGCTTCCATTATTGGCAAAGAAGAATCCCAGAGGAAAACTAGTCATTTGCAACCTTCAACCCACGAGATACGTGAGTCTTTTTTCTCTCTCTGTCCTAAGCTCTTGTTAGACCAAACTTCCAATCCTTAGCAGGCTACACATTGTCATTTTACTTTGGTATCTCTCTCTCTCTCTCTCTCTCTCTCTCTCTCTCTCTCTCTCTCTCTCTCTCTCTCNTCTCTCTCTCTCTCTCTCTCTCTCTCTCTCTCTCTCTCTCACACACACACACACACACACACACACACACACGTCATTTCACTTTGCGATCTCTCTCTTGTTTTATCTTGTTTTTGTTTATTTGTTTTTTTTATAGCAGCACAATATCACATTTCCTATTCTTTCAACAACAAAACAACAACTTTACAGTTAAAAGTAGCTAGGATATTCATGCATGTCATTTTTTATGTTATTATTTTTCCCTCAACTTTCAGGACAAGCAGGCTGATCTTGTTATCCATGGTTACGTGGATGACATCATGAGTAGAGTGATGGAGAAACTTGAACTAAAGATAGCAACCAAACCAGAACACAACACAGATCAGGCATCAGTCACTTGAACATGGCATAGTGTAGATTCAATAATATAGTATGCTCATTTCTCATTCTTGCAAGATATAGATCCATGACACAATTAAAATTTGATCCACTTATAATTATTACCTATCTACCTGCATGTTTTGATAACAACATACTATGCATGCCCGATAATTAATGAGGTTATCACTACTGACTATTTATAATTAGTAGTATTATGACTTTTAAGTAAGCTTAATTTACTTTGGCTTAATAATATATTATATTTAATAATCTTTATCAAAGGAATTATTAATGATCTACATAATACATGACATTGTGTAGAGACTACTATAGCTACTACACAATTAACTTTCATGAGCTCAAAATTTAGTTGTAATAGTTCTGTATGATGACCTTGTCTATATTCATTATTGTATTGCCATTATTATGACTAAATTTTACTATTCACAACTCTTCTTGCTCCAGGAACTCCTCCAGTGCTGAGTCCTCCACAGGAACAAAGAGGTACTCCACGCCATCCTGACCTTTGCGACTACGAACCAACTTGTGATCGATAAACTCCGTCAACTGAGCACGTAACGTCAAGTCACTATTCACGAGGAACTTCTCTCGACACTGCAGGTAGGCATCTTGAAAAGACATTCCGAGATAAACCCCTCCTTCAGCAGCAGGCTTGTGCTCGAGTTGGTGTTTTGCAAGAAGTACGAAAATTCCTCGAGCGTTTGGAGTAAGACTTTTTGTCACGTGAGTGAGAGAGCTCAAGGCGAGGTTACCGGCTTGTTGTACAAGGAGGGAGTTCTCGTACGAAGTTTCATTGGCATAGAGTTCAAAGGTCGTCACGTCATGGTACAACCAGTTAAACTTGCCATTCTTCTTTTGGTCCCAGAGGAGGGGGGCGTTGATGTGATCAATAGATGCCAGCACGCTGATGCACGGTGACTCGGCTAGAATACTGAGAGCAGTTTGTACCATGCCTCCTCTTAGCATGGGCCCGTCAATATTGTGGATAATCAGAAACAGTTCGCTTGGAAGTTGCGATGCTACGGAAGTCGATCGCTTTGTGCTAAAACCATTAGCGGCTGATTCTAGACTTCCACAGATGTACCGAGCATGCTCAGTGAGGTTCTTAAACGTACCATCGTGTTGTAGTACGTCCACGCTCAACTTTGTCAAGATTTGCTTCATCGTCAAGCCGGGAAAAAATCCATTAATGACCATGTGACAGGAATCTGTGAGATTTTCGGATCGGAAATCTTCGAGCAGCTTTTGTTTCGAACCAAGTCCATAGAGCAGTATGTTGTAGCCATTGCTCATCTGAAGTAGCCAATAAGGATACAATGACTTGTACTCTGTGTACAAAGCTTGGCAGTCGGTTTGAAAATTGCTCGAAGTCTCACTCAATGCCGATTTAACCGTTTGTTGGTCTAATCTCGGACAGGCGAGTTTAGCGAGCGTGTGGTCGGACGTGGCACCAGCTTTACTGGAATGAGAGGCGAAATAATCCTCCAGTGTTTCTTCGCTAACTTCTCCAACCATTGCTGCACCTTTGCTCAGTTTAGCAGCAAGACGGACTAGCTCTTCATCTTCACTTAAATCTGTCGACACTTCTGATTCAGAGTCGGAAGGAATCGCAGCACGACTGCTGCGAGTAACTCTTTTCGATTTGACCTCACTGTCACTTTTATCGACATCCATTTTCTTAGCAGCTTGTGCTGGGGGAAGTGTAGAGTTGGAGACCGATTTTCCACTGCTACGAGTTGCTCTCTTGGATTTGATTTTGTCTCTTTCGTTCTCATCCTTTTTCTTCTTACTAGCTCCTTCACGTGCTCCTGACTCTGAGTCAGAATCTAAATCAGAGGGAATTCTTGCATGACTTCTTCGAGTCGTTCTTCTTGGTGTGTTAATCCCACTTTCCTTTTTCCCACTCTTAGCAGCTTCTTTCGAGTGCACTTTGGAATCATCACCCTCTGATTGTGAAGATTCAATACGACTATTTCTAGTTCTTCTCTTTGTCAGTTTTACTTCATTTCCTTTTCTATCAACACCCATCTTCTCAGCATCAACTCGACCCGCGATCTGTTCCTGCACACCCTTGGATTTTTGTACTACAACCCTTCTTTTCTTTGCTAGCGGTGATTCGATCTCAAGATTTGTAACTGGTGGCAAAGATTTACTCAAAATTTGGTCACTTGTGTCAGTTTTTCTCGAGCTTAGTTGAGGCTTTATGGAGCTACGAGCTGAGGAGCGATGATGGAAGGAGAAGATATCTTTGCCCGTGATATTTGAAGAGGAGTCTTCTGGTGTCGAAAATGAAAAGTCCAAATCCATCGTGATATCTTCGTCAAAACTATCCTCTTTCTTCGACCTGCAAAACAGACAATAAAAAAAGAAAGATTGATAGTGATTGTGTGTATGTACAAAGGTCGTTCTCGATTATTATTCTATGTTGATGATCCTTACCCAATCTATAACCATAAATGGGAGTAAGGGGTCAGAAAAATAAGCATGTTATAATTTGTTTCACAAACTTTTGTTTTTATCCGCTCATGCATATTATAATAATGTCCGGGCATTTATACGAATGATGTAATCATTACCTCATTTCTTCATCCCTTGCCAACAGTCCGCTATGCTTCACGCCACTCATCCTAGCTCCCGCTATCTTCTCCTCAAATGGAGCACCCCTCACTGGAGTGGCTGCATCATCAGTGTGTTTTACATGATCCACATCAGAGGTATGTTTCACTGAAGAATCAAGGGTGGGCTTGCTGTCCCTGCTTGAACTTGAAGTAGCAGCATGCTTGGGTTTTCTAGAAGATTTTGCTATCTTGTTTTTCTCTTCAGTTGTAGATTTCTTCGCTGTAAGGCCATTTTCTAATTTGCCTTTTGCAGCTGAACGAGTAGTTCTTGGCATAATATACTGTGTACACAAACTACTCCACGTGGGTAACGAGTTTACGGAGAAACGCGGTAAATATTCGGTGATATACGGATTTCCAGAGAAGCAGCTCGTGGAAATGGCTCTGTTTTCCGACGATATGTTCAACGTTTTCGAGGAGACGTCTCCTCCAAAGACAAAGAAGAGAAAAAAAGACGAAGGGGGGACGAAAGAGAAGCAAGAAAACCCTCCAGAAGACAGCAAGAGACTGAAACTTGACCCTGGCCACTCAGCCAGTGATAGCAAGACTCAAAATGAAGCTGGTCCTAGCTCTGCAGTCGTGGAGAAGATGAAAGAAGAAGAAGCTGGCATAGAAGACGAAGAAATGTAAGTTAGTTCGATATTTCAGACTATAATAAACCAGCTGCAGATATACTGAGACTGGTAGTGCCAATGATGCTTGTATTCTGACCTGTCTAAGATTTCTCTTGGTTGTCTGCATGCTCTTGTGTTTGCAATTCCTTTTAAACTAGGTCAGAAGCTCCTGCTGAAAAGAAGGTGCCTATATTCTCCCAACCTGCTGACATACAAACTGTGGACACTGTGGAAGGACTCATATGCACACATGAGGTATATAACCCACTTACCAGGGCAGGTATATTCGAAATCCAAACTGCTGTTTAAACCAAATTTGGCAGATTTCTCTTATACCAAATGTAACTGTTCACTGTTCACAGTCCACAGTTCAGTGACAGTTAGAAATCGTAGTCATGTGCTGAAATTCATGGACTTGATCTTGTTTCATTGCTTTTTACAGGTCTGCCCATTCCTACACTCCTTATTTTTAACTACTTGTGTATAGCTAATGGGAAATTACATTTATTGCACATGATATTCTTTGACTTCCACTCTCTCAGGTTGCACTACCATCGGGCTACAAATACGAACCTCTCAAAGCTCTTTCAAAGACACCAATAAAGGTACACTTGTGTTCGTACGTCATTGTAATAAAGCTAAGCAAAGTGGATAAATTTGGCAAATTGGTGAATTAGTCTTCAAATCACCAAATTAAAAATTGACAAACAGTTTATTTGCATGCTCACACATATAAACAGTCCAGCTAAAATGCAAATTCGCCTAATTTTAAGCCTGTCAAATTTACCCTCTATATGGTATACCAGAACAACACGGAGAAAGGTGTACGTCTGAAATTATTATAATGAATTGTTGATATATTTACATGTCTATAGGAGTATCCCTTTGTCCTCGATCCATTTCAAAGAGAAGCTATAAGGTGTATCGAGAATTCCCAGTCTGTCCTGGTGTCTGCTCACACCTCTGCTGGTAAGACTGCTGTGGCTGAGTACGCCATAGCTAGTTCACTTCGAGACACTCAGAGGGTCATATATACCACCCCTATCAAGGTTGGTTGCTATGGTCGTTGCTAGTCACATGATTGTCGTGTGTGTGTGTGTGTGTGTGTGTGTGTGTGTGTGTGTGTGTGTGTGTCTGCATACTATAACTGGTCACACACATTTTTGGGGTTTGGGTTTGTTTTGTTTCCCTCAATGGGTTCTTGTTGAGTTAGTAAAAATTACGTGCTATGTCCCCATGCCAAAATTATTGTTTTTACTAATTCTTAAGTCTGCACAAATGGACTACTCTAAGGCACTCTTGAAGGAATTTGCTCTACGTAGCACCTCTGCTTCTGCTGTTTGTTGACTCGGCGGTTTTTGTTGTGTTTTTCTTGGAAATAAGGGGAATGACCGATGAGATAAGTGAAGTGTTTCGTTCGTAGGCTTGGTCACAATATTATAATGTGTGTGCACACACTGTGCTGTGTGTGGGCACACATTGCAAGTGTGAAGCTGGACGATTAGACCTTCATTTGTGTGTACTTCTGGTGTTGTCAGTTTATCGAGGTGCTGGAGGAAGTCAATGAATCCTGTTCCTCACACGAGCAGTGTGTATCCAAACACCTGCACACACTCATACTGGGTATGCTGTACTCAATACTTACTTGTATGTATACAAAAAGCATGCAGATGCATTGTGTATGCACACATACACACACACACACACACGCACACACACACACACACACACACACACACACACACACACAACATTCAGTGAAGCATATCGCTGTAATTCTGCCCCCACTCCATTGTGAGGGTGTAGCACTTTCTGGTGAGAAATTTGCCATTTTAACGCTGATGTTTATCATACCTTCAGCACTTTCTATCCAAAATATCTCCGTGTCTTATAACTACATTGAATAATGTGCAAGTGCCAATTCTTTCCTCGTCTGGAATCCAGATGACCAAAAAAGATTAAGTACCGTGCGCATAGCCCTTTGTTGCCCGACCCCCCACTGCTTGTGTAAAAACATACATGCAGAGACTGCATTCTTATTCATTATCTTGTGTGTTCCCAATTTCATGAGCAGAAAGTTTGAAATGTGCTTTTGTTCTTATAAGGTTGTCGTGTAGTTGTTACATGCATTGCTGGATAGCAGTGTCATACTCAAATACCCTAAGAGTGCTTGTACGTACATTTTAAGGCCCTAGCTCAGTTCCATATTGCTACACTCCCTCTTGTTAGGTTGAGTAAGGTTTGCCAATGTACTTGCATGTACATGTGTGTTGCTGGGGGTGCAGGCTTGTATTGGTTGTGTGTTTGTGTGTTTTGATGCATAATTGTTAAGTGACGTACTCGAGCATGCTTCCCTGCAAGCCAATCTATGGGTGCGTTCTCTTGTATATGTACATGTGTGTAAATAAATAATAATTGCAGCTTAACCTTAATTGGTGAGCTTTGACTGTTTCTGCGATGATTGAGGAAAAAAATGACCTGGTAAATTTATACTTATTTGTCTCCATTTTTGTCATTGCTCACTTATGCTCCGAAACTGTTTACAGGATTTCCGGTTGCTAGGCATTCTTGTCAATGAATGTACATGTGTGCGTGTGCTCTGGTGCTTTGCCTAATTCACTTAGAGCTTGTTGATTATGTATAGGCTCAGAAATCCCACAACTCTACATTTGCCTCAGTACACCAGTGTCCACTGGCAGCTTCTCAAAGTATGCAATTATATTGGTAGAGAAAAAATCAGCTCTTCTTAAACAAAGAATTAGTCTGCAGACTATATAGTGTTTGTTCTGCTTAAAAATGCTATTCCATAAAATATTTTCACAGCTACGCTATATCTGTACACTAAAAAAAATTTTTTTTTCAAAAAAAATTGCGAATGGGATGCATATCAAGATTCAATAACTTTTACTGTATAACAGAATGAGTATATCTTTCTTGTTCCAAGCAAAAAAAATCAAAACAAAACAACTACTATACAACTCAACTTTGATTTGTTTTGTTTGTTATCAAAATTGTAGGAATGAGAGAGAAGGCATCCCGGTTGAGCTGATCCACTTGCTGGAGGATTGTGTGGAGATCCCTCAGTTTGGGACCATCCGTTCACTCAATGTCCATNTTCAGTGACAGCATGTTTTGTTTGTGTTGTTGAACAAATATATAATTCTTGTAGGCACAAGGTACTTAAACAAACTGTAACACCTACGTATCTATGGTAGATCTACAATCATGCATTATAATTATTATGTACACTATACTATTGCATGTTTGTATCCTGAAAGTCACAATACTATAATAGTAGTGGTTTTTTACTTGCATTACATAGTACAAACCCTAGACCATCAACCAAAATGTCTGTACATGCCAAGAAGACTCTAATCTTGATTGCTCTAATCATTAGCCTATCCAATGGACAAGGTAAGACTAAATAAACTAGATACATGTATTTATTCATAACTATAGCTATTATATGGATCCTGACAGTCCCAGGTTTCTCTCTGGGTGGTGTGGGCTATCGTAACCATGACCTGGTGACAATCAGTGACATTGGAGATGCTACTGTGACTGGTGATACTCCACTGGATTGTTTCTCTGATGATCCTATGTGTTGTGTTATGAGTTCTAATGAAAGAGGAGATTATTTCTTCCCCAACAATGACATAGTTCCTAGACAAAACATGATTGGTGACACTGGATACTTCAGAGGCAGAGAATATGACCACATTCGTCTAAGTCGTCGAGGAGGGACAATAACTGGTCTCTTCCGTTGTCACATTAGGACTATGGCCAGTGACGATGGAGAGGACTTCTACATTGGAGTGTATGATGAGGACTCTGGTGAGTGATGAACAAAATTTCATGCAACCATTAAGAGTGCTATAGTTTCTACTATAATGTTCCTCTCCCTGTAGGCTCCCCAATTGTTACCAATGTGGTGCCACCTGACAGTAGTAATAGACAGTTCACCTGTACGTCCAGTGGTGGGCCTGCTACCACTGTCACTTGGAGGAAGAACTGTATGGTACTACCTAATGGTGATAACTACCAGCAGTCACAGTCAGTGACTAGTGCTGAGACAGCTTCTTACAGCAATACACTTACCCTTGGCAGTAGTGTCACTGACACAGATGGAGTCTACACCTGTGCTGTGGGTAACATTAGAGGATTTCATTCTCTTTCTGTTGGACTTGGAGGTATTGTCACTGTCATAACCTGTTTCAACGAGACCTACAGACTATGTTATAATGCTTATATATATATTTTCTTCAGCTGACTACACTCCCCTGCCTTTTACTGTTTCCATCACTGAAGGAGGTGTACCAGTCATTGGCCAGTCATACACTCTGATTTGTTTGCACAGTAGTACTGAAAGTGTAAATTTCCAGTGGATAGGACCAAATGGTAGTACCCTAAGCAGTACTAGCAACACCCTCACTATCAATCCTCTCACTGGCAATGACAGAGGAGAATACTCCTGTATGGTCACTGTGGGAAATGGATCTAATAGAAGAGTAGGCTGTGGAGTTTGGATGGTTGGTAAGTTTTGAAATCCATCATTTAACTTAATTTTCTGAATGACTTTCTATTAAGTTTTTTATGCGGTATCTTTTCATTTCCCCTCTCCCTCAGCTCCTCCTATCACTGTCACTATTCCTGCTGCTACTGTAGCAGCTGGTGCCTCACGTACTCTCACCTGTACTGTGATGGTACTGCCAGTGGGAGCTCCAGTCACAGTACAGGTGAGAGTACGTGAGNTCTCTCTCTCTCTCTCTCTCTCTCTCTCTCTCAGAACGTGGTGTGGTGTGGGAGGAGACTATCATCCTCCTTCCTGATAATGTGCACTATGTGTTTCTATCGGCAACCATTCCCAATGCAAGACAGTTTGCAGAATGGATATGTCACCTCCACAAACAGGTATAGCTATTGTAAATTAAATCTACTCTGAATATTAATATGAAGTTGTTTTGTTGTTTATCTTTGTTTTTGGAAAAGTACCTGTAAATCTACTGATTTCAGACGGTTTTGTAGTTCTAAAAAGTAATAGAAACTATCGTATGTGAAACTTCAAATTTTTGTAATGCAATATTATCATGAATTCTGTGATCAGACAATACAGAAAAATGTTTATGTACTATGAAATTTCTCTCTCTCTCTCTCTCTCTCTCTCTCTCTCTCTCTCTCTCTCTCTCTCTCTCTCTCTCTCCCTCCCCTTCTCCCTTCCCCCTCTCAGCCTTGTCATGTGGTCTACACTGACTTTCGCCCCACTCCTCTCCAACACTACATCTACCCAGCCGGAGCTGATGGCCTCTATCTTGTGGTGGATGAAAGGGTATGCACATTAATCGTTACATCATTCATCTAGGTAGGTCGTGTGAGACCAAGACCTTCACCATTGTGATAAGAATGAAGAATTGCTTAGCCATATTACACACTGTCTTGTTGGCCTGATGCATGTTCCTCTAAATGTGTGACATTAGAATTTCACTCATTCGTTCATTCTTACTGTTGTAGTAGCTTGAAAAATTACACACATCTTAAAAGTTTTTCTATCATCCTTAGTACTGAGTATCACATGACAGCAAACCAACGATGAACTTGAAGAGACAATCTCTTTTTTGTTATTGTTGTTTGTTTGTTTTCTCTGCAGGGAAACTTTCGTGAGGACAATTTCCAACAAGCAATGGGTAAGCTCCAAGGGGGAGGGGCCCAGTCCGGGGGCCAGGGACGTCGCGGGGGGCAGAAGGGGTCGACGTGCTTCAAGGTGGTCAAGATGATCATGGAAAGACAACTGCAGCCGGTGATCGTGTTCAGTTTCAGTCGCAGAGACTGTGAGGCCTACGCACTACAGATGTCAAAGCTGGACTTTAACACTCGTACGTAGTATGGTTGCATGAATGAAATAAAAATGTTTTATGGTTATAATTATTATACTATACTTTATATAAGTACATGTATACATGTACATACATGTAGTTGCATTATTTTGAACCTAGAGGTATATAGATTGGGAAATTTTGCCATTAAATGTTTTCGTCACAAGTACGAGTGGCAAAAATTTTTTCAAACGTATGGATATGTCTTTTCCGAATCAGTCAAAATGATGAAAATAACATGACATTGTAGTATTAGATTTTAAACATTTATAGGAAACAATTCATGTACCTAACGTATTTTCACCAAAAACTGAACTCTTTCTCTCTCTCTCTCTCTCTCTCTCTCTCTCTCTCTCTCTCTCTCTCTCTCTCTCTCTCTCTCTCACACACACACACACACACACACACACACACACACACACACTTGCAGCTGAGGAGAAGACACTAGTGGACGAGGTCTTCACTAACGCCATCGACTGTCTCTCAGAGGATGACAAGAAGCTACCCCAAGTGGAGCACGTCCTTCCTCTGCTCAAGAGAGGCATCGGCATCCATCACTCCGGCCTGCTCCCCATCCTTAAGGAGACCACAGAGATACTGTTTGGAGAGGGACTCATCAAGGTCAGCGAGTGTGAGATGGAACAGAAATAGTCAGTTTAAATGTTTGTTCACTTTTCTAATCTATTTATCCAATTCCAAGTAAAACTTTAAGCCTATTGTAGTGCTAATGGACTTTAGCTCTGTGAATTAATATCTCAGCAGCCTACAGTAGCTATTATTCTCAGCAACTGACTTCTTGGTATACTATCATGTATACTCTTTCTGTGCAGGCTTTATTTGCAACTGAGACATTTGCTCTTGGTCTCAACATGCCTGCCAGGACTGTGGTCTTCACCAGTGCCAGGAAGTTTGATGGGAAGGACTTCAGATGGGTAAGTCGTATAGCAGGATTTACACAGTGATCTTTATGCATGTTTATTGTGTTTCCATTGTTGCAAGAATTACACAAAATATCACCAAAAATTATCCATACCCAGCAAGTGACCACAAAATGATTTTCTGTTAAGTTTATGTACTGTAGGTCAGATTTTTTGTTGTTGTTTGCATGCTTGCTTGTTTGTGTATTTGTTTGTTTGTTTGTTTATATTTACACTTCCCACCCAGATTACGTCAGGAGAGTACATTCAGATGAGTGGGCGGGCTGGTAGGCGTGGTCTTGATGAGAGAGGGATCGTGATGTTGATGGTGGACGAGAGAATGGACTCTGCCGTGGGAAAGAACCTGCTGAAAGTAAGAGTGCACGATCATTTTTATTGCATGTTAATAACATTGCAAGAATTTAGATTGAGATAGAATATACAATTATTGACTTTTGCTGAAATTTTTGCCCTGATAATGGTCTCTGTGTACACCTCTGGTGGACTAAATTACTGTATGAGTTAAGATAGAATTGTAACACCACTTAAGTTCCCTATGGTACTATATGTACTTTGGTTACAAGAGTATTCACACACACACACACACACACACACACACACACACACACACACACACACACACACACACACACACACAGGGCCAACCAGACCCTCTTAACAGTGCCTTCCATCTCACGTACAACATGGTCCTCAACCTTTTGAGGGTGGAGGAGATCAACCCAGAGTACATGCTGGAGAGATCCTTCTTTCAGTTTCAGAATAACTCGTCAATACCATCCAAAGAACAGAGTAAGAAAAATTTATGTTTAATAATTGTAAGAAATATTTACAGTGTGCAAGATTGCAGGGAATGGGCATGTATACTGTATGCAGTATACGTACGGTTTGTATACAGTTACCAGTTAACTGTATACTGCACTGGTACACTTGTATACTGGTAAACTGTGTACAGAATACAGTATATAGCATCAGCTTACAGCTTATACAGTATATAGTATACAGAATACAGTATACAGTCACTCACACACTCACACATGCACACACACACACACATAGAGGTACGATCGCTGGAGTTCAAGCGAGACGCCATCAAGATCGAGAACGAAGAAAGTGTCGCCAACTACTACAGAATACGTCAACAACTCTCTCGCCTCGAGAAAGAGATGCGAAGTCACATGACCAAGCCCGTCTACTGTGTCCCCTTCCTCCAGCCGGGGAGGCTGGTGAAGGTGGAGCACGAGGAGGAGGACTTTGGATGGGGGATCGTCGTCAACTACCAGAAGAAGACAAACCAAAAGGTAGGTGTGTATGTGTGTGTGGGTGGGTGTGAGTGTGTGGGTGTTGCATGGTGTGGCTATCTAAATGCAGATGGATGCGTGTGTAGGTTAGCTTTGTCTTTTGTTCTATTCTGCATTGAGTTTTGACCATTTCTTGGATTAAAAAATGAGCTGGAATTAATTTTTTTGGGCAATATTTGATAATTCGACTATCTAATTAAAAGAAACCTGCTTTATACCATGAACATACAATAATCTATGAATATTCACACATTATTAGTATACATTATGATTACTCATCTTATCTCTGTGTGTGTGTGTGTGTGTGTGTGTTTCAGAACTCTTCAGAGACGGTATATATTGTGGAGGTCCTTCTTCTCTGTTCCACCGAGTCCTGTCGTAATGCCCCCAGGGCACCACCACGCCCCCCTCCCACAGGGGACAAGGGAGAGATGCAGGTATGTGGGATGATATGACCCTAAGATCAACCTTTTGCTGTACAATACCTTCATTCATTGTTACATTTTGTTTTGTATGATAAATCCCCTAAAAATTTTGGGATTATTTATTTGACCACAATAATTATTGTGTTTGAATATTTCATGTACTCTATGTGTTTGTTTTTTACAAGTTTGCAATGTCGGGATCATTCCTGTAAGATCAGCTCATATATTTTTTATGCTGTTTTAGTATTCTTAATTTGGAAAGTGACCAATTTTTTTTTCTCTCTCTCTCCTCCCTTAGGTTGTTCCTGTCGTCCTCCAGCACCTGACTAAGCTGAGCTCCGTCCGTCTCTATCTTCCTAAGGATATCCGCTCGTCAGACGCCAGACACTCCGTCTGGAAGTCGGTCCTTGAGGTCCAGAAGAGGTTTCCTGATGGTGTCCCTCTTCTTGATCCCTGCAAGGACATGAAGATAAAGTCACAGGATTTCAAGACATTGGTGAGAAAGATCGAAGCACTTGAGAGCCGACTTCAAGCCAGTCCCGTACATAAGAACCCCCAGTTGGAGAAGCTCTACTCTCTCTGTGCAAAGAAGACACAGGTATGAACATACACTAGTTGTAGTTTTGACTTATAGTTGCATGGGCATCTGAAATTTACACAAGCACAAGTAGTAAAAATTTCACAAAATAAGCAGTGTATAAGAATGGGTAATAGCTACTGGAAAAGTAACTAATGAAACAAGGCTATGTTCGGAATTTCAGCACGTTTAGCTAGAATTCAAGAGTTTCAAATCCTAGTTAATAATCTCAAGATTGTTTTCCATTGAATTTCATGTAGTGTTTGCATCTGTGTTGAGAGTTCAGGCATGCAATGAATGGGGATTTTACCTACTGTATCTGTTCACCTATTCATGGATGCTTGCTTGCTTGCTCTCACCTCAGATGAACTCTGAGGTGGCAGTGGCCAGGAAGGAGCTGAAGAGAGCCCAGACCATCATGCAGATGGATGAACTGAAGAGTAGAAAGAGAGTGCTTAGAAGGTAGAGAGAAACAAAACCATTTCGATTAGACAGTCACACTACACTTGGGTCCAAATTCTAGCTTCATGTGCTATAGACACTTGCAGTAATATGTACCCAATGATATTAAAGGTTTTGTGCTAGTTTTTTTTTGTATTCATTGCATTTGCTTATTCCTTACTGCATGGGTACATTGGAATGGTGCCCATTTAGTGCAATATGTTCTTATTACATTTCTATGTTGTTGGATTTTTTTTTGTATAATTATCAGGGATATCCCCCCTTGAATTCACGACTCAATACATGTATATTATATACATATACACTCCTCATGGTGTCTCCCCCCACAGACTGGGCTATGCTAGTGCAGCAGATGTGATAGAGGTGAAGGGGAGGGTGGCGTGTGAGATCAGCACTGGGGATGAACTACTGCTGACAGAGCTCATCTTCAACGGAGCCTTCAACAACCTCACTGTGGAACAGGCAGTGGCTCTACTCTCCTGCTTTGTCTTTCAAGAAAAGGTCAGTTTTTGTGAGTATTGTATTTCCTGATAATTTCCATGGATACCAGTCATATCATAATTCTGGGAATTTTAATTATAGTCACTCCATGGATGAATTTTGTTACCAACAATTGACATTTTGACTGTTACACCCCTAAAAAAGCGAAGTAGGTGTAGCAATCATTGTTATCAGGTTTTACCTGAATATAGTATTGTTTCCAGTTGATATAGCTAGCAGATCATGATTATACATATCAGATTAGTGGACCAAAATCTGATTCATGCTATACACCCATTTTACATGCGCATGGCCCAGTTATAAATATAGCAAATGTTTCTTTAGCTTGATCTCTATTTTGTGCAAGTTGAAGTTCTACTCTAATCTCCATCAGGATAAATATAGTGGTATCATGGGTCTAGTTGATCAATTTGTCCAGAATAGCTTGAAGAATTTTGCTATCACTGAAGCAACGTTATTTGGGATACTAGGAGGAGTACCAATACTTGTTGTTGTTGTTTGCGTAGCCCTTTTTGCATTCATCTATTGGTGCTACAATAAATGCTGTGAAGGATGTTGTACAAATTGCCCTGATTGGTGTGCAATGGAATGTGAATCATCATCAGGTGAGCAATTCCAATCGGATCGTCATCTTTCTATAATAAAGACCTTTCATACCTTCCTTGGAATACTTTTTCCAGCCATCACAAAGCGTATTGTACTTCAACAAGCTAATAAAGCAGAAGTGTTACTATTTGATGGTAGGAAAGGACCTAACAAGATTCGTCACCAATTTCATGTTTACTTTTTTTGGAGCACGGGAGCATTCATTACTTATTTGTGGTTTGTGGTAATACTTGTAGAAAACCTTGTGTATCGCAAGACAACTACCTGCAATGATGTCAATGTTAGGAATGAACGTTCTCTGTGCTTTCAATTTGATATAAATTCCAGCAATAGGAATAAGGTAGACTGCACACTACCTAATAGTGGAAACTTGGAAGTGTTCTGTTACTTGGTTCAGCCGTCATTTGCTGCTGTTGGGATAGCTTTTAGCATTACCAAAGCTGTATCTCTTTTGTTTGATTTGGAGTTTCGGATTGCTATGAGAGTTGCTGATTATACTTGTGGTAGGTGGTTTATTGTAGTTGCTAAAATCTTTGCAGTTGTTGGACTCGGTCTTTCTGTGTTGCTTATTACTTTAGCTAGGTTTGCTAAAGGTACTAAACTATTCAACAGTTTCCTTATTGACAACTATTTTTTCTTTGGTGATGGACCAATGAGAATAGCAACTGCTGTGCTGATCTTCTTGAGTGTAGCTTTAGCACTTTGTGTGCCCTGGTGCTACTTTAGGGTAGAAAAGGACAAGCAGTATTTGGAGCAAGTCATTGATGTTCAGGATGCAATCTCTGATCCTTGTGTGCAACCCAGGCCGAATCCTACTAGTACACAATCTCCGAATAAGGATGATAATCCAGGTTTGCGTGAGCGATTAATTCCTGAAGAAAACAAACCCCACCCCATATAAATTGTGTAATAGAACAGTATCGTATTGTGTATTGAACAGGCAATTGTAACAGTTATTGTAGCTTGTTATTAACTCTATTGACTTACTGTAGGATGTAATTTGTGATTTTGTAATGCTATGTACGTAATGTGAGTACTTGTGACAGAGAAAGAAGGAAAATTTTGTTACTATAAAGTAGAAAGTGTGTTCCTTGTGTCAAAAAACTGTGAATTATTTTTGTATTTTTTGTGTCATAGGATTTTTTCCCCTTAGATGAGAAGTATAATTATGAAACATGCATTAAAATTATATGATACTGTGTATCCTTGTAAAGAAATTTTTCTCTTTGTGAATTATTGTAATACTGAAACTTGTTTGCTTTGGGCCCAAGTTGTAATACAACCAATTAACCGTTTAATTTCTCCATATAGCCTTAATAATTACTAGTGATTAACTACAAAATTGTGTAAATATCCACTATAGTGGTTGTAACTATGGGCTTTACATGTATGTATTACCTATGTGCATTGTCCTGTTTATACCTATACTGCAGGATATTGAAGCATACACTTAATAAGTACATAATGGGTATATAAATGCAAATACAGTATATTGATGTCATACACCTACACACAGGCCGATGCCTCACCCCGACTGACAGAGGAGCTAGCTGGTCCTCTCAAGCTGATGCAGGACTCCGCTCGTAGGATAGCCCGTGTTGCCATTGAGGCCAAGCTAGACCTGGAGGAGGAGAGCTACGTGGAGTCCTTCAGACCTCATCTCATGGACGTGGTGTTTGCATGGAGCTCTGTGAGTGCTGTATGTGTGTGGGGTGCATGTATAAACTACCATAATGCCGGTAGAAAAAAAATCAAATAACTTTCCATTTGAAGCACCATTGGAAAGCACTTGTTTTCTCCATTCTTTTGATTGCTTTTCCAGCTTCCTACGCCTTACCTTTCAAAAGTTAGCTGCATTTTGTCTCACAAGATTATTTACATGAATCTCATTATTTCACTTCCGGTGGCATTCTCAAACCATATGGGACTTTAGTACTATTTTCACGGATTGTCGTAGTAAAATTTTCACTGTAATTTTCAACCTACATATTCACCCATCTCTCCATCTCTCCCACCCCACATAGGGAGCAGCCTTCTCCCACATATGTAAGATGACAGATGTGTTTGAAGGAAGTGTCATTCGTTGCATGAGGAGATTGGAGGAACTTCTCAGACAGATGTGTCAGGCTGCCAAGGCCATTGGGAACACAGAGCTGGAGAACAAGTTTGCTGAAGGTGAGGTTGTACATGTATGAATTTGATGTGATCTAAATAGTTAGTTTACTCTCTCTTTCTCTGTTGTGTTGTTAGGTATTGTGAAGATCAAGAGAGACATTGTTTTCGCAGCAAGTTTGTATTTATAGAACTAAAGTTTTTTAAAACTTACAAAAATTCACACAAACAGGGACTTCAGTTTGTAAAATACAATGTTCCCACATAATATTACACCAACAATATCATAAACTTAATGACCATCATAACATAACTTCATACTCATAGTCATCTTGAGCGCCATGTTTGGAGGTCTGAGCATGCTCAGTAGAGAGTGCTATATACACCTCTCAGAGCTCTAGCTTGGATCAGCTTCTTCACCACCTCTCACCTTGAGACCAATTTCATCATACTTGTGTGTTTCAGGAGGGCGAGTAACATGTGTTTCCTCCCATGCCTGCATGCAGAACTAAGTAGTATTAATTTTCCTTTGTACGAAAAGCACCATGTAAGGACACAGTATATCTTTTCATAATGTGACAAGCTGTAGTATTGTTTCAGTACATGTCTGTCTCCTCTTACTAGAATATATTAATTTTTTTTTTCAGTGAAGTGTCACTAGTCCATGACAAAACCTGATCTTGCTATTGCAGGTTTTTTAGATGTCGCTTCTGACGTTTTGATTTACATCATAAAAAAAGAATTATAGCAGTTGCTGAATGAATAGAGGACTTACAGACAAGAAGAATGTGACAGGACACATAAAAACAGAAAGCCTGCATGTGTGACAAAATATATATGATTGTATGTGACAAAAGGAGCATTGACAAAAACACGTCATAGGACATAGGGCTGTCCATTTTTTTCAATGCCCCCTTTGTCATGTACAATCATATGATATGTCACACAGGCTTTCTGGTTTTTGTGTCCTGTCACATGCTTCTTGTCTGTAAACCCTCTATTCATTCAGTTTTTAGCTACATTTTGTTCAGTTCTTAAGGTCATCCTGATGATTTCTTTCATTAGTTTTGATGTATAATTATTATTATACTATTGACTGAATTTTGAAGCTAAAAGCTTTTGTTATTTTGGGAAGCTTGCACACAGTTTACCTTAATTCGTACACTACAATAATCAGCTATAGGTTTTCTGAACTACCCAAAAGTGGATGTAAATAACTTATATCCAGTGATTGTGTGAGGTTACTATGTAACTATATACAATTATTTCCATGCAGTTTATATAACAAGCCCATTTTGCAGTTACAGCTGCAGCTAGAACTATAGGAGCTATCTTAGTGAATAAATTATATTGTGTTAATTTCTCTCGATCTATGTCAAAATTTTGTTTGAAACTCTTACTCAAGTCTCAGTCAGGACAGTGTTAGCATGGGTATAGCTGATCTATATTTCATCAAGGGCACTATTGGTGGTTTTGCTAGAGCTGAAGGAGACTTGTTTGGAGTAGTAATAGGAGTTTCAGTGGTGATTGCTATAGTAGGTGGAATTATTGGAGCTGTTTATTGCTGCTGTAAGTACTGCACGTGCAATAGGTGTCATGCATGCTGTAGTAAATGTATGAAGAGCAGCTGCTGTTATGAAAAAATTAAGGGCTGTTGTGAACGAATGAAGAGGTGTTGTGAATGGCTGAAGAGAGAAGATCCAAAATCCAAGTATGATTGTCATCGTGACACAATACAAATGTTACATACCACCCTAGGTATACTTTTTCCAGCCATGACAAAGCGTATGGTGGAGTATCCTGAGAATAAGAAAACAGAAGTATTGTTATTTGCTGGAAGAAAACAATACTTGTCACCAAGTCCTTGTTTACTTCTTTTGGGTGAACAAATTCTCTTCAACAAAACATTATTATTCAGCTATTCCTGGATCAGTAACTTTGAACTACACACTGACTTTGTTAAGATACAAGGTTTCTGCTACGGTGCATACTATACTACAACAATCTCTATGACTATTGTGCAAATAGTAACAAACTAATCTATATCTATTATAGATATTGTGTTATTGCATCATGTCATAGTTTCATACTCTACTTGCGTGCCATGTGTATCAGACTGAAAATGCTCAGTAGAGGGTGCCACTCCTCCCTGAGTGTGAGCCTCTCTCTCCCTTGGCTCAATCTCATTGTATGCAGTGCTTGTAGTCGAAGTATCATCTACATTGGTTGGTCCAACTACATTTACGTAACCACGTGCACTGGGTGTGTTGTGTTCTTGCTGTAGTTGTTCGAATTCACCATCACCAACTTCTTCATAACCATGGGCACTGTGTTCTGGCTGTAGTGGTTCAAATTCACCATCACCAATCTCTTCATATATAACAGACACTGCTAAATCCTGAGTACTTAGATTCTGAACATCATAATAAGCTCCAAACGAATACATATGATCAAGGTTAGTGTTTGTTACAGTAGCTTGATTATTCTGCCTTGAGGTCTCACTGCAAGAAGTAATGTTTTAAATAAAATATTAATAATTATTAAGTGCTTCACAAAATTATATTTATCTCCTGTGACAAAAAACTTAATTTAACTTACGTTCGTAGGTTTTTCTGGTGTTGACGTTTTTGATCTGTTTTTTTACGTCGCAAGGAAAGAATAGCAATTAGTGCTCCACTAGTGATGAGAAGAAGGATGAGGATCGCTATGACGATTGCCATTATTACTGTAGGTCCAAGAGTAGTTTCATCTCCTACATGTTTCAAAATAACATTACATGACATAATATTATTTATGGTGCAGTATATAATTAACACTTTGGGAGCAACATACTTGGTGTGGTAGGAGGAGCTGTATGAAATGGAAAAAAGGCAAAATTAATAATTTATGAAACCATAGCTAGCTGTGACAATGACTAACCATTTGTCAAGAATGTCTTCTCTATGCTTGAATTGGACGAGAAGTCATTTGTTGCTCGGACAATGTACCTGTATCTAGTGGCTGGCATCAAACCAGTCAGATACACCTCATACTCCTGTACTCCTGGCTGGCTCTGTTGGGCTATGCTAGTGTTTTCATTTGTATTGTCAACTCCATACAAAACCTCATAGGTCTCCTCAGTAGAGGCTAGTATGGGAACTGTCCATGAAATTTTAGCTGAGTTGTAAGACACATTGCTTGATGCAACTTCTTGAGGTGGATAGGGTTCATTTCGAACTGTAAAACAAATGAATCAAACCATATTACTTCGCTAGTCTAACATCATAATTATATAATTCATGTCAATAAATAGGTATGCCAGAACTTTATATAAGAGTGAGGGTGATTGGGCTAGCTTACAGTTAACACTCAGAAGCTAGCTCCTACAGAGTCCTACCTAGATGATGATAGTCATAGATATATACTTACGTACTTGAAATTTGTATAGTCACACTTTGAATGACTGTTCCATTAGGTCTGCTGGTTGTGATGCTACACAAGTATCGTGTATTGTTCACACTCTGGTCCACTGGGTCAATGTTGAATGAAAGTGATTGCTGTCCAGAATTGCTAGCCACTTCTACTCCATTATCGCCATTCACCCATTCTATTCTCTCCACCTCCAAATCACTGGAGCATTCAATAGAACCTGAACTACCAAGAACCAATGGCCTCTCATGCCCAGTGATTTGAATAGCTGTTATGAAAAGAAAATGCATGAATCAAAGATTAAAGATTGAGGTATACTTTTTATTTGAAATCAAGGTGTTACCTTGAATGGAAAGGCTACTATCTGAAGTTCCTCTTGAATTGCTGACAGTGCAGGTGAAGTCACCAACAAAGTCATCCAGTGTGTTGCTGCTGATAGCCAAGGTATTTTGGTATTGTCCGAGTTCTGTATCCACTATTCTCTCTTCTTGAATGTTGGTCTCATCCATTGGTATTTGAGTGCCATTACGAGTCCAAGTGACAATGGTAGCAGGACCACCAGTAGAGGTACATGTTAGTGTGCCACTTGATGGGTCATAAGTTAAGTTATTGATGGAGGGAGAGCCAGAGGTCACAGGGTACACTCCAATATAGAGGTGTTGGTTAGTTCCACTTGCATAAGGTACCTCACAGCGGAAGACTCCAGTTGTTTGAGCATTGTTCCTGCGTTGAAGATGAGCATAACTGGGACCTCTACCTCTGTAGATGGAATCACCAGAGGCAACATTGTTGATTGAGGTTCCATTAGGATGGAACCATTCTCCATTAATCCCCATGTCTTGAGAAGTGTCTGATGTTCTGCAACAGTCAGTGTTGTTTGTGAGACAGAACAAAGCACCACTGTCTTCACCGATCTCATCCAGTGTCACAATACTGTTGTTACCATAAAGCACACCATTGAGAAGGAAACCAGTACCTATAACAAGAGAGCCAATTTCACAATAAGGATGCATAATTATGTTGTTCGGCAGCAAAAAAGAATTACTTGAAGGGGTATTAGTTTGTCCCAAAATCATCCCATAAGGTCCAGTACCATTCCCACTGACTGCTGCTACCTCAAATGTATAGTTTGTACGAGGGACGAGTTCAGTAGCAGTGAATGTCCTGTTACTGGCTCCAGTCATACTGGCCACCATTCCTTCAACTCTCACAGAATAGAACGTTATCACACCACTTCGTTCAAGGCACTCAACTTCATCCCACTGGATTTGGATGGAGGTTAATGTGGCAGAGGTCACGGCAAGGGACTGAGGAGGTCCACTTGGAGCTAAGAAGGACAATAATAATTATGTTAGATGTCAGTGGTACATAGAGTAAGAATGGCTGGTCAATTTACTAACAGCATGCGACAATCATGCCGCAAAAAATGGCATAATGTTTCAATTTCAGCACATGACAACTTCATTCTTTATACCATATTACTCTTAAATAAGTCAAGTTTCACCTATAACAATTATATTTGTCTGCAATTACTAAGCCGCAATTGCCACATAAATTTCATGGTAGTCTTGGTATACATATTACCATGTCATTGAACTTGGGACCCTCAGATCTGCTTCAATACATTTATGGTACTGATACTGCTGTTGTTGTTTTTTTTTGTTACTTGTCGATGGGTTTATGACAGTGAATACTAATGATAAGAATTGCAAACTCTTTCAAGGATGGCTACATTGATGCACATACCTGATGCTAGTGTTTCTACCATTGTTGATGCTTCCATACTTCTACCAGCTGTGTTCATAGCAGTGACAATAATCCTATAGCTTGAAAACTCCTCGAGGTTCATAAAAGTGTGCTCTCTATTACTACCATTGATGGACCTGTTGGCAGTGCTACCAGCAGGAGGCACACATGGTCCTTGGTATGAGTAGGCAACCTCATACATCACCACAACGTCTCCCTGTGGTTGGCTCCAAGTGATAGTGATGGATGTGGACTGTGGAGTGGCAGTGATAATTGTAGGAGAAGAGGGGGGAGGGCCTGTAGAATAGGCATGCAGGAGGGAAAATGGGAAGTTAATAATTAAATGAGAAACAATTATTATTAGCAACATTTATTCATTTTAACATATACCAATGGTGAGGCTGTAAGTTCCTGATCTTGGATCACTATCAGTGAGATATTGAGATGATGAACTGACAGTAGCTGTACAGGTGTAGTCTCCAGCATCACTTGTTGCTAGTGAGTTGAAGGTAGCTGTACTGGTGTACATCAGTGTAGTACCATCCCTCGTAGCAACAGAGGTGGCAGTGAATGATGCTGTATTTGGTCCTCTCCACACTGTGTTCACTGTTATAGTGTCCACTGCTGAACTGAGTACAACAGTACAAGTCAGAGTGAGAGAGGACCCAATAAACACATTTCCAGAATGAGATATGATTACAGACACAGACGTTGGAGGTGGAACTAAAAGAAAATAACAGCAATAATTATGATGAATGACATGTAGATTGTGAGCAATTAAATAATAAATATGTATATATATCTTATACTTGCAACAATCAAAGCTTGAGTATTGCTGTTTTGAGTGATGGGCTGACTTAGCTGGGTGGAACTAACAGTGACTCTACATCTGTACTGTCCAGCATCAGAGAGACTGAGAGAAGAGATGGAGAGAGTTGCTTGTGTGCGACCTGAGATCACAGTGTTGTCCTTAAACCACTGATAGGTCATGGAGGATGCACTAGGTCCCCTGTAAGTGACTCCACATGTCAGAGTGTATGAAGTACCAATAGTAGGAGTGGCTGTTGAGGCAGTGAGGGAGACTGACAGGGTGGCTGAAGAGATTGAAAGAGATTTCTTTTCATGTTTATTGGCAAAATAATAACATTTTTACTAGATAGCTATACATACTTTCACTGACAGTAAGTCTATGTGTTCCTGATCTTGGAATACTATGAGTGAGATATTGAAATGTTGAACTGACAGTTGCTGTACAGGTGTAGTCTCCAGAGTCACTTGTTGCTAGTGAGTTGAAGGTGGCTGTACTGGTGTATATCAGTGTAGTACCATCCCTTGTAGCAACAGAGGTGGCAGTGAATGATGCTCCATTTGGTCCACTCCACACTGTGTTCACTGTTATAGTGTCCACTGCTGAACTGAGTACAACAGTGCAAGTCAGAGTGAGAGAGGAGCTAACAAAGATGGCTCCAGTGGTAGAGGGGGTTACAGTCACAGAAGTGGGAGGTGGAACTAACAGAAAATAATAATTATATCTAACATCAGTGCAAATTGTGATGGATGTCTTACTTTCAAGAGTCAGATCCTGAGTGTTGCTGGTCTCAGTGATGGACTGAGGTAGCTGGGTGGAACTAACAGTGACTCTACATCTGTACTGTCCAGCATCAGAGAGACTGAGAGAAGGGAAGGAGAGAGTTGATTGTGTTTCATCTGAGATCACAGTGTTGTCTTTAAACCACTGGTATGTCATGTTGGATGCACTAGGTCCATTGTAAATGACTCCACAAGTCAGAGTGTATGGACCACCAACAGCAGGAGTGGTTGTAGAGGCAGTGATAGAGACTGACAGGGTGGCTGGAGAGATTGAAAGAGATTTTTCACATCAAGTTTTCATGCAGCATTATACAGCTTTTCTTGTTACGTATACCTTCACTGATAGCAAGGTTGTATGTTCCTAATCTTGGAATACTGGTAGTGAGATGTAGTGATATTGAGATAACAGTAGCTGTACAGGTGTACTCTCCAGCATCACTTGTTGCTACTGAACTGAAGGTGGCTCTACTAGTGTACCTCTGTAAATTACCTACCCTTCTAGCAATGGAAATGGGAGTGAATGATGCTCCATTTGGTCCACTCCACATTGTGTTCACTGTGACTGTTATACCACTCACTGCAGAACTGAGTTCAACAGTACAAGTCAGAGTGAGAGAGGAGCCAATGAAGATGTTTCCAACAATAGAAGAGGTTACAATCACAGATGTTGGAGGTCCAACTAAAGAAATAAGTATTCCAGTCAAGAACAGATATGATAAATTATTAGTTGAATACTTTATTACTTTGAAGAGTCAGATCCAGAGTGCTGCTTTCAGTGATGGGTTGTATTAGACTGGCATCAGTGACAGTGACGTCACATCTGTATTGTCCAGCATCAGAGAGACTGAGAGAAGAGAAGAAGAGAGTTGATTGTGTTTCACCAAAGATCACAGCATTATCCCTAAACCATAAGAGGGATATGGTGGGAGTGAATCCAATATATCCTCCACGCACATCAAATCCACAAATCAGAGAGTATGGACTACCAACAGTAGGACTGGCTGTTGAGGGCCTGATGGAGACTGTCACTTCGACTAAAACAAATTGAAACATAATGCTGATCATGAAAGCACAAAACAATAAAGAGAAGAAAAGAGAAAAGGCCTATAGGCACTTATATAATTATGGCATTGAAAATGCATGAGCTTAACTGTATACTAACAAGCAGTGAAGCACAGAGTTAATGGTACAATACCAATGGTCACCATGACTGTGTCTGACCTTGTCCATCCACCCCTAGAGATTCTGCTACTAAAATCCATCCTACAAGTAATACCAAACTTGACAATGAAGTGGACATCACTGTTTGTTGATGATCTTGTATAATCATATAGCTAATAATCAGTGTCTACAATAATAAATATTATAGTAAAGATCTATACGATTTTAAAGTACAGGTTATAAAAACTATAATCTTGAACCTGGCAGCTATCAGAGCCTATCACCTTGCACAGTTTTGTAGAAGCTAATGAGCTATCATTGTAAGTTGGATCCACCCGCTTTGAATAACCTTAAAACTGGAAAGAACATAAACAACATGTGTATGACACGTGCAGTATAAAAATTACTTATGATTGTATTCATTAGGATTTTGTAGGCCACTTGAGCAATCATAAGTCAAGGGTGCTCGGACATAGCAAAGCAAAATTATATTATTATAGTAAACACATTACTAACAGTCTGTAGATAATGATATTCATAAACCACTAACGATATTCATACAAACTGCTACACAGGTCTAAAATTGCATTTTATATGTCTATTTTTGAATTACTTCCTGGTAGGATGTAATATGGAGCTAGTATACTTTGCACATGGTGTTCTAAAAATAACACGAACAGACTGTCTGAACCTTTTACCAATTAAGTGCTGAGATATGATAAGGTAGGTAGTGAAAAATCATACCGTAAACGTGGAAATATTGGCGGTACATTAAATTTGGCGATTTGGGCAATTGGCTCGTAAATCGGCAAATTTAATGTACCGCCAATATTTCGTCATACATTATTTGCATTTAAAGAAGTAAAACTTGCTGCAAAATTTAAAACCGCCAATATTTTGTTGGAGGCAGTTAGACCATAATTGCCAATTAAATTCCCGCCAATATTTCCACATTTACGAACAAGAACATGCAAAAAGCCTCCGAGAATCTCTAGAGGTGATAGAGAGAAGCGCTCATGCAGAAAAAAATTGGGGAAGAAGAAAAAAAAAAATAGGCAGAGTCTTGAGCATAATCTATCAAGGCCTAATGAGGAGATTGGAGGAGCTCCTCAGACAAATGTGTCAGGCAGCCAAGGCCATTGGGAACACTGAGCTGGAGAACAAGTTTGCTGAAGGTGAGGTTGTATATACAGACATTGCACTGGGTGAATTTGTTGAAGACAGTATTAACATGAGTAGCGATGAAACATCATGTTAACTTTGCTGTCTCTTTCACTGTTGTGTTGTGCTAGGTATTGTGAAGATCAAGAGAGATATTGTGTTTGCAGCAAGTTTGTATTTATAGAACAAAATGTTTTGAAAACTTTCACAACAAATTCTCTTTTACCAACAAACAATTATCATTATTCAGCTAACCAGCAGCTTTGTGTTGTATACAAAATGACTTTGTATAGATACAGTACAATACATGTTTCTTTGTTATTACTATACCACAGCAATCTCTATATATGCATAACTATAATAATTGCTAGAATCTACAATAATTATCTGTGCATTATGACATCTCTTCATAGGTATACTCTTCTTGTGTGCCATTTGTATCAGTCTGAGCATGCTCAGTAGTAGAAAGTGCCACACCCCTCTGTGAATTGGTGTGAGCACGGTCAGTAGAGAGTGCCACGCCTCTCTGAGTCACACCTCTCCCTCTTTCAACAATCTCATCGTACATGGTGCTTGCTGTCAAACCACGTCGATCATTGTCAGATCCTACAGCAACTACATTAACGTAACCCCTCTGTGTGTTCTGGCCTTGTGATTGCTGTGTTTGTTCACTGCCACCTGCTTCAACTGATCCAGCTACGTTTGCATACCTCCCTTGTATGTTTTGGCCTTGTAATTGCTGTGGTTGTCCACGACCAGCAGCTCCAACGGATCCAGCGACATAATCATAGCTACTGTTTGTGTTTTGTCCTTGTTGTGTGGACTGTTCATCACTGTTATGATCACCAATCTCTGCATATACAGAAGATACTGTTAACTCCTGAGTACCGCTGTTTCGTATGTCGTAGTATGCTCTGCATGTATACATAGTGTCAATGTTGGTGCTAGCTTCCATGGACGATCGATTGCTCTGCTTTGAACTCCAACTGCAATTGAAGATAATAGTACATTTAAAATTATTGAGTGATCTTCAAAGATTCAAATTAATTACCGTATAGCGGGTAAATTTGGCGGGCTTAAAATTTGGCGAATTCCCATTTTGGGATTATTGGCGATTTTTAATTCGGCGATTCAATTCCGTACGCTGCATACTTTATATGGGCGCACGTGCGTATTAGACTGTTTGGCGATTTTTAATTTGGCGATTTGAAGAATATATAATTCGCCAATTCGCCAAATTTAATTCTCGCCAAGTTTACCCGCTATACAGTAAGTACTATGTCAAATGAAAACCTGTAATTATTAAAACATAGCCTTAATAAATAATTTCTTTGTATATTAAAATCACCAAAGGTCAACCTGCACATGCAGCTAGCATCTTTCCATAAAACATGACAAGATGCTGTTTTATTTCAGTATACATGTTTCCTCTTAATAAGAATTATTATTGTTTCAGTGAAAATTAAGTGTCACCGGTCCATATGACAAAAACCTGATCTTACTTTTGCAGGTTTTTCAGATGTCGCTTCTGACGTTTTCGTTTACGTCGTATGAAAAGAATTATAAAAATCACTGCTCCACTGCTGAGAAGGAGGACAAGGATTACTATGATGATTGCCATTGCTATTATTGGTCCAGAGATACCACCTGTACCTGCATGTATGATGTAATGTCGATTTTTAATGCAAAATGACTAAAATTTTACCAAAGATCAGATTGTAAAAGCTTAAGAGCAAAGTACGTACCTGATGCAGCAGGAAGATCTGTATGAAAAAGAAAAAGGGCAGTGAATTAACACAATCAAATATGTAGTATACTAATTAATTAACACTATAGTCAGATTATTATGCTATATAGCTGTGATGATCTTTTGACTAACCTTTTGTGAAGAATGTCATCTCTGTGCTTGAATTTGATGAGAAGTCATTTGTTGCTCTGACAATGTACCTGTATCTAGTGGCTGGCATCAAGCCAGTCAGATTCACCTCATACTTCTGCACTCCTGGTTGGCTCTGTTGGGCCATGCTAGTGTTTTCGTTTGTACTGTCGATTCCATACAACACCTCATAGGTCTCCTCAGTAGAGGCTAGAACAGGAACTGTCCATGAAATTTTAGCTGACTCAGCAGACACATTGCTTGATGCAACATCTTGAGGTGGAAAGGGCTCATTTCGAACTGTAAAACACATAAAGCTAAAGGATCAAACAAATTTTGTCACCCATGCAATGCATGCCAAATTCCAACTGGCTAGCTTAGAAGCTCCTGGCTAACTGATGATACTTACTTGCAATTTGTATAGTCACACTTTGAATGACTGTTCCATTAGGTCTGCTGGTTCTGATGCTACACAAGTATCGTGTATTGTTTACACTCTGGTCCACTGGGTTAATGTTGAGTGAAAGTGATTGCTGTCCCGAATTGCTAGCCACTAGCACTCCATTGTCACCATTCACCCATTTTATTCTCTCCACCTCCAAATCACTTGAGCATTCAATAGAAGCTGAACTACCAAGAACCAATGGCCGCTCATGTCCAGAGATTTGAATGGCTGTTTGACAGTTATAAAAAGAAAGTGTATAATCTGAGATATATAGAGGTGCAATGGGCTTACCTTGAATGGAAATACTACTGTCTGTGTTTCCTCTTGAGTTGCTGACAGTGCAGGTGAAGACACCAACATAGTCATCCAGCGTGTTGCTGTTGATAGCTAGAGTATTTTGGTATTGTCCCAGTTCTGAATCCAGTATTCTCTGTTCTTGAATGTTGGTTATTTGAATGCCATTCTTCCTCCAAGAGACAGTGGTAGCAGGACCACCAGTAGAGGTACAGGTCAAAGTGAGGCTGGATCGATCATAGACTAGGTCAGTGATGGAGGGAGAGCCAGAGGTCACAGAGTACACTCCAACATAAAGTTGTTGATTAATTCCATTTGCATCAGGTACCTCACAGCGGAAGACTCCAGCTGTTTGAGCATTATTCCTCCGTTGAAGACGAACATGACTGGGACCTCTACCTCTGTAGATGGAATGACCAGAGGCACCAATGCTGACTGTGGTTTCATTAGGAAAGGCCCACTGTCCAACAGCACCAGTCCCTAAAGGTGTGTCTGAATCTCGGCAACAATCAGTATTTTCTGTGAGACAGAACAGAGCAGCAGTGCCTTCACCAATCTCATCCAGTGTCACAATGCTGTTGTTACCATAGAGCACACCATTGAGAAGGAAACCAGCACCTATAGATACGTGCATTGTCGATAAAACCAATAAACTTCAAGATAACACACACATGCATGCACAAAGCCATAGCTAAGTTAGCTTCATATGATCAAAGAGTATATATATGTGTGTATCTAGCCAATATGCCTTACTTGAAGGGGTGTTAGTTTGTCCCAAAATCATCTCATAAGGTCCAGTGCCACTCCCACTGACTGCTGCTACCTCAAATGTATAGTTTGTACGAGGGATGAGTCCATTGGCAGTGAATACCCTGTTACTAGCTCCAACCAGACTAGCTGTCATTCCTTCGACTCTCACAGAATAGAACGTTATCACACCACTTCGTTCAAGGCACTCAACTTCATCCCACTGGATTTGGATGGAGGTTAATCTGGCAGAGGTCACTGCGAGGGACTGAGGAGGTCCACTTGGAGCTAAGAGGGACAACAATATCATAATTGTGAAAGAATTAACAACTGTACAGATAAGAATCATGAAAATTAATATCATTGGAAAAAAATTCTGGGACTAGTTGGCTTCGAACTCAGGCCTAGGCCTTTTGAATTCTATAGTCAAAAGCTCTTACCACTGAGCTACTATAGAACTCATGGGCATAGTCTACATGACCTTGTGATGATAAGAACCACTATGACAAAGATTATGTTTATCTACGGGACTTATAATAATTATATGCATGCCAATGCATGGTTATAGACCAACAAGGCTTATCATACCTGATGCTAATGTTTCTACAACCATTGATGCTTCCATACTTCTACCAGCTGTGTTCATAGCAGTGACTATAATCCTATAGCTTGAAAACTCCTCAAGGTTCATAAAAGTGTGCTCTCTTCTGCTACCATCAATGAACCTGTTGGCAGTGCTACCAGCAGGAGGTACACACGGCCCTTGGTACGAGTACGCAACCTCATACATCTCCACAACCTCTCCCTGTGGTTGGCTCCAAGTGATGGTGATGGATGTGGACTGAGGAGTGGCAGTGATAATGGTAGGAGAGGAGGGGGGAGGGACTGTAGAATAGGTAGGAGAAAAGATCAACAGTTTCATATGTATTAGTAATACTTTCATTCATTTTAGCATACCAATGGTAAGAGTGTATGTTCCTAATATTGGGGGATCACTATCAGTGAGGTAAGGAGATGTTGAACTGACAGTAGCTCTACAGGTGTATTCTCCAGCATCTGTTGTTTCTACTGAGTCGAAGGTAGCTGTACTTGTGTAGGTTGAACCACTTAATAGTGTAGCAGCATTGGGTGAAAATCGTGCTTCAGGTGGTCCTCTCCATACTGCAAATACCAATATACTGCTCAGAGTAGAACTGAGTACAACAGTACAAGTCAGAGTGTGAGAGGAGCCAGTGAAAATGTTTCCAGCAATAGCAGAGGTTACAGTTACCGATGTAGGAGGTGGAACTGGAGAAAGTGATAATTATAAGACATTATACTTTTGTAAATTTACATGTGCAGATTGTGGCTTGATGATATGATGGTTTAAGTTTAACTTACTTTGAAGAGTTAGAGTGTGAGTTGGGCTAAATCGATCAATAGGTTCTGGTAGTTGATCAGAAAAGACAGTGACCTCACATCTGTACTGTCCAGCATCAGAGATTCTGAGAGATGAGAAGGAGAGAGTTGATCCTGTTTCTCTTAAGGTGAGAATGTCCTTATACCACAGGTAGGCTATGTTAGTAACAAGTCCTCCAGTGACAGTGGCCGTACAAGTCAGAGTGTATGAACCACCGACAGCAGGACTGGTTGTTGAGGCAGTGAGGGAGACTGACACTGAGACTGAGATTGAATGAAACACGCAAATCAACATTAATGTTTGTGAGCAAGCAAGCAAGATACAAAATTTCAAAGTAGGAGAAAGATTCGATTTAGAGATTGAGATTATTGAATTGACTGACCTTGTCCATTCACTCCTAGTGGCTGTACTACTAACACCCATCCTACAATGGTAACTAACACAAAACTTGACAATGGGCTAGAAGTAAAAAGATGCATCACTGAGTCTATTATAGCTGATGGCTAATAAAGTCTTGAACTGGGCTGCACAATCAGTATCATGCAGCTAGTGAATATCATCTGCATATGTAGGCTTGGTTCCCTCCCCTATACCCAGCTTGTTTGGGATACATGCTTGGTCATGAATAATATAAACACAACTCTATTTTTGGATCAACTCATCATGAATACCCTTAAAACTTGCATGATCATGAACAACATGTGTGGAAGTATGTATGAATTTATTCATTATAGGATATACATTACAGTAACTGTTATAGCTTTTTTTTTACAATTACAGCTTTATCATGATAAAGCTGTATAATTTTGTATATTATAGTAGTCAAGGTGCATGTGGCAAGTATTAAGAAATTTAAATTTTTACTTTCTAGTTCGGATAAGTAGGCATACAATAAAAAGAATTATATAAGATAAACATAACTGTATCGTGCAAATAGCTATACCATTTCTATAGTTTCCACTAAATTTTACACTCAAATAGTGAGGCCATAGCACATCAAAGTGCACTAAATAAGCTAGCATGAGTATAAAACTTATGACATTGTGCTATGTATCGTAATTTGTTCATAAGTACCCTCTTGTGACTTCTGAGCATGCTCGGTGGGGAAAACTACACTTCCTTGAATTCCTGCACCCATACCATTCCCTTGAATTCCTGCACCCATACCATTCCCCGCCACTCTCGTAGGTGAACCACTATAGCTGTGAGTCCAAGACTCCCGCCATCTCCCCCTCGGCTGGACCTCATCATACTCCAGTGTCTCATCGTCCTGCGTTAAAGTTTCAGCTGGGTTAACAGGTCCACCTCTCTGGCCACCGATAGGTTCACTAACGTACTCCCTTTCATTGGATTGATCTCTAGCAACTTCATCGTATACAGCTGCTAATTCCATCTCTTCTTGAGTCACTTGATTCTGGTTAGTTTGCTCATTGTTCTCCTTCATTACTAGATATGCTTCACATGTTGCAGTATCAATATTGTCAAATCCTTCAACTCCCATAGCGTTATTCCAAGTTACAGTCTCACATGGATTACTGTAAGTGAACAAACCATAACAGTAACTAACATGCACCAATACAGTATGTGATATAGTACACATGCACTGAATTTCGACCTACTTCAACGAATAACTTCGCTTCTGTTTCAGTCGTAAGTAAAGCACAATGTTTAGTGCCCCACCAATGAAGAGTAGAAGGAGAAGAAGTACAATCACTGCTACAGTCCCTCCAATAATTGCAGTATTGCCTATTGGGATGAGAAAATAATTAAGACAGCAGTAAAATTACAAATTTCAGTATCCATGCATTTTTAGAAGTTAACCAGACAAAAATCACCATACATACTTGGTCCTCCTGAACTTGCTGTTGTAGGTGGCTCAATCTTGGCTGCATAGAATATCATTATACATAATTATTATAAGTAAATTCATGACTGTAGGATAATATATCAGGAATTGTTTGAACTAACCATTTGTCAAGAAAGTCTTCTCTACGCTTGAATTTGATGAGTAGTGATTTGTTGCTCTGACAATGTACCTGTATCTAGTGGCTGGCATCAAACCAGCCAGATACACCTCATATTGCTGTACTCCTGACTGGCTCTGTTGGGCCATGCTATCAAATTCATTGAAGCTGTTCACTCCATAAAACACCTCATAGGTCTCTCTACTGGAGGCTAGCACAGGAACTGTCCATGATATTTTAACTGACTCAGTAGACACATTGCTTGATGCAATGTCTTGAGGTGGAAATGGCTCATTTCGAACTGTTAAATTATAACAATTGAAAAGTCAAGTTAATATATTGCATAGCATGGTGTACTGAGTTCTAAAGCATAATGTCATCATGTATATACTCACTTGCAACTTGTAGAGTCACACTTTCCAATATTGTTACATTAGGCCTGGTAGTTGTGATGCTACACAAGTATAGTGCATCATTTAAACTCTGGTCCACTGGGTCAATGTTGAGTGAAAGTGATTGCTGTCCAGAATTGCTAGCCACTAGCACTCCACTGTCACCATTCACCCATTCTATTCTCTCCACCTCCAAATCACTGGAGCAGATGATAGAAGCTAAACTTCCAACAACCAAAGGTTGCTCATGTCCAGAGATTTGAATATCTGCATAGAGGTGTAGTATAGTCACTTTAAAGGGCATTTCATCAATACATTATTATTACCTTACCTTGAATGAAAATGCTGTTGTCTGTACTTCCTCTTAAATTGCTGATAGAGCAAGTAAAATTGCCCACATAATCATCCAGGGTGTTGCTGTTGATAGCCAAGGTATTTTGGTATTTTCCAAGTTGTGGATCTAAAATTCTTTGTTCTTGAATTTTGGTCTCATCCATTGGTATTTGTGTGCCATTGCGAGTCCAAATAACATTGGTAGCAGGACCACCAGTAGAGGTACATGTTAGTATGCTACTTGAACGATCATAAGTTAAGTCAGTGATGGAGGGAGAGCCAGAGGTCACAGGGTACAGTCCAGTACAAAGTTGTTCGTTTGAATCATTTGCATCAGGTATTTCACAGCAGAAGATTCCAGAAGTTTGAGCATTGTTTCTGCGTTGAAGATGAACATGACTGAGACCCCTGCCTTGATAAATGTCATCACCAGAGGCATTATTGTTGACTGTATTTCCATTAGGAAAAATCCACTGTCCAACAGCACCAAATCCTGGAGGCGTGTCTGAATCTCGACAACAGTCAACTATGTTTGTGAGACAGAACAGAGCAGAACTGTCTTCACCAATCTCATCCAGTGTCACAATGCTGTTGTTACCATAGAGCACACCATTGAGAAGTAAACTAACATCTGCATGTGAGCATAAAGAAACATAATAACCAGTTTAAGCTTCATACTGATGCACTTTAAAGTATCCGTTCATGACAAACAACTCACTCGTTGAAACTAGCGTCTCTGTAGGACTAGTCATCCCATAAGGTCCGGTGCCATTCTCACTGACAGCTGCTACTTCAAGTATATAAGCAGCATGGGGTATCAGTCCATTAGCTGCGAATGTCCGATTACTAGCTCCAGTCACATTAGCCATCATTTCTCCATATCTCACTGAGTAACCTGTTATCACACTGTTTTGATCAATACACTCAACTTCATCCCATGCAATGGCAATGGAGAATTGAGTGGCAGAGGTCACTCTGAGATTCTGAGGAGGTTCGCTTGGAGCTGCATAAATAGAATTAAGTATTTAAAAACTGGCACACTGATCTTGTTGTCTATTATACCTGATGCTAATGTTGTCACTCTCATGGTGGCAGGTTGACTGCTACCTGCACTATTGACAGCAGTGACAGTGACAGTGTACTCGCTGAACTCCTCAAGGTTTGTGACAGTGTATTGTCTTGTATTACCACTGAGCATAATGGGAGAAGGAGGTGTAGTAGGTACTTCAGAGCACACTCCACCGTAGGAATAGGAAATCTGATAGTTTTCAACGATATCAACGGTTGATTGTGTCCAAGAGATAGCAATGGTTGTTGTCCCTGGAGTGGCACCACTTGTTATGGTAGGAGAAGAAGGAGGGGGAACTAGACACAAAAAAATGGAAGTAGGTAATCAAAAAGACTCATCATACAGCATTCATCTCATCATACCAACTGTTAGACTGTACATTCCTGATCCTGTACCACTACCAGTGAGGTAGGGAGATGATGAACTGACAGTAGCTGTACAGGTGTAGTCTCCAGAGTCACTTGTTGCTAGTGAGTTGAAGGTGGCTGTACTGGTGTATATCAGTGTAGTACCATCCCTTATAGCAACAGAGGTGGCAGTGAATGATGCTCCATTTGGTCCACTCCACACTGTGTTCACTGATATAGTGTCCACTGCTGAACTGAGTACAACTGTACAAGTCAGAGTGAGAGAAGAGCCAGTGAACATAGTTCCGTTGATAGAAGAGGTTACAGTCACAGAAGTGGGAGGTGGAACTAACAGAGAAAAAGACATACATACAACCATACACCCATGAATAGATAAACTGTGAGGAGTTGACAAGCTTACTCTGAAGATTCAGATCCTGAGTATTGCTCATTTCAGTAATGGGCTGACTTAGCTGGGTGGAACTAACAGTGACATCACATCTGTACTGTCCAGCATCAGAAAGACTGAGAGAAGAGAAGGAGAAAGTCGATTGTGTTTGACCTGAGATCACAGTGTTGCCCTTAAACCACTGGTAGGTCATGGAGGATGCACTAGCTCCATTGTAAGTGACTCCACAAGTTAGAGTGTATGGACCATCAACAGCAGGAGTGGTTGTAGAGGCATTGAGGGAGACTGACAGGGTGGCTGGAGAGATTTTATGTACAAATCATAAAAGAAATGATAATTATTATTGCATGATGTTTTACTGTACATACTTTCACTGACAGCAAGTGTGTATGTTGCTGATCTTGGATCACTATCAGTGAGATATTGAGATGATGAACTGACAGTAGCTGTACAGGTGTAGTCTCCAGAGTCGCTTGTTGCTAGTGAGTTGAAAGTCGCTGTACTGGTGTACATCAGTGTAGTACCATCCCTTGTAGCAACAGAGGTGGCAGTGAATGATGCCCCACTTGGTCCACTCCACACTGTGTTCACTGTAACTAATGTACCAGTCACAGTTGAACTGAATACAGCAGTACAAGTCAACGTGAGAGAGGAGCCAGTAAAGATGGTTGCAGTGTTAGAAGGAGTTACAGTTAAAGATGTTGGACTTGGAACTATAACAAGGAAAAATATGATCATGCATGCATGAACAAAATTGTGACCCGATTATCTTTATTCTATAGAGTTAGCTTACTTTGAAGATTCAGATCCTGAGTGTTGTTGTTTTGAGTGATAGGCTGATTTAGCTGGGTGGAACTAACAGTGACGTCACATCTGTACTGTCCAGCATCAGAGAGACTAAGAGAAGAGAAGGAGAGAGTCGACTGTGTTTCACCAGAGATCACAGTGTTATCCTGAAGCCACCGGTAGGTCGTGGTGGGGTTAACTAGGTTAGCTCCATTGACACTAACTGTACAGGTTAGTGTGTGTTGATCACCAACAGCAAGACTGGCTGAAGAGGGGGTGAGGGAGACACTGACTGTCACTGCATGAGACAAGAGATTGAAAAGAGATTATGGATGCACTTAAAATAAAAAACAACAACAACAACAACAACATGAACATAATCTTTACCTAGATTGACACAGACTGTGCGATCCACAAGACTATTATCTGGGAGTTCACAACAGAATGATCCAGTTGGAGACTGAGCATTGTTTCTACGATTCAACCATACAGTACCATTTTGTGGACTTGATGTGGAGAAATCCCTGAGACTATTATTAGGTATACGTGATCCATTGGGATAGAACCACCTATCTGTGTTCATACAACATCGAGTTAATTCAGTAGCACAGGAGAGAGCACTGCCAGTGGAAGTGGTTCCAACATCATTCAGTGGTAGTACACTGTTATTGGGGTAGGAGACACCTCGGAATGTGAGCTGAACTGGAACTGCACAGAATGAAATGTATTTGACTGTCAATATTCTGGATGAAACTTTAGGTGTATCTATGCATTCAATAACAAAATTACTAGATCCAAAACTTTGTGTGAGTGTATGAGCATGCATCTAAATACTTCTAACATATCAATGCAAAAAGACCAGCAAGCTAGTACTAGCAAACCACCTTGAGTGGATATTATGATAGCATAATAAAAGTTTGTTAAAATTAGAACAAATATCTTGCAATTGCAAAACCTAAACAAAAAAGTATGACTATGCATGGTGTGATTAACTGAGGAATAGGGCAAATGTTCTCAAACTTCTCCATAATTATTATAATATACAACTTATTCTAGAGGAAAAAATTATGTACAACATACCAACAGTAATGGTGATCGAACCAGAAATTGAGCTACTATCAGTGAGATATTGAGATGATGAACTGACAGTAGCTGTACAGGTGTAGTCTCCAGAGTCACTTGTTGCTAGTGAGTTGAAGGTGGCTGTACTGGTGTACATCAGTGTAGTACCATCCCTTGTAGCAACAGAGGTGGCACTGAATGATGCTCCATTTGGTCCACTCCACACTGTGTTCACAGTGATAGTTTCCACTACTGAACTTAGTACAATGGTGCAAGTCAGGGTGAGAGAGAAGCCAGTGAAGATCGTATCAGGAGGGGTTACAGTCACAGAAGTTGGGGGTGAAACTAAACGTCAGCATTGTCAAAAAAAACAATTAATAATCAACATCAACTGTAGAACTGACTTTAAACAGCTTACTCTGAAGAGTCAGATCCTGAGAGTTACTCCCATTCATTATATTTTGACTTAGATTGTCAGAATTAACAGTGACATCACATCTGTACTGCCCAGCATCTGAGAGACTGAGAGAAGAGAAGGAGAGAGTTGATTGTGTTTGACCTGAGATCACAGTGTTGTCCTGAAACCACTGGTAGGTCATGGTGGGGTTAACTAGGTTAGCTCCATTGACACTAGCTGTACAGGTCAGTGTGTGTTGACCACCAACAGCAGGACTGGCCAAAGAGGGGGTGAGGGAGACACTGATGGTCACTGCATGAGACGAGAGAGATTATGCAGTTAAAGTTTTAATGATTATCAAACTGAGTGCAATCTTTACCTAGATTGATACAGACTGTGTGGGCCACAAGACTATTATCAGGTAGTGTACAACAGTATGATCCAATTGGAGACTGAGTGTTGCTCAAACGATTCAACCAAACAGTACCATTTTGTGCACTAGCTGTAGAGAAATCACTATTGTTAGTCACACGTGATCCACTGGGATAGAACCACCGATCTGTGTTCACACAACATCGAGTTAATTCAGTAGTACAGAAGATAGCACTGCCAGTGGAGAAGTCTCCAACATCATTCAGTGGTAGTACACTGTTGTTAGGGTAGGAGACACCTCGAAACGTGATCTGAACTGGGTCTACTGTACATATAAATTTTACTTCAATTATACAGGTGCATGTAGCACTAGTCTTTAAAAATTATCGACTATATGTGACTGACCTTGTCCATTCACCACTGGTGACTGTGCCAGTAATATCCATCCTAAGATGACCACTAACATTGAGACAGCCATCACTGAGGGATCAAGGCCCAATGATCAATTAATTACAAATGGTAGTAATAGTAGCACCACAAACTTCTCTTAAAATAATTCTTGTGTGTAATGTTCTTTGTTCAAAAAGAGACTGACCTTATTATTTTGTCAAAAGGAGACCCACCCCCTTAGTTTAAGGTTTCAAATGGTTGTGAATATTGTCATTAATAAACCACTGGTATGTTGTGCTAGATTTAATCTATTAGCTATAGTTCAATGCATCATTGAGGTCAGAGTGTACATTATGTAGACTATATACCAAGTGCTGGACTGAATGGTTGTTGAGACAGTGAAGGAGACTGACATATGACTGACTGATCATATAAACCATGCCATAACAAGAATATGTAATGATCGAATACTTGTGCCTATATAACCGTGTACAAACACCCTTCATCCTACAAGTTCTCCATGCAGACTTGACAATGAGGTAGAAGTACTGCAGAGAAACATACTAGTTGTTAATGATCTTGTGGTGGCTAAATTGACCTCAAGTTCTTGAACCTGCATGGCTAAATTTTGTAAAAAATTAAAGATTATGTCACACAGCTGGCCAAGTAAAGGTAATGGATATAATTAAGGTCATGAATAGAATAAACATATTCATGTAAATGTTCCAGTTAACTGGTTAGAGGATTAAAGGTTAATATTAAGAAATAATCATGTGGCTGCATAGCAGTTTTACTTTTTTGTGCTGATCATGAGCTAAACTGACAGCATCAATCTACACATCAAGATTAATAAACCTATATATATATATATATATATAACCACAAAACACATACTAATCTAAAAGCAACGTGTATAAGGTTATAGTTTCAGGTATTAACATAACAAAAATTAATAACGAATGACTTTGCAGTAAAAACTACTGAATTTTTGACAACACTCAAAATTCTATAGGTTACAACAAACTAACTTGATGACAAAACTTACCAGGTTCTGCTATCAAATTTGTTCATAAGTTGTGTCTTGTGTATTCTGAGCATGCTCAGTAGGGACAATCACACCTCCCTGCCTTCCTGCACCTCTTCCTTTCCCACCTGTCCTCGTAGCCAACCCACTCTGAGTCCCAGACTCCTCCCCACTCACCCTCGGGCCAACCTCATCATACTCCTGTGTCCCAGCCGAGCTAACAGGTGCACCTCTCTGGCTGACAGGTCCAGTAACATATTCCCTTCCTCTGGGTTGGTCCCCACCATTGACTTCTTCATAGACGGCAGCTGCTACTGTCTCTTGAGTGGCTTGATTTTGATTTCTTCTCTTGTCTTTGTGTTTCATTACTTCGTACGCTTCACATGTTGTAGTAATAATGTCAACACCTTCAGTATTACTCCACATTACAGCTTCATCATACTGCCTCTCACTATGATTGTAATAAAATTTTCAATAGTCATATCAACTACACTTCATAAAAGCTATCTATCACAAGTAATAAGCTTGCAGCACCTTGTATTTTTGTGAGTCGTGCTAACAGGCTCACTGATTTCTTCATACACATGTATAGCAGACGCTTCTGTCCCTCTTTGAGTGGCTTGATTCTGGCTTGGTTTCTTGTGTTTGTGTTTCATTACCTTCATATGCTTCACACATTGTAGTATCAATATTGTCAGATCCCTCAATGTCAACACCTACCACATTACTGTTGGATAATTTTTTATTTCTACAGTTTAAAACAGAATGCATGATCATGACCTGTACATTGGGTAACATTGCATACATTATGAATTAATTCTGATGAAAATAGAATTTCAACCTAGTACGTACTTTGTAGGATGACTTCGCTTGTATTTTAGTCGCAAATGAAGTACTACTCCACCAATGATGAGTATAAGAAGTAAAAATACAGCCACTATCACTGTTCCTCCAATAATTGCAGTGCTGGCTATATTTATTGAGGTAAGATTATGACACAATAGTAAAATCTTAAGTAGTAAGTAATGCATTATGCCATTGTGAGATACATAATTATGAGTCTGCATTCATGGACCACATCATACCTCCAGAACTTGGTATAGTAGGTTCTTCTGTATAATTATATTGATGAAATAATCATTGATTATGCCTGCATTTGTGTAACATTATGATCAACTGTTTAAAACTAACCAGTTGTGAAGAAAGTCTTCTCTATGCTTGAATTTGACGAGAAGTCATTTGTTGCTCTGACAATGTACCTATATCTAGTGGCTGGCATCAAACCAGTCAGATACACCTCATACTCCTGTACTCCTGGCTGGCTCTGTTGGGCCATGCTAGTGTTTTCATTTGCACTGTCGACTCCATACAAAACCTCATAGGTCTCCTCAGTAGAGGCTAGTATGGGAACTATCCATGATATTTTGGCTGAGCTGTTTGAGACATTGCTTGATACAACTTCTTGAGGTGGAAATGGTTCATTTCGAACTGTTAGACAATTGTACAGTTAAAAATTAAGTATTGTACTTGATTTGAAATTATAATCTTACTCGAAACCCGAAGAGTCACACTCTCCAATGTTGTTATAATTGGTCTACTGATTGTGAAGCTACACAGATATTGTGTATTATTTACACTCTGGTCTACTCGGTCAATGTTAAATGAAAGTGATTGCTGTCCAAAATTGCTAGCCACTTCTACTCCATTGCCAGCATTTACCAATTCTATTCTCTCCACCTCCAAATCACTGGAGCAGATAATAGAGGCTGATCCACCAAGAACTAATGGCCGCTCATGTCCAGTGATTTGAATAGCTGTAAGGAGAAAATGAATTAGATCAAATTGAATATTTTTGTAAATAATCGAGGAAATGTGGTAAATATACGTTGTAGTTTTTGTCATGACTCCCATGGCTGGCCCTTACCTTGAATGGCAATGCTGTTTTCTGTAGTTCCTCTTGAATTGCTGACAGTGCAGGTAAAGTCACCAACATAGTCATCCAGTGTGTTGCTGTTGATAGTCAGAGTGTTTTGATATTGTCCAAGTTCTCCATCCACTATCCTCTGTTCTTGAATGTACAGTGGCGTAGCCAGGATTTTAGAAAAGAGGGAGCAATAAAAATATTGCGCGCGAAGCGCGCAGGAAATTTTGTGCTACCGGAAACCACACCCACTTAATTAACTAATTTTAGCCCCTCCCATTCATTAAATTGAACCGCAGCACGCGCTCGCTAGATCGAACGCTCTCTAAAGTTTTGTAGCAGCAAAAAGAAAGCTTTTAAAAGTTGTTTTGTATTGAATTCTGGTCAAAGATGACTGTTAAGCAGCGTTGCTAAAGTAAATGCACAAAAGAATAGCGCATTATAATACCAAAGCGTAAATTTCGCGACTGAAAAAAGGGGGGGCAAGCGCCCCCCTAGTCCCCCCCTGGCTACGCCACCAAGGCTGATGTATGTCACATCATTTAGGCTTTGAATGTTATCAAGAGTCCAAGAGACAGTGGTAGCAGGACCACCAGTAGAGGTACAGGTTTGTGTGCCACTTGATGGGTCATAGGTTAAGTCAGTGATGGAGGGAGAGCCAGAGGTCACAGGGTACACTCCAGTACAAAGCTTTTGGTCTGAATCACTTGCATCAGGTATCTCACAGCAGAAGATTCCAGTCATTTGAGAATTGTTCCTGCGTTGAAGACGAACAAAACTGGAACCTCTGCCTTGATAAATGTCATTGCCAGAGGCATTATTATTGACTCTGTTTCCATTGGGAAAGGTCCATTGTCCAACAGCACCAAATCCCAGAGGAGTATCTGAACCTCGACAACAGTCAATCTTTTTAGTGAGACAGAACAGAGCAGCACTGTCTTCACCAATCTCATCCAGTGTCACAATACTATTGTTACCATAGAGTACACCATTGAGAAGAAAACCAACATCTATATAAAGGATTTTTCAAAACTTAAGATCAGAGGATTAGCCTAAAGTAAATTATGACTTACTTGAAGGAACATTTGTCTGTGTGTCCACCATGGCATATGGCCCTATACCAGAGCTGCTGACAGCTGCAGCTTCAATTACATAGTTGGTTCTAGGATTGAGGTTGGTAAAAATGAACATTCTGGAACTAGCTGTATGGCTACTGACTGTCATTCCTCCATCTCTAATTGTCAGAGAGTAACCTGTTATCACGCTGTTCTGATCACGACACTCAACTTCATCCCACTGGACTTGGCTGGAGGTTAATGTGGTAGAGGTCACTGTGAGAGACTGAGGAGGTCCACTAGGAGCTGTATATGTACATGCAATAGAAGTATTCATACTAATGAAGATAAGCATACTATAGCTAATGCTGATCACCTAATACCTGATGCTAATGTTGCCACTCTTATGGTAGCAGGTTGACTGCTCCCTGCACTATTCACAGCAGTGACAGTGATAGTGTACTCACTGAACTCCTGCAGGTTTGTTACAATGTATTGTCTTGTGCTACCACTGAGCATTATAGGTGCAGGGGGTGTAGCAGGCACTCCAGAGCACACACTACTATAAGAATAGTAAATTTGATAGTTTTCAACTACACTATTGGCTGGTTCTGTCCAAGAGATAGCAATGGATGTTGTCCCTGGAGTGGCACTTGTTATGGTAGGAGAAGAGGGAGGGGGGACTAGACACAAAAAAATGGAAGAAGGTAATCAAAAAGACTCATCATAAGAAATTCATTTTATCATACCAACTGTGAGGCTATATGTTCCTGATCTTGGATCACTATCAGTGAGATATTGAGATGTTGAACTGACAGTAGCTGTACAGGTGTAGTCTCCAGAGTCACTTGTTGCTAGTGAGTTGAAGGTGGCTGTACTGGTGTATATCAGTGTAGTACCATCCCTTGTAGCAACAGAGGTGGCAGTGAATAATGCTCCATTTGGTCCACTCCATACTGTGTTCACTGTCACTGATATACCAATCACAGTTGAACTGACTACAACAGTACAAGTTAGAGTTGGAGAGGACCCAGCAAAGATGGTTACAGTGTTAGAAGAGGTTACCGTCACAGATGTAGGAGGTGGAACTAGCATAGAAAAATATATTTTTTACTATGATCTATATACTGAACAGATTATGATGAGTTAAAAGCTTACTTTCAAGAGTCAGATCCTGAGTGTTGCTGGTCTCAGTGATGGACTGAGCTAGCTGGGTGGAACTAACAGTGACACTACATCTGTACTGTCCAACATCAGAGAGACTGAGAGAAGAGAAGGAGATGGTTGATTGTGTTTGACCTGAGATCACAGTGTTGTCCTTAAACCACTGGTAGGTTATAGTGGGATTAACTACTCCATCAATGGTGACTCCACAAGTCAGAATGTATGGACCACCAACAGCAGGAGTGGTTGTTGAGGTAGTGAGGGAATCTGACACTGAAGGCAAAAAATATTTTGAATGTAGATGTATGAGATACTGTACTAAATTTTCTAAAATTTTATATGCTGAACTGAACTATATAGTCCACTATAGCAAAGATTCTTAAAAATGTTGACTTACCTTGTCCATTCACTTCTAGTAGCTGTACAATTAAAATCCATCCTACAACTACCACCAACATTGAAACAGAGCCAATCATCATTCAATAGTGTTTGGAGTATAATATTATAGCTAACACAAGTGACTATAATTTGGCAACTCATGCAATCAAGTTATATAGGCTTGCCTGTAATTGCATGGCTGTGTGTATACTGTTACAGTAGGCTCATTGACAACCCCTGGCAAGGTTGACATGTTTGGAATGGCCATGAATGTAAACCTAGATCTATTGAATAAACATACTGTAACAGTCTGTGGAATGATTACGAACATCAATAATGAATAATATTATAGGCTTACAGGCAACACAAGACACTAAGATAATCAAAATTCATGACCATGGATCCCTTGAGCCATATATAGGCGATTAATTCACTGAGCCAATATCACAGCTATCAGTTCATGCATAGTATTCGGCTTACATATAGTAAACACACTGTTTACTTTACACAGTTATCAGTTATCAGTGTAGCATTCCTACATAGTAAAGTAAACACTTTCAATAACTCTACTACTATTACAACAACATGCCTACAAGGTCAACATGTCACAGTGCATGTTAATTTTGTCAGTGAACATACTTTATTATGTGCATATTTTCTTACAGTAGTTAAAAGTACAAATCACCCTAAGGTTAAAGATGACTGCAAACATAAAGAAGACTCTGTACTTGATGACACTAATCACAAGCCTAGCTAATGGACAAGGTAAAACTTATAGAACAAGCACATTCAGTAGTGATAGCTAGCAATGTATGAAAGCCATGGGATAAAATCATGATTGTCAATTGTAATACTCATATAATGGGTATCAGTAATATATACTGAGTATATACAGTAAATCGGATTTTTTTTACTTACAATGGACCTATAGCTACTTGTCAAAGATGATACAAGATTTCTCTAGTCCCAGGTTTCTCTCTGGGTGGTGTGGGCTATCGCAACCATGACCTGGTGACAATCACTGACATTGGAGATGCCTCTGTGACTGGTGATACTCCACTGGATTGTGTCTCTGATGATTCTAGCTGTTGTAGTAGTGGTTTTCGAGGAGATTTTTTCTTCCCAAATAATGACATAGTTCCAAGACAAGACATGATTGGCAATATTGGATACTTCAGAGGCAGAGCTGCTGACCGCGTTCTTCTCAGTCGTAGAGGAGGGACAACAACTGGTCTCTTCCGTTGTCGTATTGGTACCCTAGCCAATGCTGATGGACAGGACTTCTATATTGGAGTGTATAATGAGAGCTCTGGTGATGACACACCTGGTGAGTGATGACTTGTCTGTGTTAATACAGTCAGTGTACCTCTTTAAACTGATTGTTCCTCTCCCTGCAGGCTCCCCAACTGTCACCAATGTGGTGCCACCTGACAGTGGTGGTAGACAGTTCACCTGTACCTCCAGTGATGGTCCTGCTACCACTGTTACCTGGAGGAGGAACTGTATGGTACTACCTCCCAGTGCAGACTACCAACAGTCACAGTCAGTGACTAGTGCTCTGACAGCTACCTATAGTAACACACTCACCCTTGGCAGTGGAGTCACTGACATAGACGGAGTCTACACCTGTGCTGTGACCAACATTAGAGGATTTGATTCTCTTTCTGTTGGACTTGGAGGTATGTTTAATAGCTCCTTTACACTAAACTGTAATGCTAATATTGTTTCTCCTCCAGTCAACTACTCTCCAACTCTGCCTGTCTATGTTTCCTTCACTGAAACAACTACACCAGTTGTTGGCCAGCCATACACACTGACTTGTTTTCATGACACTGCTCTTGGAGTGTCCACATCACCAGTCTCCTTCCAGTGGATTGGACCAGATGGTACTACCCTGGGTAGTACTACCAACACCCTCACTCTCAACCCTCTCAGTGGCAATGGCAGAGGAGAGTACTCCTGTATGGTCACTGTGGGCAGTGGAACTAATCAAAGAATAGGGTGTGGAGTTTATATGATTGGTAAGTTTCAAAATCTATATTTTGTCTCATGCTTATGGATGAATTATTCATTTTCTGTTCACGTACAGCTCCTCCCATTACTGCCAGTGTCACTGCTGCTACTGTGGTGGCTGGTGCCTCACGTACTCTCACCTGTACAGTGAGTGGTGCTCCCACTGGCAGTACCATCAGCTACAGGTGGTCCAAAGGAGGAGCTGTGCTGTCTTCCTGTAGTACCAATGAGTGTACCATATCTCGTGCTCAAGTTGAAGATGCTGGTGATGACTACATGTGTAGAGTGACAGTCACCAGCTCTGGAGCTGTTATTGCCACTAGCACAGGCACTGGGTCACTGACAGTCAACTGTAAGATATACTTAAGTTGAAGTAATAAGTATAAACTATGATTGATTGCGTGTTCTGTTTTACACAGTACCAACTCCTGATATTAGTATAAGAAGCATACCATCAGTTGCGCCATTTTATGTTGGCCTTGACTTTTCTCTGCGTTGTGATGCTGAGAACCTTGGAGCTGCTCTCACTGGAGTGACTGCTGATATTGTATGGAGTAGAGGGGGGAGTGCTCTGACCAATGATAATCGTATTTCTGTGGGGATTCTGGATGAGGATATTGAAGGGATTCTTTGGAGAAGAACAGTGATGTTTAATCCTCTCAGTTCATTTGATATCGGCACATATACCTGTACTGCTATCATCAGACCAGTCACTGCCGATAGCTTTGTCACCAATGGGATGAGTGCAAGGATGCAATCCATGACTGTAGTCAGTAAGTTAATATTAATAGTTCAGTTAAATTATGCTGTATGATGTACCACACATGTAGCTCCAACATTGGCTGTCAGTGTGACTGAGCTATCCTCTCGTGTGTTGGATATCTCTCCTCATAACTCCTTCTCTCTCACTTGTACTGCCACCAGTCAAGTGGAAGGGGAGAGCACAGCTCTCACTAAGATCATTCAATGGATGAGATCAATTGGCTCCAGTGAAGCTGTGGAGCTCTCTAATTCCAACACTGGTGTCACCATTGCTGACTCTAACCTTGGTGGAGTTACTGCTACTAGTACCCTTGATATTGATGCCGCCACAGCTGGTTCTCACTCCTACACCTGTCGTGTCTCACTGGATGTGAGTCCAGCAACTGATCAAATTAATGAACAAGCTAGCAGAAATGTTCCAGTTGCAGGTACAGTAGAATGTATGCACACAGTATAGTGAGGTGGTACTACTAATAATTACAAGTAGCAAAAATTNGAATCTATAATTATCTTAGTGATTGAGATTATTGAATTGACTGACCTTGTCCATTCATTCCTAGTGGCTGTACTACTAACACCCATCCTACAATGGTAACTAACACAAAACTTGACAGTTGGCTAGAAGTAGAAAGATATATTATACAGTAGTGGAACGTGGCAAGTATCACCAGAAAAAGCAACTTAATAAAATTAATGTAGGCACATAATAACAAGGATTATCAGTAAGATAAACATAAAATTAATATCCTATTTAATATGCTAATTAATAATAATAGCAATACTGCATCTGTAGTTTTCACTAAATGTTACACTCAAATAATGCCATGGCACATCAGAGTGGTTGATATAAGCTAGCACAAGTACAAAACTCATGTGCTAGACCTGTGTATAGTAATTTGTTCATAAGTATCATCTTGTGACTTCTGAGCATGCTCAGTAGGGAAAACCACACCTCCTTGAAGTCTAGCATCCATTCCATTCCCCACCACTCTCGTAGGTGACCCACTATAGCTGTGGGTCCAAGATTCCCGCCATCTCCCCCTCGGCTGGACCTCATCATACTCCAGTGTCTCATCGTCCTGCGTTAAAGTTTCAGCTGGGTTAACAGGTCCACCTCTCTGGCCACCGATAGGTTCACTAACGTACTCCCTTTCATTGGATTGATCTTTAGCAACTTCATCGTATACAGCTGCTAATTCCATCTCTTCTTGAGTCACTTGATTCTGGTTAGTTTGCTCATTGTTCTCCTTCATTACTAGATATGCTTCACATGTTGCAGTATCAATATTGTCAAATCCTTCAACTCCCATAGCGTTATTCCAAGTTACAGTCTCACATGGATTACTGTAAGTGAACAAACCATAACAGTAACTAACATGCCAATACAGTATGTGATATAGTACACATGCACTGAATTTTGACCTACTTCAACGAATAACTTCGCTTCTGTTTCAGTCGTAAGTAAAGCACAATGTTTAGTACCCCACCAATGAAGAGTAGAAGGAGAAGAAGTACAATCACTGCTACAGTCCCTCCAATAATTGCAGTATTGCCTTTTCCATGGGATGAGAAAATAATTAAGACAGCAGTAAAATTACAAATTTCAGTATCCATGCATTTTTAGAAGTTAACAAGACAAAAATCACCATACATACTTGGTCCTCCTGAACTTGCTGTTGTAGGTGGCTCAATCTTGGCTGCTAGAATATCATTATATATAATTATTATAAGTAAATTCATGACTGTAGGATTATATATCAGGAATTGTTTGAACTAACCATTTGTCAAGAAAGTCTTCTCTACGCTTGAATTTGATGAGTAGTGATTTGTTGCTCTGACAATGTACCTGTATCTAGTGGCTGGCATCAAACCAGCCAGATACACCTCATACTTCTGTACTCCTGGCTGGCTCTGTTGGGCCATGCTATCATATTCAGTGAGGCTGTTCACTCCATAAAACACCTCATAGGTCTCTCTAGTGGAGGCTAGCACAGGAACGGTCCATGATATTTTAACTGACTCAGTAGACACATTGCTTGATACAATGTCTTGAGGTGGAAATGGCTCATNGTGGTATATTAAAATTTGTCTATCTGAACAGGACCAGTCGTACCCAATGCTCCAACCGGACTAATGAACACTAGTATCTCCCATGACAGAGTCACCATCCAGTGGACTGTGACCTCCCTGGCTTATGATGCTGAGACCTACACCATACAATATGGCACTTCTAGTACCAATCTCCAGTTCACCAGTACTGTCATGCAAAGGGAAACTAACATCAACAGGAGAAACTTCATGCTGTCTTTGGAGCTGACGGGACTTACCAGAGACACCCAGTACTACTACCAGGTCATGGCCACCAATAGTCATGGCTCTATGACAAGTGCTGGCCCTCCATCAACATTTACCACATCAGGACTACGTATGCATTAGACTATCAATATAGTTAGTGAAATCATCACCTTTCATTCCTACAGCTCCTGGGCCTCCTACTGACTTAGAAGGGACTAAAGTGAGCTCCACAAGCTACAGGTTCTCCTGGACACAACCTGGTGTTACTAATGGTGCTCTCACTGGTCATGTGATGACATGTGATCCCCTGGTGGAAGGACTGGCCAATGTCTCTCAGGCTGTTGGTGGAGATGATACAATGGCAACTGTCTCTGGTCTGGAGAATGGTGTCACCTATGGCTGCTCTGTGCAGGCTCAGAACAATGCTGGGCTCTCCTCCTCCAGTGAATCTGTCACTATCACAACTGATGAAGCAGGTAATTACCTTGATTTGGATGAAAGAGACCATGGAGTAATTGATCTGATTGTTGTAATAGTGATTCGTCAGTATGTGAAAATGAAACACATAATTTTTATAAGTAAATTATGTGTTTTTGTTTTTTTCTATAACAGTTTTGCAGTATTGCATGCTTGGTTATGTATACACAGTTCCAACTGCAAGTGTGGCCTCTGGAACATTTATATTGAACCGTATTACTGGCAGTGGAATCAGTATCTCTGTTTCCTGGGCTCCTCCTAACCTAATGGACAGAAATGGGGTCATCACCAGCTACACTGTGACCTGCACCTCTGAAGGACTGGTCAATATCACCATGACCTACAGTGAAGCTGGAACCAACACATTTGAAGGTTTAAAACCAGACACCCCCTACACCTGTGACATATTTGCCACCAACAGTGCTGGTGACGGGCCAAGAGCACGATCCACAATAACCACTCCAGAGGATGGTACGTACAGAACCTCATTTTTTTGGTCAATAAAATTTAACGTCTTTGTTGTTGCCCTCATCCCCCAGCTCCCAGTGCTCCTGTCAATGTGATGGCAGAGGTGGATGAGGGAGCCCCTGAGAATATCACTGTGTCATGGGACCGTCCCTCTGAGCCCAATGGGGTCATAGTACATTATGATGTGGCCTGCAGTAGTGAACAAGGACCTACCATTGGTGGCAGGAGAGTGGCCAACACTGGTATGAATTCCCTCACTCTGGCTGGGTTCATCCCAGCGACAAGATACACCTGTACTGTGACTGCCAGTACCTCACTTGATGGTCCTCCTGGCATGGACACCATCGTCACATGTAAACAATTGACATGATTTCATATTATTATTATTATTTAAATTTTGCTCTCTTTCATTTCTCTCTTCTCCAGTACCTGCTGCTCCCACCCTTTTACAAGTGATTGATATTACCAGCTCTAGTCTGACTGTGAATTGGACCTACACCAACCCCCCACCCTCAGTGGCTGTCATCAACCAATACAACATCTATACTAATGGAGAGGCTGTTGGAACAACAGATATGTTTGAGTATACCATCACAGACCTCACCCCATTCACAAGCTATTCCATTCAAGTATCAGCTGAGAATGACAATGAGGGACCAAGGAGTGATGCGGTGGTTGCCATGACAATAGCTGAGTGTAAGTTATGACAAGTACATAATAAAAATCAATATAGTTAGTTAATTTTAATCCTTACAATCCAGTACCAGGTCTTGTGAACTGCCCTTCAAGATGGATCAGAGCTACTACCAATGAGGTAATGGTTTCTTGGGAGCCTCTGAGTGGTACTGAAAGCTACTACCTTGAGCTGACATTGCATGGCAGCACAGATCAAATGGCCATGACTACAGTCACAATCAACGCAGACCAACCAACAGAGCATCAGTTTACAGGACTCTCACTAAGTAAATTGATAGCTGGACTATTGTCATTCAGTTGAAAGCTCCTTATTCTCTCACATGCAGCTCCAGGTGTACCATATGATGTGAGGATATTTGCCGAAAACCCTGTTGGTAGAGGAGAAACACCTTGCATCACAACTGGGTTTGGAGATCAATCATGTAAGCAGAAACAACGTTCCTAAGTAACAGCATTATTGTTGTAATAAACAAGTTTGATTTCATGTTAAAACATTCTTTTTTCTTCTTCCAGTGCCACCCAACAACGTAATAGAAGGTCTCAGTCTAAAACGCAGTGAGGATGGCACAGCAATGGATGTTGTTTGGAGTGCTTTACCATTGAGTGAAGCTATGGGGTTCATCACTCTGACTGTGGTCTATTCTCCTGACAACATTGCTAATCAGCAGTCTGAGAGTCGAATGAAGCGACAGTTTTCAAATTCCAATCAGTGTACTGAATCTCCATGTGATGTTCCTTATGAGCAAGGCAGTGTGAGAATTACAGGGTTGGACAGTGAGCAGAGATACACTATTTTAGTGATAGCCAAAAATGGGGACCAAGAAATTGGAAGTGCACCATTGGTCATCAACTATGTAGAAACAGGTAGACTGAACATTTAATAAGTGGCATGGAATAAACAAAAGCTTGTACAAAATACGAAATCAACTCTCAATTCTTCTAACATTCTTTCCAACAGAGTCCTCATTCATGTCTGTGAGACCAGAAACATGCAGCTGCACTGGACCCATAGCAGGAATGGCAGCTGTGATTGTAATTCTCACCCTCTTACTCTTCATCATTGGAGCAATAGCTATCGTTGTTTTCCTATCAAACAGAGACTACAACAATATCCTAGCAAAAACACAAGGTGTGTATAATGCAAACTTACTCATATTTAGCACAATGTCATTCACTTTTGATAATCCCCCCACTCACAACATAACATGCATTAGTGAAAGACAATATTATGTTGAAGCTGTAAATAATATGGAGTAACACTACAGGTGTTGAGATTGAGAGATCTGACAATATTGATACAACAACATGTGAAGCATACGAAGTAATGAAACACAAAGATCAAAGAAGAAACCAGACTCAAGAGACAGAAGCGTCAGCTATCTATGAAGAAGTCGTTGGTGGTGGGGACCAATTGCAATTGAGAAGAAGGGAATATGTTACTGGATCTGTTGACCAGAGAGGTGCACCTGTTAGCTCGGCTGGGACACAGGAGTATGATGAGGTTGGGCCGAGGGTGAGTGGGGAGGAGTCTGGGACTCAGAGTGGGTCGGCAACGAGGATGGTTAGGAAAGGAAGGGGTGCAGGAAGGCAGGGAGGTGTGGTTGTCCCTACTGAGCATGCTCAGAAACCACCAGCATCACAAGATGTTACTTATGAACAGATATAATGATAAGTACAGGACTTTTTTTGGAACATCAAGCACACAATGTGCAACACAATTAATTTTAACTCAAAGATTGTTTAATACTTAATTTGTCAGATTAATTATAATACAGTTAACTGTATGCACAGTAGTATGCATAATTATGTTAAGCTGTCTGCAGTATGCAATATGTGTCATATTATCAGTTATTAGACTAACAGTTATTGTCCATATTGCAAAATCTAAACAACTAATGCTACATTGACAAGTGTGTATGCACATACAAGCAATTATTGTTGTAGATACAATGAAAGATTTGATATCTTTACAAGACAAAATCACACCTTTCCTGAAATAACACTACAAGGTCATGCACTCAAAATAGCACATGCATGTACAGCTGCAAGTCGTACACAGATTCATTGTGATTGTTAATTATAGCTGACTCACTTACAATATTCACGATCAGTGCCATCTACAACATAGGGGGTGGTCCCCTAACACTCCATATCCTGTCTACATTCACACAGACCTATTGTTACATGCATGCACACAAATGCACTGCCATGTAATTAAAATCCTAAGGTTACATATTAGCAAGCAAGGGTCAAGTTTCAGTCAATTGGTGTATACAAGTCTCAGTTAGTGATGCCATCTTCAGCTACATCCAGTGTGACCACTGTAGTAGTGGTGATTGTTACATGGCTGTCAGTACAACCAACAAGAGTGAAGGGACAAGGTAAGATAAGTGAAGGAGATGTTAAATTGTAGAAAAAAATCTTTCACGGTAACTGCAATTGAACCCAAGACATCATGATTACAAGTCAGGTGCTGTTATTGGGGGTGGCCTGGTGGCTAGCTAGTTCAACAATGACTCTGACTCCCAACCCTTGGGTAGGCGGTTCGAGTCCCTCCAGTGCCACAGGTATTGATTTCCTTCCCATTTTCTCTTTCGAGCTCTACCTAAGAGTTAACTCATGCTCTACACCAAAAAAAAGCGGAGGTGCAGGAGGGGATGTAAAGCTGTCGGTCTAGGGGACCTAGGTAGCCACACAATTGTGGTAAAATTAGTAAGCTACTGGGTGCCTGTGGTGCTGAAATACATGGATAGGCAAATGCATAACAAAACAAACATCAATTTCTCATATCCATCAATCATGCAGGCATCGTACCATCTTGTTCTATCAGCTAGTTTCTGGACATTACACAAACTGAGCATTTCAAGCCTGAGTAGCATAATATTGTCAACATTTTTGTGTGATAACTCAGTGCTTCAATTTCAAACTGCAGTTCCCATTCAGCTGATATTCCGAGGTCTTTCCTACCCCAACAATAGTGTACTACCACTGAATGATGTTGGAGACTTTTCCACTGGCAGTGCTATCTTCTGTACTACTGACAGAAGTCTATGTTGTCAATCTTCTTCAAATCGATTTGGAGAGTGGTTCTATCCTAATGGATCAGTGGTGCCTAATAATGCTGCTGGTGAAGACTTTTACAGAGGGAGACTAGACAATCAAACTATATATATGAGTCGTAGAAACAATGCTCAGTCTCCAACTGGATCTTTCTGTTGTAGATTACCTGATAGCAGTGATGTAACGCACAGAATCTGTGCTAGATTGGGTATATTTATTATAAGAGCATGATGTTAATTGTAAAAACATACAATAATTATTGACGTATATCTTCCACAGATATCACACCTCCCTCCTCTCCGACTATTGTGAGTGCCATTCCAGATACTACAGCCGTCACCATCACTTGGACACAACCAGCAGGAGATGCTGTGAACAGCTACCAAATAGGATACTTCTACAATGGTCCATGCCTTGGTGTACCAAATGACACCTTTAGAGTCAATTTTGGTACCATTAGACAATACGAGTTGACAGACCTAGAGGAGTTCTCCAACTACAGTATTACCCTCACTGCTATCAATACCACTGGTAGGAGTATGGAAGCATTAATTAGGATAACAACATTAGCATCAGGTATGCATAAAAATAGCTATGATAATAATTATTAACTGTGAATTGAATCACTTAATATTCCCTTCATGACAGCTCCAAGTGGACTTCCTCAGTCCCTTACAGTGACCTCTACCACATTAACCTCTGTCCAAATTCAGTGGGCTGAAGTGGATTGTCGTGATCAGAACAGTGTCATAAGAGGTTACTCAGTGAGATATGGAGGAACAATGGCCAGTTTGACTGGAGCTGCTAGCAGGACATTCACTGCCAATGGACTCATCCCTCGTACCAACTACACATTTGAAGTGGCAGCAGTCAGTGGGAGTGGAACTGGACCTTATGCTAGAGTTAACACACATACAAGTGTTCCAGCAGGTATGATATAATACATTAGCTACACAAAATATTCAAGTCTCCTTATGCAAACGATAATAATTATTGTGTGTATATAGGTGTTGGTTTTCTCCTCAATGATGTTCTCTATGGTAACAACAGCATTGTGACACTGGATGAGATTGGTGAAGACAGTGCTGCTCTGTTCTGTCTTACTGATAAAACACAGTGTTGTAGAACATCAGACACTCCTCAAGAAACAGGGGGCATTGGAGACTGGTTCTTTTCTGATGGAAATGTAGTCAGCATTGATGCCTCTGGCGATGATATCTACAGAGGTAGAGGTCCCAGTTTCGTTCTTCTTCAACGCAGGAACAATGCTCAAACAACTGGAATCTTCCGCTGTGAGATACCTGATGCAAGTGGAACTAACCAACAACTCTATGTTGGAGTGTACCCTGTGACTTCTGGCTCTCCCTCTATCACTGGCCTATTCTACGTTCAATCAAGTAGTTCGCTAACCTGTATCTCTACTGGTGGTCCTGCTACCACTGTCACTTGGACACGCAATGGCACACAAATACCAGTGAATGGGATCAGCAATTACATTCAGCAACAAAGCATTGTAGACACAACACTTGGAGAATATCAAAATATTTTGATTATCCCAAGAGAGCAACCGATTGAATACGTTGATAACTTCACATGCTCTGTCAGCAACTCAAGAGGGACTTCTGAAACAAGTATTGTCATCCAAGTTAATCCTCCTAACATTGTGTTTCAAATTCGACTGAATGGTATACTGGACTGTCTTCAATGGACGTCTACTGAGACTGTATCAAAAAGCACTGCAATAACATCTGCAATTGTCCAGGCCATAGCCGAGGAGTGTGAGTGTGGGTTCACTAGAGGTCACATCACTGAGGATGCCTTCCAGTGTTTCCCTGAGTCACCACAACATGTCACATTCAGAGCAAGACTTAACGAAACATCCCAAGCTTCTACAACACAACTGACAGCTTACATTGAACAATGGATCACAGACACCGGCTTCATCACTATACAGAATGTTCGCCTGCATATAAATGACACATGTAGTTTGGTCATACCAAACTTCAACACTCCAGAATGTCTGTTGCTAAGAATACCCACTTCATCTCCTACTAGTATGGACATGTCAACTGGCACTAGCACACAAATGACAGATATAATGTCACCATCAATGGCATCTTCAGGCAATAACACTGCTCCAATCATAGGAGCAGTGGTCGGAGTGATTCTTGTTTTACTAGTAGTCGTCGGGATATCAGTTGCAGTCATTATTATCATACTAGTTGTCATACTGAGACAAAAAAAGCCTAAGAAAAAGCAAACAAGGTAGGTTATACAAAGCCAATACAAAATTCTATTACATTACTTGACTGTACTGTACCTAATAAAATGAGTCTGGACAGGAAGTTATTATGAATCTATAATTTATCTACACAGGTCAGGAATGGAGTTACCTCCAACACCAACCACCGCAGCTGAATCAGCCGGCCAACCTGGGACTTTTAGACCACTCAGCGAGGCAACCGACACAGTTTACTATACACCAATGCACCCTGCACCACCACCAACAGGAAATGACTACGAAGAAGTAAAGAATGTAACAATTGACCGAGGAGGGGGACAGTACGCAGAGATTAGAACGACAACGCAAGAGAAATTTGTACTGACAAAGAGTCCAGCCTATGTATCTAGCGGTGACATAAAGTAGATGATTATGAATGCATATATACACACAAATACTTCCTGTTGAATAATATCCTGCCACTTGTCATTTCCTGTTGAATAATTAAGATATTACCTCTTCCTGTTTACTATAACTACTTCATTTTAACTTATCCATTATGTGCACAGTCAGTGAAAACCCCCCCAATATGATATCATCCTTTAGCATGATTGTGTCATGGCATGATTTAAGGAAGATAAATTTTTCAACTTCCACTCAACTTGAAAGTTGACGTGACCTTGGTAACGAGAGTAGAGCTGGACAATTGATGGCTAAGAGGAAAGACACTAGTGATCCTGTCTGTATGATACATGTGTCTGGGTTTTGAACTTTCAGTATAATCATGATAGACCAATTACTGAGACAAACTTAATTTATTATTTAAAATAATGTAAAATCGTCAAATGGGTATATACTAAATGTAAGTACATGGTTTATATCTGTGAAAGGAAGTATATTGTTTTGTATGTGTATATATAAACCCGTGAATTAGAAGGGAGAACATCAGAATCTGGTGAAGAAATTTCAACGGAAACATACTCATCTGGCTGAGCACGTACAGTGACTTCATTCAAGTGTACCAAGATTTTACTGCACAAATTAAGGATCTAAAGGACATCATCTTCGAATTCTCTCTATCATCAACTACCATGACACTTCTATGGAGAGTAGCTGGATGGCTGTTGTTACAGTCTCTTATTACAGTTGGAACAAATGGACAATGTGATGAACAAACAGGTTAGGAAAACATACTCAATATGTCATACAGCAATATTATTGTCACAATTAAAGGAATTTATCAGCATATGACCACCCAATTCAAGTTAGTGCTGTTGTGGAAGTGGTCATTACATTGATTTGCCAGTACTGTATAATATGGAATTATACCATGTACACACATAATCATGTACACATAATCCATGTACATAATAATGACAAGGAGGCACGAGACAACACTATATAGTACATTAGCCAATCATGTAATGTAATTGTTATCATCAATAATCAATCCGCTTATCGTTGCAGCGGGTTTTGATGCACCCTCCTACACTGTTACTGAAGGAGAATTTGCAATGATTAAAGTTTGTGCACCATTCAGTCAGCGTGGTACAACTTATAGACTTGAGACACTATCCTCTTCTGCCATTGGTAAGAATTAGTACTCATTATTCAGCTACTACATGAGACGTAAAGAAATAAAATCACTATTCATTATCTTTCAGATTTCAGTGATTATTTTCCAATCGAAAACATGCGAAACTTCTTCAGCCGCAGGGGAGAAAAAATTAACATACCAATTCAAACAGTTAGGGATCCTTTGTGTGAAGATCGTGAAGAGTTTTTTGTCATTTTCAGTAGCTGCAGATTTGGCCCTCGTTTTTGCACTGAAGTAGCACGTTGTACTGTGGAGATCATTGACAAAAATAGTGAATGCTTATACATAATAAATTATGATAAACAAGCATTGCAATATCTTCCCTTCATACATATGTATGAAAAGCCTAAGAGGTGCATGCAAGCCATTATAATATGGAGAGTCATGTCTATGAGAGCAAGATAACAGCATGACTGCATACATGTATTTAGTGTTTACTATTATACATATATCTTAATTTTAGGCTAAATTTACTGATCCAATCTATTATACAGATGTGATGATTGAGATTGATCAAACTTCGTATGAGGTACACGAGAATGAAGGTACTGTAGGTGTAAGAGTTGTGAAAAGAACTGAGGCTACAAGAGATGTGACAGTAGGGTTTAGAACTCTATCAGGAACTGCTACCAGCAATGGTATGAGTCATATTGATAATTAATACATTATGTTATCTGTTATTCGTTCCATTGAATCAGATAATTATGATGGTTTCTTATGCAATGTCATGCATGTAAATCCAGATGATTACACAGAGGTGGTAGAGACGCTGACATTTGTGAAATATGGTCCAGCCAGTATCGAAGTTGAAATACCTCTAGTGAATGACTTAATTCACGAACCCACCAAGATGTTCACAGCCATCTTGGAGAACCCTGGAGAGAGGGTTGTGATTGGAGACGTCAGCTCGACAATTATAACAATATTTGATGACGATGATGGTATATAAGAAACAAATATTCACATACCTGATTAATTTTTGTTATTAATTAACCATTAAGAAAAAACAAGGCAATCATTGGGTGTACACATAACAATTAACTAATGCTTATGCCAAAATTTGTACTATGCAGTTACAGTAAGTACCAGACCAAGTGCAATAACTAATTCAGAAGCAACGACTCCTGAGGGAGTACCTGCAGCCACAAAAGAGGTAACAACTTCTGATCAGATAGGACTTAGTGAAAAAAATACTTCTCAAAGAGCTACAAAAGAAATGACTCCATTAGGACATAGTGAAGGCACAACTTCACAACCAACCAGAGAAGGAGTTACTTCAGAGGCTGTGACTTCAATAAGTCCTGTAGAAAGAACAACTACTTACAAACCTGAAGAAGAAATCACTCCAGAGTCAACATCAACATTATACAGGAAATGGCGAGAAAGGCAAAACTCCTCAGTTCCAAGAAACGAGTCGTCAGGATCAAAGTGACGTACTTCGATCAGCCAATTAAGTGGTCAAACGCCACAGAACACACTAAGTATAGTACATTAATGACCACTTTTATCAATATGAACATAATATTATAATAGTAAGACTTAGTACCTCGATCTTTGTCATGGTTATACCTTGATTAGCATTCAAATAACCTGAAATTGAAATTTGAATATGTGGTGACTTAATTATGAGATCAAAGATAAGTTCATCTTATGAATTTTACATTACGGACTGTGAGGAAACAGTCATATGTCATAAGGGGCACAATGCATGAAATTATACTTATGTAAATCTCAATGTGGTATAGTCATATATATGACGTGTGGCATATTTAGAGCCAAATTGGTTGCAAAAGTTGTGAAGCAGTTACATACTCCACTTCCATCACAATCTAACATTGTATAATTATAGAAGCTGAGGCTGGCCTGAGTGCATGGTTGGAGCTAGTGATTCTTGTTTCACTAATAGTATTTTAGTAGTACACACAATCACTTCCTTCCCATTATATGCTATCATTTCCTGTTTAATTTGATGTTACCACTTCCTGTTTATATAATTATTTAGAAACAACCAACAGTTACACGATAATGTCCAACAAAAACATCCTGTCTTGATCAGTTTCTGATGAGGTCATGACCTCATTGTAGCTAGCTGGCAATGCTTGTATTATGAGTGGTTTTTCCATGAAAAAGGAAGTGAAAATAGTTTCATTAGCCAATCAAATGCACTGATACATAGGGAGTATATATACAGTAAATCACTACTGTTGGCCGATAATCTAATAAGACCTGAGTTTGGTTTAAATACCAGCCAGTGCATGCACTTACAATTTCACTAGATAATAGCTATAGCAATAATATTATAGGGAAACCAAACTATATAGAATGCTTCATCTATTCTATTAGAGTGTGAGCATCTCACTGATATAGCTATAGTGTTTGGAGTTATAACAACCTAGCAGGAGCTACATAACTGACACAGAGTAAGAATGCCATTGTTTTTGAATTTTCTACTATCATCGACTACAGTAATGATGATAATCCAGATAGTGACAGGATGGTTGTTGATACAGTCACTTACAGTAGGAACAAATGGACAATGTATCAATTTTGAAGGTCAGGATTAACATGATACTGCATGGAAACAATAAATAATTGGGAAAAATGCATTTTGATGTGTGTGTCTCTGTGTGTGTGTTCCATATGGTGGTGCATTAAGGTGTTGCCATTCAGTTTCACCCTTAATGGTTAGTGAGTGTCCATCTAACACCTTCCCACCAGTTGACTCAGCTGAAAACAAGTATATATGAAGGATTTTAGTGCCTGGCTAATGCTGGCTCGTCCAGCTAGACATGACCCATACATGTTGTGGCAGCCAAAGGTGTTTTTTGCTTGATTTTGGTGTGTGTGTGTGTGTGTGTGTGTGTGTGTGTGTGTGTGTGTGTGTGTGTGTGTGTGTGTGTGTATGCATGCATGCATGCATGAGCATTAAGTCACGGGAAAAAATATAACCAGTGAACAATGTAGGACATTGTATTATTATGTAGCAATATTTAAAATTTTTTTTACCCAGCTAGGGGTATTAATTTTAATTACATGTAGCTACGTACAGTGACAGGATTAGAATAATTATAATACTTGTTGCAAATGCATGAATGCATGCATAATGTAATCATTAAAAAAAAAACACATTATCAGCATAACTAAGAGCTTTTAATTTGCTTTCCAGGACCATGATTATGAGGAAAATAATCACACAATTGATCTTCATCCATGAAAGTTTTCATTAATTTTGTATTATGATAATAATCTGTAGGGACAGTTACTGAAGGAGACATTGCAAAGTTCAGATTAAATCTTTCAGAATGCGCAGAGGGTATCACTGATTTTCAACTACAGACTTTTGAGATTAGTGCAACTAGTAAGTACAAAGTTTATCAGCTATTAACCAGACAGTATGCAATAATTTTTTTTTTCAGATGAAAACGATTTTATTCCTATCATTGATATGCGATTGGAAGTTGCCAATAGAGACAATACTATAACTTTTGAAATTTACACAATTGATGATTCTGTTAGTGAATCTCAAGAAACATTTCAAGTCTTTCTCAGTAGCTGTACATCTGATTCTGACTGCTCTAACACGCTAAGCATAGGTACCGTGGAGATCATTGACAATGACAGTAAGATTAAAATAATTATAAACGAGCCTTGTTCCCATACAACCTCTCCCCTTACTGCATGCATGTAAAGAGTATGAGAACAAGGCTAAAATTAATATTTCATTGTTTGCATAAGGTTACGGGCAACAGTTGGTTCATGAATATGGTAATCAGCATATAATTATGCTAGTTATTTTATATAGAAGACACTGGGCACATAATTTCATCCAACAACTTGTGTAGAGCTAGCAAAGCTTCTACCCATATTATATTGGTGATTAGCTAACTATAGACAGTCCCAAGTAAAGGGCCAACTGGAAATTTTTTTTTGAAAATGAGTGACTGAAACATCGTAGCTGCTTGTTGTTGTCTCCTGGCAGCTGGCCTAGCTGGGACACAGCTTCTTAGAACACTTTCTATTTGATGTAGAAACAAAATTTCGATGGCTGACTCTGGAGAACAAAGGTAAGCTTTTGTTGCTACAGTGATAAAGCTGCTGATTTTTCAAGGAAAAATTGTGGATAGAATTTACTTTAGCGAAAATTCTTAGTAATGTTTACTAGAATAGCTGTGAAGTGACACTGAAGTCAGAGTTTTTGGTAATCCAAGGTTTTGAACAAACTGCTAATAGCTATGTGATCCAAGAACAAACTGTTGATAGCTAAGCTGTTCAAGAGGCAATAGTCCCACATTCCAGTTCTGGTGCTAGATATACAGGCAGAATTTTCTAGCTCATCATTGCTAATGAATTATTCATATCCACACTGTAACCCATAACTTAAAACGACTAGCTTTACTACTCAAGTCATTTTCAGCAATTTATACTTTACCTGATCTATTCAAATTTACAGATGTCACAGTTGAATTTGATCCAACTTCGTATGAGGTAAATGAGAACAAGGGTACTGTAAGTGTAACAGTTGTGAAAAGAACTGATGCTACAAGAGATGTGACAGTAGGGTTTAGAACTCTATCAGGAACTGCTACCAGCAATGGTATTTATACATATATACTATGGGTCATATGTATGATAAAATTAGTCATTAATAGTACTGTCATGTATGTTTGTCGTCATCATAAAAGCATGGAAATTTAATAGAAAACTTAATCTATTGCACAATCAATTCAAATATTATATTGTATTGTTTCTTTCATGTATGTAGATCCAGCAGATTACACTGAGGTGGTAAAAACGCTAACATTTTCAGGTGTACGAAATGTTAAAAAAATTGAAGTTGAGATACCCATTGTGAATGACGTGTATCACGAATCCACTAAGATGTTCACAGCCATCTTGGAGAACCCTGGAGAGAGGGTTGTGATTGGAGATGCAAGCTCGACAATTATAACAATATTTGATAGTGATGATGGTAAGAAACATATATGTATGAAGCATAGCGATGAAGTTGCATTATACGTATACATAACAAATAAACTAAACACCTAGAGTTACCTATATTAATGTATTATTGTAGATTCATTTTGCCGCAGTAATACAAATTAATCCATGCAATAATTATGTTTACATGCATAAACCTATTTTATACCTTAATTTGTACATGCATGCTGTTACAGTAACCAGACCAAGCACAACTAGTAGTGAAGCAACTTTAACAACTCAAGAAAGAAAAACTACTCAGCCAGCTCCAGAGTTAGTAACAACATTAGAACCTGGCGAAGAAAGAACTTCTACAGAAGAAACAAGTTCTGAGGCAACAACTTCAGAAGAAAGAACAACAACTCAACCAACTTCAGGTGAAACTACTTCTCAGTCAATGACAATTAACACTATATAGGGAGTGGCAAGGAATGAACAACCAGTCACTTTTAAGAAATGACTTGTGGAGCCAATAAACCCATAGCTATAGTCACATACCACGATGTCATGCCACACCAAAAATATTGCATGTGCACATAATGCATGTATCTCATTGTCACATGACAGCATGCATACATGCAAGTATTAATTAGATATATTATTATTATAGCATTAGCCAGTCTCACCCTAGAAAACAATAATGTTTATTAATACTCTTTATTGCATTAAGTTTTTTCTCTTTTTACAGAATTGTGTCCAGAGTTGACAGATCAACCAATAGAGCCGCAGTTTCCAAATATTACATTTACTTGGCCAGAGACTAAGATTGGACATGATGTTTCTTACACGTGTCCATGCCAAAACCAAACCAGGATAGAGGAGAGTGGGTCACGTGTATGTGGAGGGAACTCTTCCAATGGTGCTTTCTGGGAGCCTGTGAACATTAGAGATGACTGCAAACTCACTAGCATCACATTGGAGCTTTGTCAAGCACAAAAAGTAATCATTCTATGCATTAATACAGCCTAAAAGTGAATTGCCAAGTGCATACATACTTGTTCACAGGTAGCAGAAAATAGTTCAGACTCTGAGGTTATTTCTAAGGTTTTGGTCAATGTTACAAGTCATCCCGAAGGGCTTCAAGCAGTGGATATTTCAACTGCTACATCACAGATTGAGGGACTTATTGAAGATGCACTTAGTGCAGAAAATGAGGAGGTTCGAAAGAATTTTCATAACCTAGGTAGTGATTACATCTGTGCAATTTGTATGCTATTGTATAGGTCAGAATGGATTTCTTGAGAAGTATTGACAACATCATGCAAGCTGACAGCCAGGAAGTGGCACAAAGCCAGAGCAACACAAACACTTCCTCAAGGTCATTACTAATGGTTTCCTACTAATGATACCATATGAATACTACATTAGGGAATGCTCAGCGTTTCCATTCATTGTATAATATGTAACCTAAATAGTTAACTAATGCCCACTTAACAACACAATGCAAACAGAATTCTTGCAGCAATAACCAGCTTTGCTGATGGAGTTGAATTATCCAACAGAACTAACTTCACATTTGTTCAAAGCTCCTATGCAATTTATGTTGAAAACATCGATACAAGTGAATTCAATGGCGAGACACTAACATTTGATTTAGGATCAATGGACAATGTCACAAATGGTGCAGCCATAATTGATGTCAACAGAATCACATCAATTGATGGAACAGAACAAGATGTCGAAAGACAAGTAGCAGCTGTTGTGAAAGTACCACAGTCCATCTTCCAAGAACTGGGTGTTAACACTAGCCAAGTTCAAAGGTTATCTTACTCAATATTTACTCAAGGAAGTCTCTTTCAGTCATCAGATGTAAATCAAAGCAACCTGACTCTTGGTTCTGTTGTGGTGTCCATCAGAGTGAGTGGTACACAAGACACACAAAACCTTTCTACTCCTATTAAAGTTCTCTTTCAACCAAGTCAAGTAAGAACACAATACATTGTCATTATGCATTATTTTTAACATATATTCTCAGTATTCATAACAATAGTACATCAACACCGTTTTTTTCTTTCCCTTTCTCATTTAGCTAATAGAGAATGCCACTAATGTGCCATACTGTGGACGTTGGGACCTATCTGAAAATGGTACTGTTATATACAATTTCAATAAACCATTTGAGTTATGAAATAATTTTAACAGAGGGAGGTGGAGCTTGGTCTAACGATAGCTGTGCTATTGCCAATGAAGTTACAAACTCTGATAGTCCAGTAAATGATGAATCACGAACCAATGACCGAAGATCTAATCAAATACAAAATGATGAAAGTTTATTTGACAACAAAGATATGATAGAGACTCGCTACAAACGGCTGGGTCATTTTGGGTTGCTACTGGTATGTAATTTACAACCACAGACTAACATAGTAATTAGGACTGTTATACAGCATCTTTCATATTAATCTCACAAAATACACGCATCAATGGCACCACAGTTCACTGAACTTAATTTCATTGCAGGATTTAACATACGGGGTAGGTGAGCAACTTCCTGAGTTACCTTCATTTGTTTTAGGAGTGATTTCATACATCGGACTCAATGTATCTCTGATCTGTTTGATCATTTTTCTCATCACTTACTTAACTACAAGGTACAATGATAATGACGAGCATCTGACATTTCAGGCTGTGTCTATATAGAACTATAAGCTAACTTGCCCCAAAATCTAGACACACTTACTTAAATATTCATTCTTTTTTTTCTTCAGAGAACTTCGTACAAAAGGACATGGTCAAATTCTCATCAACATGTCCATTGCTCTTATATGTCTCTACATCATGTTTCTAATTGGAGCACATGCAGCACCTCAACCAATTGTTTGTGCCATTTCGGCTGCTCTCCTTCAATACAGCATGCTAGTGTTCTTTGCCTGGACAGTAGTGGAAGCTGTTTTTCTCTATAGAAATTTGGTTAAAGTGATCGGTAATACACAAATACCAATGCTGAAGGCGGGCCTAATAGCTTGGTGTAAGTATCTCAGCTAAATCCACTAAGCCTGCACAAACTTATTCTCCTTTATTACTAATTTATAATACAGTGTCGCCATGGATTATTGTGGCAGCTTCTGCTGGCCCTGGATACCGAAGTTACTACAGAGGTGAAACATCTCCTGGATTGTAAGCAAAGATGAACTGATTTGAATATTTTTGTCATCCACAATCCTTCCTTCTAACCATGTAGTTGTCGTGCCACAGGACTACCCTTCTGGCTTGGAACAATTCTTCCATTTGCTGCAGTATACATTTTCAATCTGATCATCTTTGTCCTTGTCATTATCTCACTGTTCCGAAACAGCAGAAGAAATGTCAAGATTAAAGAAATAAAGATGAGCAAAATTAAGTTTGTCAAAAAGCAGGTAAAGATTGCAATTGGTCTTGCCACACTGTTCGGTCTTGGATGGGGGTTTGGACTGGCTGCCAGTGGTACTACTGTTCACGGTCTCACACTAGCTTTTCAAATCATCTTCAGCATATTTGTTGGATCTCAAGGAATTCTGTTTTTCGTTCTTCATGGAATTGAGCAGAAAGATGCTCGAAAACAATGGAAATCTTTGTTCAAAACAGTCTCTGCTAAATCAACACACGTTTACTCTTGGACCGGATTTAAAACAACATCCTCCAACTCAAAATCGTCTAATTTGGCAGGAGTTGACGTGTTGACTTTGTCAAAAGAAGGCACATCTCCTCACAATAAAGTTTCCATGGGAATCAAGACAGAGTACACACCAAATGTGAGTAGGGCATCCAGTCCTACTCTTGTGATAGAAGAAAAGTCTCTAGATATTCTAAATCTTGAAGAAATGAAAGAAAAGACACCACCATTGGAGGACAATCTTCAGCCAGACAAAAATGATGAATCAGTCAGTGAAGTCTAATACGCATATAACCATGTATGTCAGTTTTTTTTGCACCATATATATACATGCAATGCAGTAATCATAATAAAATTGCACAAGACATTTTTTTGTTTGTGACATGCAATTGAAAGCACACCAACCTTTGATTTAAAACTTATGCCATACTTTACCATTAATGAATCTGGGAACATTTCCAACTAGATGTTTATTACTTAATTGCAAAATACTTTGCAAGCAACCATGTTGTTGTTGTTTTCCTTATTCAAACAAGTTATCAGAACAACACGAGAATCACTTATACTACCACTACTACTTAAACATTACATATATTAGTGAAACATGTATTACTATTGTCAAAATTAATGGGACTCAGTATAACTATGCATAACACAGCATGGTTAGTAGGCAGAGTATCCTATAAATCAAAAACTAGCCTCGAGCACTGATTCAATTAAGGTATGTATAGCTCATTAAGTTAGGAATTTATTGAAAACATTAGGCTATAGTTATTTTCTTGGAAAAAAGGGAGTGGTCTGAGGTATACAAGGCTCATCAATACACCAGCAAATGACATAATCCTGTCTACTGCCAACCATTACATCACTTTTACAGTTCATTCCAAGATGGGCACAAATATGTGTAAGTGCATTTTTGTGCAGGCAGGCCAACAACACTACTACACATCTACATATCCGGTTAGGTGTCTCACGGAAGCTAACTAATTAACTTTGACAGACACATACTGGTATATAAATCCTAATAGATCCATTAGTTGCTATGGTATAGCTGTACCTAGCTATAACTACATGATAATACTGTTCACTATGATCCAAACTACGTAAACAAGTTTGTCCTGTGGTAGACAATTAGAGAATTAGTGTAGGCACAATACATCAGTCACACTGTGGTGAGCATCATCAGTGAAGTACATGTATATGGAAGCTTTGATGTCATAACTTGTCAGAGCTAATAGAACCGTGGTAAGTTTTTATAGAAGCATGCTGGCAGCCACACTGCCATCACTTGTTGTATTAATAAAACTAACTTAGAAGAAATAAGAAGATGAGTGTAAACAGATGCAGTGAGAGAGTTCTGTTCTCTCATAAAAAGACTACTTTGCTGATAGTTCCTGTACTAGGATGGTTGCTGATACAAGCTACATTGATCTCACATGTGAATGGACAAGGTGAAGCTATAGAATAATGTACAAGTATCACTGATTTTGTCAGTTAAATGAGACAGTTATTGCATGCAAGGCTTTAACACACTGATTGCAATCATATCTTGAGTCTATAATTTGATAAAATAGCTGAGATTCCTTCTTAAATATCACACAGAGATAGGAGTGAGCTTTGGTCAATCATTTTATAGTGGTTCTGAGTCTCAACATTCACTTCAAGTGTGCGTTGTAACTACTACTGGAAACTCAGAAGAGTTTTCTGTGGAGATCGAAGCAAACACAAACATTCTACTTCCAAACTTTGCAAATGGCAAGTAACTGCCATTATGACAAACCATTCATAATGATTATAATTCACCATCATTGTTGTAAATATGTAGAAGGAGTTGATTATACCAACTCAAGACAAACTGTGACATTTCCGGCTAGTAACACAACACAACACCAGTGCGTGGAGATTACCATTCTCGATGACTCTGTGGTAGAAGGAAATGAAATGTTTGCAATGTGGTTCTCAAGACTACCGCGAGGAGTTCGTACAGGACCCAATCATCAGGCAATTGTTACCATCATTGATGATGATAGTAGGTTATGACAATTCGTTATAGCTAATTTTCTATGAAAAATCATTGGAAAAAAATCTTGAGATCTGGCTAGGATTCAATTCGAACCCTGGTCTTTTGAATTCTAGTCAAATGCCCTTACCACTGAGTTACTAGTCATAGGCATAGGAGCAGAGAATAGTATTGATATACAGATACTAGTTAATTTCTAAACCTGATCTCAAAACCTTAATTGTAGTATTTATAACACTATATGGTTTTTGATATTCTACAGATGTTGAGGTTCAGTTTGAGAGATCTTCCTATACTGTTGATGAAGGAACTCCAAGTGTTGAAGTGTGCTTCAATAGCAGTACCGGGACCAAGCACTCACTTACCGTGATCATTGGAGATATTGAAAATCAAGCAATCCCTAATCGTGCCACATGTATGTTAGATAACATTATACTACATTGTACAAGTGTTTTCGAAATAATTATTATGACCATCCTACTCCCCTCTCCCCTCCCCCTCTCCCTCCTCCTCTCCCTCTCCCCCTCTCTTCCCCGGCCCTGTAAATGTAGTTAATGAAGATTTTCTTCCACTTGATAATGGTGAACATAAACTTAATCCTTCAAACGATGGTCAGAGAGTTTGCACTGTAGTCAGGATTGTAGACGACAATACAGCTCTAGAAGGAGATGAAGAGTTTAAAATTTTTTTCAGAGTTTTTCTCCTTGATAATGGTCAGGCTGGGCTAGGTGCAAATTCTGAAGCAACCGTTACGATCAGAGATAATGATAGTAAGTAAAAGCATTCGAGCAACCCACTTAATCACAGTGCCAAACAATTAGCATACATTACCCATAAAGTCACAACACAACATACACACATGTACATGTACATTCATTCATACACACATATAGAGCTGAATGTGTCCTTCAAAGAACCTGAGATCAGAGTCACAGAAAATGACACTGCTGCTGAAGTGTGTGTTGTCTCCAGTAATCCAGTCCAAAGGAGTTTTATAGTGGACATAGCAACAGTAAATGACTCAGCAATCGGTATGCGATATGAATAAGTTGGTACTGTCACTTATGTAATGCTTTGGTTCACACACACACACACACACACACACACACACACACACTCACTCGCCTACAGCTTATGATGACTTCATCCCAGTAGAAAAACCACTAACGTTCATACGAGACAACCAAGAAATGTGTTACAATGTCACCATATTACAAGATGAGGAAACAGAGAAAGAAGAATCATTCAACAATACAATATTATTCATCAAAATCTCTACTGGTAACATCTCCATTGACATTGAAGCTCCACGCATATGTGTGGTTGTCATAGAAGATGATGATTCAGGTGAACCATTTTGTAATTTCCAAACTATTCTAGCGACTTGCTTTAGTCTGGGAATCACTCAGGAGAATGAAACTGCATTCAGGAATTAGTCTAAGAGTGACGCCTGATTGAGCTTAAAAATACTTTTTTTTTTAAACTAAAGGGGGGTATTTAGGCCATGTGACAAACTCAATTGAGGTACTATAACATGTCTGTACTAAAAGGGTTGACAATCTTGAGCATACAGGTACTTAACAATTGCAAGCTAGACGTGAGTATAACTGTGACTGGTACAATTCACCATTGTTTTTTCAGATGAGTGTCCAGAGCTATCCAATGAACCAATTCATTCGATGTTTCCAAACATTACATTTACTTGGCCAGAGACTGAGATTGGAGACAATGTTTCTTACACATGTCCATGCCAAAATCTAACCATCACAAAGGAGGGTACAACCAAAACACGGTCACGTGTGTGTGGAGGGAACTATTCCAGTGGTGCTTTGTGGGAGCCAGTGAATGTCATAGAAGACTGTGGACTTAGAAGGATCACACTACAACTGTGTCAGGCAAGTTACTAGATTAATTTGTGATTCATTAGTAAGATGTTTGTAATCTGGCAAACACCTCAAAAGCTTAATCTAATAACAATATTTGTAAACTGAATTTGGAACACAATAAATTTACAAGCAATTATTGTCCGGCTGTTACAGTAACAATGGTATGTACGACTCTCCTATTGTAGGTATCTGATTCAATAAATGATCCAGAGATTCTTTCAAAAGTATTGGGGAGTGCTACAAACATTTCTAGTGAGATAGAAGCAGAGGACATTATACTTACAACAAGATTATTAGAAGAACTCATCAAGGATGCTACCAAGGCAGAAAACGAAGAGGTAACCTTCATACCTATCATATATGCACACGGGGTCATGCCATTAGATGCCTTGAGGTCTAGCTGGTGTGGAAGTTGACTAGTGTCTATGAATAGTAGCTTATACTAGTATTCTCTGCTAGATTTCAAGATTTTCTTTCCCGAAAACTTTTCATGCATACACAGTTCACACATAAATTGTATATATACATGTTAATTTCCAGATTAGAGACGATTTCTTGAGGATTATCGACAACATCATTCTAGCAGATGGTGACCAAGTGGCACAAAGCCAGGACAACGCAAACACTTCATCAAGGTATACTTTTACCCTTTTTGGGTAGTCAAATCAAAACAATTAATTAATTAATCAGTCCTTCCTTTTGGGTAGTCAAATCAAAACAATTAATTAATTAATTTGTTCTTCTTTTGTAGGCTCCTAGCAGTTATTGAAAACTTCATTGATGGGCTGGAAATGCCAAATGATATTAATAACAAAAACTTCATCCAACGCTCGTTTGCAATTCACATAGCAAACATTGATATAAATGAATTCAACGGAGAAACATTAAAATTTAATCTGGGATCTGTTGATGATGCCATAAATGGAAAGAGTGAGATTAAAATAACCAAGGAAACTGGAACAGAGCAAGAAACCAGTGCCTTAGGAGAGATCACAGCTGCAGTAATGGTACCAGAGTCTATCTTTGAAGAACTGGATGTTGCTGGGAATAGCAACATTCAAAGGTTATCTTACTTGGTGTTCACTCAAGGAAGTCTCTTTCAGTCGTCAGATGTAAATCAAAGCAACCTGACTCTTGGTTCTGTTGTGGTATCCATCAGAGTGGGTGGTACACAAGACACACAAACTCTTTCTACTTCTATTGAAGTTCTCTTCCAACCAAGCCAGGTAAGACTACCATTGATATCTTTATTCACAGTTCTGTGCAATAACTTTAAGTTTCTTTAACAATAGCTTATTGAGAATGCTACGGATCTATTATGTGGTCAATGGAAACCCTTATACAATGGTATAACAACATAAATGCTCATGAATATGAAATAAAATGAAATTTACATAAATAATTATAACTTTTAACAGAGGGACGTGGAGCTTGGTCCATGGACAGTTGTGTTGTCAATGAGGAAAATGCTGAGCTAGCAATCAACAATCAAAGATCAAAGCGAGAGGATCAATTGTCAGATGAAAGCTTATCTGACGACAGAGAGACTGTTCGGGTCCACTACTCACAACCAGGGCACTTTGGACTGCTACTGGTACATATATGCACAATTTATACTATAATACTAGGACCAATGCCAAGTGTAATCAAATATGGTTGTATATGTGTGCACTTGAATGCATGGTATGTACAAAGAGACGAAGTACATAAACATCACAGTAAATATCCTTTGCCTGACTTTGAACTGTATGGCTATAGTAATGATCCTAGACACACACACACACACACACACACACACACACACACACACACACACACACACACANCACACACACACACACACACACACACACACACACACACACACACACACACACACACACACACACACACACACACACACACACACACATGGTATGTTACAGGATCTAACTCATGGTATTGTCGAGCCACCACCTGAAGTGTATTCACGCATTCTACAAGTTATTTCATACGTTGGACTCGGGGTGTCATTGATCTGCTTAGTGGTCTTTCTCATCACTTATCTCACAACAAGGTGACTACCACTTTCTACGTAATAATTACCGATACAAACTTTTGTGTGTTCTTAATAGAAAATGCTTTAATAGTTGAGTGCTTCAAAACAAACTACAAATCAAAAGCTATGTTGTACAGACTGAATATCAGTGAGGGTTGTGGGATGCAAAGTCTATCTCAAAGGAAATATTCTGTTACTACTGATTCCGTACAGCATAACTGTGTTGCTTTACATGTACCCAATTAATCAATGCAGACAACTTCGTACAAATGGGCACTGTCAAATTCTCATCAATATGTCTATTGCTCTCATGTGTCTCTACATCATGTTTCTAATTGGAGCACATGCAGTACCAGAACCAGTCATTTGTGCCATTTCAGCTGCCCTCCTTCAATACTTCATGTTAGTGTACTTTGCCTGGACAGTCGTGGAAGCCTTCTTTCTCTACAGGAAGCTGGTTAAAGTACTTGGTACACACATGCACAGATTTGTGCTGAAAACAGGATTGATTGCTTGGCGTAAGTTTAATACTTTATCTAAATGAGTAGGAAAACTTAGTGATATTATGTGATGTTTTCATTCCTCTTCGCTTCCTCCTCCCACCCCTACATTTAGTGTCACCATTGGTAATTGTAGCAGTATCTGTTGGTCCTGGATACAGAAGTTACTATGGAAATCAAGGATTGTAAGTTCTAGTAGTAGGTATACTAAGGAATTAATAATTCAAGCTGATTTTTTGTAAAATAATAGTTGTCGTGCCATTGGTCTTCCCTTCTGGCTTGGAACAATTCTTCCATTTGCTGTCACATATGTCTTCAATTGGATTATGTTTGTCCTCATTGTTGTCTCTCTCTTTCGTTACACTCGAAATAAGTTTGAGATGAAGGATGAAAAGATGAACAAAGCCAAATTCATTAAGAAACAAGTAACGATTGCCTTCGGTCTTGCCACACTGTTTGGTCTTGGATGGGGGTTTGGACTGGCTGCCAGTGGTACTACTGTTCATGGTCTCACACTAGCTTTTCAAATCATCTTCAGCGTATTTGTCGGATCTCAAGGAATTCTATTTTTCGTTCTTCATGGAATAAAGAAGCAAGAAGCTCGTAACCAATGGAAGCTTTGGTTCACGACGATCACTAGACAAACTAAACCTACAGGAAAAGACACCAAAACAGCTTTCTCCTCTTTCACAATGTCTACTATCCGCTCAAAGAATGGAACATTGAATCAGAGAGTAAGAAGGGAGAAACACAAGGAGTCTGTGTATGGAAATGGCTCACACAATCATGCTACGAAGGATGGAAAGTGTTCCAACAATTGCGACAAGACAAAAGAAACAAATGGAACTGTTTCATGTGAGCCTATTGCCGAGCCAGAAAAGAGCAATGGAGAGATTAACCATAATCCTTGACCATGTAATGATGAAAAAAAATGTCTTATACTCCAGATTCTAATTCATACACTACACCATAACAATATGTCCATGCTTACATATTTGAGTGAGTTAGGTGCATAATACACATGCAACCAATCTGTGTATACTAACCAATCTGATAATGAAATTAGTACTTTTTGTATTGTATAGCTAAGACATGTACATACATCATGTACAAGAATCATTTTCTGCATAATTTGAAATCATGACCACATTGGTAATAGATATGTTAAAATCCCATTGTTATTGACCTGGAATTCAAATACCATGCATACTTTTATAGGGTGCACCATGGTTCTATTTGGAGCACATAGTTTAGGACCAATATTGCTTGCGCTATTTCAGTTCAGTCCACTATAAAGCCTGACATCACAAAAGGTGGATAACTTCCTTAGAAGTTGGACAAAAATAGCTGAAATTGTTGCATGAGCACTAATTGATTATTATTCCGAGTATATGCACATCTCATTAGAGTACTGACGGATCGATAAGTAGCTATATTATACATTCAATATAACAGAATCTAGGTTTATTTGTCAGATCAATAGCGGATTAAAAATATAATTTGTTTGTTTGTATATGCACATACGCTATTAAGGTGGATAATATGGCGGTTCTATTTGTTGCCTTGGAGCTTTCAGAGAAGCACATGCATTCAACTTGAAAGAATGTATTGCGTAACAATACAAACAAATACTATGAAAGCAAGAGTCTTTTGATTCCCCTTGGGTTCCATGCACGAATGACTGTGTAACCTGATATCACAGCACTAAAGACAGGCACAAACAAAAATTAGGTTGCTCTATAGGATCATATTATTATTAAATGGGCTACAGGTAATCCATTTACTACATAAAAATAATTTTAATGCTCGTGTAGATTCAGGTGTTTCTTGTTCTATCATTGCATAATAACTGTAAAAGTGTTAAATATCTGAATTCTACCACTGCAGAATTAAGCAAAGTTAGTACTAATTTGTTTTCAATCAAGTGCTACAGCAAATTTTGCAAAAAAAGAAAGCCTATAGTTCATCATGGTTTATTTTTATTCGCAGTCATAGACACAATGCAGCTGGACAAAATCGCAATGATCTAATTAAAGCTGCACTTGCAGTACAAGTAACATATATTCATGATTATAGGTGAATGGTAGTTATTTTAGATACATACTGTGGGTGGATATGAGTAGTAATTGTTGATGTCAATTTTTGCAGAGCTCTACCACCAAAATTCCACATGAAGGCATGCAGCCATCTAACTGTACTATATATCTTACACACAAACAGCTGGCATATGGTGCTTGGCCGATTGCTTTGTAGATTTTAAAGCGTGAAATGAGTCAATTTAGAGCTCAAGAAAGTATTGATGTGAAATCTTTGTATCAGTTTTTGCCAAGCAAATTCAATTAACAGGAGGCTCTATTCAGAACTGTGTGGTGTAGAAAACCTGTATATACCCCTAAGGCAAGCTCAGTGAGAACAGAATCTCACATAGAACAAAAGGGTAAAAGCTTGCTTGATTTTGATTTTTCAGTGTGAATACAAACTGTGAAAGCATGGAGGGGTGTGTGCGGGTATATTGTGTATGTAAATGGCAAAGATTTTTTGTACATGTGTTTGGACAATTAAAGTCTAATCTGTGATGCTGTGTTACGATGATGTAACTAGTGTGCCTTAATAAGGAAGGAAAATCCCCACCCTAGCTGCTATCTAAATTATTAATTTGTTGTTGACAAACATGGCTACTGTCAGTGGAGTCTTTGACCCTTTGAAACTCCTGCTGTGGATATATTTAAGCAGTGGACTACAGATTCTGGTTGTGAATGGACAAGGTACTGTCAAATTGTCAAAAATACCACTTTTACTTGTAATGCAACTGCAGCTGGCTGTGTCTCTAGCAAGAATATTAATGGTATAATGTACAACTTCACTTGCAAATGCTCACCTTGTTTCTCTGAAGATGGTAGAGGGAGCACTGGTGGGAGTGGCTGTACAGGTGATGATGTAGCCAGCACATACAATATACTGTGTAAGTGAATTTGTTGAGTTATCTCTGTCTATAGACATCCTGTCAGTGAGTGCATTTGGAGTAGACTCATGTGCAGACAATTGTGCAAACACACAAAGAGGATTTCAATGTGATGGTAAGGTAAATGTAATGACATTGTACACATGGAATGTAAATGATCTATTTCATATAGGCATTGAAGAGTGTACAATTGATATTGATGATTGTGTGGGTGCTGCCACCTGTAGAAACATAAATGGTACATTCACTTGTACATGTTCACCTGGATTTATTGGAGATGGAATAGGAAGTGGGAATGGGTGTATTGGTAAGAACAATATTTACAAAAAACCAGAGAATATTGATCATAAATTATACCAAGAAGACATAAACCACAATTTTCATGTAAATCTACAGATATGAATGATTGTATGGAAATCTCCTGTGTACTAGATGGCTTTAACTGTACAAGTACTCCAGGAATTATCCAATGTGATGGTAAATCAAAATTAAGACACAGTTGATTATTATGTTTTTCTAATCAGTAATCATACTACCTCCTCGACTTAGTAAAATCCTTGCATTCATGTTGCTTACTCCTACATATGTATACATCTTGATTCAGAACCTATCACCATTGCATCTGCTCCTGACAATGTGATAGCCACTCCTAACACTACATTTATCGATCTCTCATGGACTCAACAAGAGAATGACTACATCGATAGCTTTGAGATATCATACTCCTATCAAGGACCATGTTTCATTGGTCACATGATGCCAGTTCAAATAACTATCAGTGATAGCACTTCTGTGATAGAATTGGAAGAGTTTAGTGATTACATCATCACAATCACAGCAGTGAACAGAGCAGGGAGAAGTCCAACAAGTACTATTGCAGTCACAACATTGCAAACAGGTTAATCAATGGATAAATTAGTACAAGTTTCTGCATGGCTATCTTTCACAAAATAATACAATATAATTTTGCCTAAATATGCATACAGCTCCTAGTGGACCCCCATTATCACTGACCAATACATCTACTAATGTATCCTCTTTCACCATTGAATGGAGTCGTGTTAACTGTTTGGATCGTAACAGTGAGATAACAGGATACAGAGTGAGGTACTACCAGTCTGAGAGTCCTACCTCAACTGTTACGGAGGTTAATATATCAGGAGTTATGGACAGAAACATGTTCACCATCACTGGACTTAATCCTAGTACCAGCTATAATATTGAAGTCAGAGTAGTAAACAGAGAGAATCAACTAGGACCTTCTGACAAGATTGAAGTAACAACCACTTCCAAAAAAAGTAAAATTAATGCAACAAAGAAACTTATGCATTACACTAAACACTAATTATGTATTAACCCCTCAATAAATTCACAGTTATCCCAGTTAAGCCAAGCATATCCAGAATCTTTATTACTACTGGAGAACAACCTCGACTTTTACACCCCACCAACTTGACATGTGAAGCTACTGGTGTCCCTCCACCAACTTATGTCTGGTACAGAGATAGTGAAAAGATTGAAGAAGAAACTAGAGCACATCTCTACATTGAACGATTTTTACCAGAGGACAGAGGATACTACCACTGTGAGGCCACTAATATAAATGGCAGTGATGTATCAGAAAGATTACTATTAAAGATACAAGGTAATTAATTCTTAAATCTTGCAAAGTATATAGTGAATATAAACTTAAAAAATTATTGCAACGATTCCACTTTTAAAGGTATTCGTCAATATCTGGTGGAGCTTACTACACAATTTTTAAACAATACAGACACAGAAGAAAATATAGCATTTCAGGTATTTATGAAAAAATCAATATAAGGTTTAAATGTTACTTTCATCAAATCGTTTATAGTTAAACTCAAAACTGTTTGGATTCAACATCAGTGCTGATGTGTACCAAGTAAACATTGTGTAAGCAATTATTATTATTGTTATAATCATAATTATCATCACAATAATAAATTCAAATCAAGATACTTTCATATCCAGGTACTCAACCAATACAACAACAGTGGTCACTTTACTTGTTACACTTAATTTGAACCAGTCAGTATCAAGTGACTTGATCGAAGAGGCCATCAATGCCACACTACACCAAAATACACTAAATTTTGTATCTGCCAATATAGACAGCATCAGTATCTTACGTTTTGGTACGTCTATACACACAAATGAACACTGAGCACAAACAAAATAGTACATAGTATCATTCTTTGTCATGCAGATGGGTGTCCACAGTTGAAAAATGAACCAATTGACTCACTGTTTCCAGACATAACATTTACCTGGCAAGAAACAGAGATTGGAGACAACGTTTCTTACACATGTCCATGCCAAAACCTAACCAGTACAAAGGAGAGTGCTACCAACACAGGGTCACGTATGTGTGGAGGGAACTATTCCAGTGGTGCTTTGTGGGAGCCAGTGAATGTCATAGAAGACTGTGGACTCTCTACCATCACACTCCAACTGTGTCAAGCTCAGATGGTGAGTATCAACTATAACGTATTCTCCAATAATACTGACAATAAAGTATGCTTTCATGGGATAGAAATTCAATTGCCAATTGCATGGATACTAATGCAGGTAGCTGCAAGTAATCCAGAGTTTCTGTCTGAAGTTTTGGTTAATGTTACGAGTATGACTGAAGAAATTCAAGCTGTTGACATTTCAGCAGCTACAACACTCATAGAAGAATTGACTGATGAGGTTACAAATGTAGAGAATGAAGAGGTTGGTTACATAATTATATGTAAAAAGCTCATACTTTTTATTATTATTGATGATATTAACACTGTTACTTAATTTAAAAGGTTAGAGAAAATTTCTTGAGGACTATTGACAACATCATTCAAGCTGATGATGAAGAAGTGGCACAAAGTCAGGACAACACAAAGACATCAACAAGGTCTTTACTGATATCAAATTTGCTAGAAAAGTATAAGTAATTGTTGTCTTTTCTAAACAGACTTCTCACAACTATAAACAATTTTGCTGACAAAGTTGAAGTACCTAATAATACTAACTCCACAACATTTGTCCAACGTTCTTATGCCATTCGTGTCACAAACATTGACACAAATGAATTCAATGGCGAGACTTTAACATTTGATCTAGGAACTACTGACAATGTTGTGAGTGGACAAAGTACAATCAACTCTGATGGAATAAATTCTGCAACTGGAACAGAAGGGGATATTGGGGGAGGAGTCACAGCAGCTGTGAGGGTACCAAAGTCCATCTTCCAAGAACTGGGTGTTAACGATAGTGTGGCACAAAGACTATCTTACTCGGTGTTCACTCAAGGAAGTCTCTTTCAGTCGTCAGATGTAAATCAAAGCAACCTGACTCTTGGTTCTGTTGTGGTATCCATCAGAGTGAGTGGTACACAAGACACACAAATGCTAACAACTCCGATTGAAGTTCTCTTCCAACCCAGCCAGGTAAGTCTCTTAAATCTAAGCCATATATACTATAATTATTTTCAATTATACAAATAGCTCAGAGACAATGCTACTGACACACTCTGTGCACTATGGAATTCCACCTCCAATGGTAAGAGTCTGGTATAAAAGGGAGAAGGGAATTAATATTAAATTTTACACAAAACCTTAATTTTTACATTGATATAAATTACTATTCTTATACAGAGGGGCGTGGAGCTTGGTCCACTGACAACTGTGCTCTTGTTGAAGAAGACACCGGACTAGTTGATGATGTATCACAGACCAACAATCAAAGATCAAAGCAAGCTGATATAATGTCAGATGGAAACTTACCTGACGACAGAGAGAATGTTCAGGTTCACTACTCACAACCAGGGCACTTTGGACTGCTACTGGTACATGCTTATCATGTTAACAGCCCGACATCATTATTCTTATATGTCTTTTTTAAAATGATGTAGGATTTAACGTTTGGAGTAGTTGAACCACCTCCTGAAGTATTCTCATTTGCTTTGCAAGTGATTTCATACATCGGACTCTGTGTATCTCTGATCTGTTTGACTGTCTTCCTCCTGACATATCTTACAACAAGGTACTCATTACATTTTTTTTTGAAATTGTATCAAAACTCATAAAAATTTTCTGAAAAGGCAACTTCGTACAAACGAACATGGACAGATTCTCATTAACATGTCTTTTGCTCTCATGTGTCTCTACATCATGTTTCTAATTGGAGCACATGCAGTACCAGAACCAGTCATTTGTGCCATTTCAGCTGCCCTCCTTCAATACTTCATGTTAGTGTACTTTACATGGACAACAGTCGAAGCATTTTACCTCTACAAGAAACTTGTCAAAGTACTTGGAACATATATTCCAAAGTTTGTACTAAAAGCTGGTCTAACTGCCTGGTGTAAGTCAAATTAAATGCAACAAAAATATCTATAATTACAATAATTTTATTATCCAGTGTTGCCATGGATTATTGTGATACTTTCTGTTGGCCCTGGATACAAAAGCTACTATAGAGATAAAACATCTCCTGGATTGTAAGAAAATCAATACTGTTAATGTACTTATACTTATAACAGCTAATTCTTTTCAATTTTCAAGTTGTCGTGCAATAGGACTTCCCTTCTGGCTTGGAACAATTCTTCCATTTGCTGTCACATATGTCTTCAATTGGATCATGTTTATCCTCATAATTGTTTCTCTCTGTCATAACACCCGAAGCAAGTTTGACAAGGAATCAAACAAGGACAGAGTCAAGTTTGTGAAGAAACAAGTAACGATTGCCTTTGGTCTTGCCACATTATTTGGTCTTGGATGGGGGTTTGGACTAGCTGCCAGTGGTACTACTGTTCACAGTCTCACACTAGCTTTTCAAATCATCTTCAGCATATTTGTCGGATGTCAAGGAGTCCTGTTTTTCATTCTTCACGGGATAAAGAAGCAAGAAGCTCGCAATCAGTGGAAGGTTTGGTTCACAACCATCACCAGTAAACCAGTACAACTCTACTCTGGAAGTAAATTTACATCCACAGCAACAGGAACTCATTCTACCATTAACATGTCGACCCTTAGGAAAGAAGAAATGCTTTCTCAGAAGATTAAGAGAGAAATGGAATCTGTGTTAGAAAAAAAAGGACCTTCTAGTCAGAATCCAGCGCTGGATAAACAAGAAAAGCCCACAAGTGAAGCAAATCCTGAAGAAACAGGCCAGCAGAAACTTCTATTGGATTCTATCATTCAATCAGAGAAGAAAAAATAGTCATGTATGGCAATTGGTCAATGAAGACTAAACTGTATATACGAAGTATTTTGTACATAGTCATTGATATACTTATTGAGTATAGTTTTGCATGAACATGACATTGTACTAGAGTAACTTCCTATCAGCAATCGAAACTTTTTTCACATAGTGTGTATGCCTATACATATATTTTCAGTATAATACTGTGGTGCATGCAGTAGTTAAACACTATAATCTGTAGCACCTTTATGGATGTATATACGTATGTAATATTTTGTACACAGTCAAACATATAATAGTCATTGAGTATAGCTGTGAATGAACATAACATTTTAATAGAGTAACTTCCTATCAGCAATATCAAGAAACTTTTTTCAATGGCTTATCTGAATTTGTATCAGAATGAGTAGGAAAAACTTGGTAATATTATGAGTTTTTTCACTCCCCCCCCCACACACACACACACACACACACACACACACACACACACACACACACACACACACACACACACACACACACACACATTGTAGTGTCACTATTGCCATGATCAATGAATGAAACATTTTCATACTCAGGGCCAGATTTAATTATACTAAGTATACACAATCTAAGTGTTAAACACGTACGTACCAGTATGCTTACATAATATGACAGTCACATAAGTTTTACTCAAATACAACCAATTTGGGTTTTCTAGTTTTTTTATGTGATAATTTGATTATACCGTATAGCAGGACAGTTTTCCCCCCCAGGGTTTAACTTTCATGGTTTTCGCGGATTATGACCCATCCGCTAAAGTTTTTATCTGTGAAATTCTCTGTAATGTATATACGTATGGAGATCAGTAGCTCATCCACAAAAGTTAAAAGCAAAAATTCTTGATGAGAGACATCCATGAAAGTTATACCCCACTAAACTTTCCTGCTATATGGTATTGGTAATTTTTGTATAGGACATGCACACACATCATGTGCAAGAAACATTAATGTGTGTAATCATGATGACATTGAGATAATCCTCAATTATTATTCATATTCAAATTTTAGTGAATATTAAGCTGGAATTCTGGGAAAATACGACAGCAAGTCTTTGCATCATGTTTCCAATTAGAGCACATGCAACACCAGAGCTGACCTGTCAATACCAGTTGCATTTGTTCTGCTAGTGTAGCTAATTTGCATCAGAAATGTAAAAAAAATGACTGAGTTACTTAGTCATTNGAGAGCAGAACTGAGGTACAGGTTTTCTACACCACACAGTTCTGAATAGAACCTCCTGTTAATTAAATTTGCTTGGCAAAACTGATACAAAGATTACACATCAGTACATTCTTAAGCTCTAAATTGATTTATTACGCGCTGTACGCAGTTTAAGTCGATCAAAGTTTATTAACAATCATATTTCAACAATATCACCAGCTGCATGATTACCATGACTTTGTACTTGTAGTGCATGATTTACATGTGTTATAATTATTACCAAGTCACTCAAAGTTTGTGATCGCCAGCATTGAGATCGATGCTGGGGGTGGCCTGGTGGCTAGTTCAACAATGACTCTGACTCCCAACCCTTGGGTAGGCAGTTCGAGTCCCTCCAGTGCCACAGGTATTTATTTCTTTCCCATTTTCTCTTTCGAGCTCTAAAAAGATGCAATGCTTACTTCAACAATCGTGAGCTCATTCTTATAGCACCTAAATTAGCATTCTATTTATGGAAATTGACACTGATTGGTGAATGCATTAAGCAAATACACACATTCATTAGAATATTGACACGAAGTAGGTGGCTAACTAAACAGTTACTTGTTTGTCGATTGTTTGCTGTTTGCATTTACATACAATCAAGATTGGATCCCATCTGTTGCCTTGGATTCATCACACACATTGCAAGAAAATCAGCATATATGGAATTAAGCATCCTGTAGGTCAGCTTGTTTAAGTTAATTGTTTACCTGAAAGCATTAAATTAAGGTGACTTGTAGACTATAATACGACATTGCTATAATGCCACAGTTTATAAAAAGCCAATAAATACCTATGAATAGCAGTAAGAATTATGAAACAATCAATGATGTGTTTTATTAACTGTAAAACAGGCGAATTGCTGCCTATCTCTTTCATAAAGATTTTTCTATCAACCATCATGCTCCTGCAGTTGACTATAGGATGGTTATTGACCCAATCATTAGCAATGGGACAAGGTGAGCAAATAAGTTGCAAATGCAATTTAATTCCAACAATGAATTATAGACAATAATCTAGGGGTAATTCCATGCCAAATCAACACGAAAAAATGAGCACCCTCACAGAATTCAACAAAACTTGAGGTATACATACCTTACCACAAGTTATTAAACCACACCTAATTTGGGTATCATATGTTGTATGGTTTC
>CAXIPT010000001.1:25215392-25319498 GCA_964030475.1 Tethya wilhelma
ACGTTTACTTTCAAATCATCTTTCAGAAGACTTATGAACTAGAATAGTGTTTTTATTTCCTTACATAGACACATGTCTTACATTAGCATTTTGTTGTGCTACTCATGTTGTCTTTTGTCATTTAATCGACATAAATTTTCATAGAGAAAAAAAAAAAAAAAAAAAAAAATATGAATATCACCAATGAAAAAACAAATGCCAAACTATATATTCACCTATTATATATACAGCTGACTATCATGAAACTGAAAAAGAGTACAAATAAAACCTAGAGGTTTTTGCCTTATATGTTAATTCTCATGAATGATAGTGCATTACCAAACTGCATATACTTACACATATAACTTGATGTACTCTACATATGGCATAGCCTCATTCCCAGGCTCTTCCTTTGCGAATATTTTTATGAAAATAAGGAAAGACAGAGCCTGGTACCAGTAGTAACGTGAGTGACGTATGTACCATTCTACGTAATTCAGGTTAGTTAGCCTTTCAAAGTTTTCTGGGAGCGGCCATGAACAGGACATGTACAGAGCAGCTAAAAGAACGCTTGGAAAAACTAGTATTCGTATGATGCATGTATGCATGGCCCTGGAGGTCAGACCGTGCACCAATGTTATATATCACCAATGTTCTGACCTCTGACCTCACTAAGCGCAAATCACAAAATATCCAGTCTCCAAACGTTTAACCTTTGACTCCAAAGGAAAAAATGCTAAATAGAAGTCTTACAGTACCCTACAAAGTCAGCAGAGAGTGCATGTAATAGCTTTCAATGCATCTTAGACTTATAATTAACATTACTCTGCAGTTGTTGAGTGGGATCATGATGTACAGACCTTCTCTTTTGTGCCAATAGGCCCTGAATGAGGCTTTGAGTCGCCTCAGTGCGGCTATGTTCAGCATGATTATGATAAAGTTTGTTCTACTAGTGTGTTTTTAGTGAGCGGTTCAGGTTCAAGTCATTCCTTGATAACTGGTTATTTACCTGTTAGCTCTGACTTGATACCACAGAGGGGTAGGAACAGGGTGGGTGCAAGGTGTGCAGGTGCACCCCTACTTTTTTAGTTGGGGGTACATTGCACCCCCACTTTTTCAAGGCATTGAATCTATATAATTATAAGAAACGTCTGCTTGCCAGTTTACCTAAGATCTATCATCATGATGACTGAAAAGCGTCTCTGTTTACTTTGACATGTACCAAAGGATATTGCTGATGAACTGAACTTAGAGGATATTGCCAAACAGTTATTAGTTGTAAAACAGAGAGAAATAGACACTTTGGCTCTTTTTAATTTTGTACTAGGCTGTAGTTGTGTGAATGTTTTCATAATTAAACAACCTTTGTATTAAAATTCATGCATCCCCACTTTTTAAAAGCTTCCTACCCCTCTGTACCACACTGTTAGTCTTCCTGTTCACTTTCTAATTATAAGCCACCTCCTCCAATCAAGCAGACTGCCTTACATGGGCTTCACTAAATATGTAATCAAGCAAACTATCTTAAGTAAACTTATCTGCATGTTCCATTTCTGATTGTAAGATTTGATATAATAAGCTCTGATGTTTTTTTTAAGACTTGTATCCAGCATTTTTTATTAAGGGTTAAAGGTTAAACTGACTGTTGGAGATCAGGCATTGACCTTTGACCTTACTAAGTGCCAATTGCCAATGTCTGATCTCCGATATTCAAACCTGCTAAGCGCCGATTGTCAGAACATTGGTGATAGGATATTGGCGCATTGTGCTACCTGGCCACCACTGATATTATTTGCTCGTTCAACGTCATTTCTTGTGTGCGCATGCTAAGAGATGATGTAGTTCCTAAACAGCTTTTGTGATAGTCATTTTTGTTTTGTGCCTTGTCTTGACCAGACGGAAAGATTGCAGACATAGAACTGAAAACATTGATTTCGGGAAACAGCCATTTATCTGTTGCCTCTTAGACAATCGTTGGACACTACTGGCTGCTCTTTTTCTTGTCTACATTTCTATCATCTTCTAGCTACGTTTCTCTAGCTCTCAGAGCCTCATTGATGGCAAAAATGTCATCATGATATCTCAACTGACTGCACTGGAGCACATGTGTGACACATTCAAGATATATAGCACATATGATGGCTCGTCTCACGTCTACCAGGCGGACGTATACCCTGTACGTCACTCACGTGACTACCAGTACCAAACTTTCTACTTCCTTGTTTTTAAAGAAAATATTCATGAAGGAGGAGCCTGGGAACAAGGCTACATATGGCACGGTCAAGGACTAATGGTAAACCAGCTGAATCAAGATATACCTGCATTAATTGTTAGAGTATACAAGGACTATACTGACCATGCACTACTAGACTAAGTTCAAGTGGCAAGATAGGCAAGCCATGCATACTATGACATTGCAGGGATACTGAAAAGTGGGATCCCATCTGAGATTCTGAGGCTATTTAGTATCTCTGAACATTACACCACACCAGGTCCTGCAACTTAGCTGAAAGATGAACATTTCCATGGGTGCATATACTTTCACTACAGTTAGAGCATAATTTTTTACATTATCCTTCAGTTATGTTTTACTTTGCATTGGTAATTAAACCACTTTTGAAGACTGATCCAGGAGCTACATGTATATATACCGTTCTTGAGATATATGTTTGAAACACACATATCCGGAGAGAGAGAGAGAGAGAGAGAGAGAGAGAGAGAGAGAGAGAAAACAACTTCCATCAATTAATGACTATATAGAGTTGTCTATAGTAAAAGAGTTGACTTGTTACTTGTTAGTAACTATCTCTCAGATTAAGTGACTGAGATTGCTGGCTATAGATACATTACTGTTTTCTTTGTTATGGCATGGATGCCAGATCTGTTTACAAATCGAATTTTGCTTATTTTGTTTAGTTTAGAAGTGTTATTCAGAATTGTTTTTGTCAAGATAATTATTGTATATGATAGTGTGGAAAAGCAAGCAATAACATTACACATTTGGCTTATTTAGTGCTTTAACACAACATATAGTTCAAAGTTGACATGTGTAAATATACGGGTACAGGTTTCGTGCACATCAATAGTGTGTAGAAGTTGTGATGAACATTAAGTTATAGGCTAACAGTAGTATGTCAAGAATATGTAGCAATTAAATAAAGGGCAGCAAGTGATTATAGATTATATATATATAGTTATAACAGTACAGTACAGACAACACATATTCATACACCTTATTGTTATAAAAAAATAATCTTTGCTGCATGGTACCAACGTTTGATCATAGTATTTTGGGGATTGCTAGCTGCAAATTAGCTCCCATAAAGATTCCTGAAGTTATTTTTAGGAACAAACTGTCATATTTAGTACTCACTGCATGATGGTAACCACCCCATTACAGCATGTGTAGTAATGTAAACCACCACTCATGGTAGTTCTATATAGCCCTCCTCTGCTATAATATGCTAACAGTTTACTATAGTGCCGCAAGGCAATTGCAAGGGCATTGAACTTTGACATGGCTGGAGTGTCATGAACGCATTCAATAGTGACTGTTCTTTTTCAATAATATTATAGCAAAATTTAATAGCGGTAAAAGACATAGAATCTAAAATCCGCCAAAAAAAATGTACTTGCACATAATTGTAACATTAACGTAATACTATTCCGTAGGTGATATGCCTACCTTGTATTAATCTTAAGCCTTTGTGGATGTCTTGTTTGATTTGGCTCTTTATTAGGTGCCAGGCGTAGATAAATATATCATCATCTGTCTGTCTACTTTCAGCTATACTTTGTCTGTACTGTGTGCATGGTGTAAGACAGAGAGCATCATACATACACCAGCTATAAACTATACTGTAGTTGAGCCTGATAAAATCATTCACTAAGTCTAAAGATATTAATCTTTTAGCTATGCTGTTCAAATTATATTGTACTTCAATAGCTTCAACAGTCACAAAATCTCCGATAACTGCCTTTTCTAACTCTTTAGACATCTTGGATTACAGTGAGTCTGACAGACTAATTTAGTAAATCACCAGTTCATGCAAAGATACCACCAGAGTGTTTGGGAACGCTGAAAACTGCAATCTAGATTAATCACAGTGAAACCGCTGTGATTATACCTTTTGAACTTGATGATCTTTACCATCCCAGGTAGAAATTTCTTGCAAATGACATGTAAGATCTTACTTCTAAAAATAGCAAGATATTTCAAGATCTTGCAAGAAATTAATTTTCTTGCAAGATTTTGCAAGAAAATGCAAGAAAGTGGCCATTTCTCTTGCAAGACGAAAAATTTTCTTGTGAGTCTTGTAAGATTCTTGACCTGTCTGTACCCGACTTATTCTTGCAAGACTGGCTACAAAATGCAAGACTAACAAAATGCAAGACTAACAAAACTCTCACTAACAGATTACCAACTGCTTGCAAGGCTTGAAACTCGCAAAAAGTTTCCTCAGCACTTGTAGAGAGCGCTAGTGGGAAGCCACCATAGTGCCATTTTTGTTCTTCTAACTTACTTACGTACGTACGTACGTACTTCCTAACTGACTTACTTGAAAAGCATTTCCAGAGAACCAGAATGCGTTGAGCCAACTTTGACAGCACAAAGTAAATTCTTTTCATAGGTACTATATTCCTTGATACTCGTTTTCATCACAGATAAGCCTAAACAAAAACTAGAAAGCTTTGAAACTGAGAGTATAAATTCATGTACTTCAATGTAGCCATCTTCTTGTAGAGTTCAAAGGTCATTATCCACGTGGCATTATTATGCGCATGCGCATTAGCCTCCTCCACTCCATGTAGTACTGCTACTCAAGCTTAAGCTTTTTGTAAGGACTAACCAGTCTCTAATAGTTTCCACACTGTAGTGTTAAAAAAAGTGAATGAACAAGTAGCAAAAATTTTTAAAAAATAAGTATTGTAGGAATGGGCAGTGCGGTAAAAAGTATTGGAACAAGGCAATTTCGGCACATGACTACTTCATTTTTTATATCCAACTCTTAGCTAACAGTCCAGTTTAAGTTATACCTGTCTGTTATAGTTTGCTCCACTGCTTAGCCTACTGATTAGTAGGAATTTGATCCAATACAATAATAAGCTACCGCACTATTGTAATATTACAATAATTGTACAGATCGTTGCATTTATGACACTTAGCAGGATCCTTAGGAGGAATCAACTGACAAGAGTGAAAATGAAGTAGTCATGTGCCGAAATTGAGACATGCCTTGTTCCAATACTTTTTACCACACTGCCCATTCCTGCACTACTTATTTTTTGAAATTTTTACTACTTTTACAACTAAGCCTAGCTACATAATCACAACCGATCTAAGCCATCATATGCAGAATCAATGACATATAAAATACCGCATAACTGTGGAATCAGGATGTGCTCAATCCGCAAACAAAACAAAATCAACCAATAATCAATAATAAACTAAAAAGAGAGTATCATTCTCTCCAAACAGAAAACCATTCTCTTACACTAGTAACCATGCACAATAATCATTATTTTGAGACACTGTATGCGTACACTAATGAAACCAGGAAGCGCACACGTTGCACATACACGCATGCGCACTAAACACGCTCTATCAACTAGAAAAGAAGGAAATCACACGATCTTCATGATCATTTCTTCCTGCTGATGAAGACTACTGGTCGAAACACGTTCGGGAAGACTGAATCAGAGGACTAAAGAACATCCAACCCAAGGAGAACAGGAGGCCTGAGGGTCCCACAATAAAAATCATGTCGAGCAAAAATACGGCAACACAGAACAATGGACAGGGAGCCGTCCAAAATCGCTCTAAACTGGAAAATACAACCATTATGATACCAGTTAGAAGCCAGAAACAGGAGATGGTCAGCCAAACAATGCTAAACAGACCTCAAAATCTACAGAGGCATCAGCCTAGTACGCCACCGTCCACTCCTGGCGACCCTTTACCAGCAACTACAAATGATGATACTCAAGNACGTGGAGCTTGGTCTACAGAGAACTGTGATCTTGTTGAGGAAGATAATAACAGCCAAGCCGATGATGAACCGCAGACCAATAATCGAAGATCAAAGCGAGCCGATCAAATGTCAGTTGAAGGCTCACCTGACAACAGAGAGAATGTTCAAGTCCACTACACACAACCAGGACACTTTGGACTGCTACTGGTATACATATATACAGTTAATGTTACAAATAATTAAAAGCGCCCAATGTCATTATTAACTGTTTAATTATGTTAATTTTTACTAATTTTATTTCTCATAGGATTTAACTTTTGGAGTTGTTGAACCACTTCCTGAGGTATTCTCATTTGCTTTGCAAGTGATTTCATACATTGGACTCTGTGTATCTCTGATCTGTTTGACCCTCTTTCTTCTCACGTATCTTTTAACAAGGTACTCAGGTCGTAGACTTTTAGAACTTTCTGAAATTAAGTCAAAATAATATTTTCTGCAAAGGCATCTTTGCACAAATGAACATGGACAGATTCTCATCAACATGTCCATTGCTCTCATGTGTCTCTACATCATGTTTCTAATTGGAGCACATGCAGCACCAGAACCTGTCATTTGTGGCATTTCAGCTGTCCTCCTTCAATACTTCATGTTAGTATACTTTGCATGGACAGCAGTGGAAGCATTTTACCTCTACAGGAAACTGGTTAAAGTGCTTGGAACACATACCCCAAAGTTTGTACTTAAAGCTGGTCTGATAGCCTGGTGTAAGTGCTCAGAATGCTACGAAAATAATATGTAATTATGTTATATGTCATTATCCAGTTTCACCATGGATTATTGTGGTGCTTTCTGTTGGCCCTGGATACCAAAGTTACTACAGAGATGAAATATCTCTTGGATTGTAAGAAAATCAATAGCTATGTACTTACTCAGCTTATACTAGCAATTTCTCTACAATCAAGTTGTCGTGCCATTGGTCTTCCCTTTTGGCTTGGAACAATTCTTCCATTCGCTGTCGCCTATGTCTTCAATTGGATCATGTTTGTCCTCATCATTATCTCTCTCTATCGCAACATTAGAAGCAAGTTTGACAACAAGGATAAAGTCAAGTTTGTGAAGCAACAAGTAACAATCGCCTTTGGTCTTGCCACACTGTTTGGTCTTGGATGGGGGTTTGGACTTGCTGCCAGTGGTACTACTGTTCACGGTCTCACACTAGCTTTTCAAATCATCTTCAGCATATTTGTCGGATGTCAAGGAATTCTGTTTTTCGTTCTTCACGGGATAAAGAAGCAAGAAGCTCGCAACCAGTGGAAGGTTTGGTTCACAACCATCAGCAGTAAACCAGTACAGTTTTACTCTGGAAATAAGTTTACATCCACAGCAACAGGAACTCACTCTACCATTAACATGTCGACTCTCACCAAAGAGGGAACACTTCCTTACAAACTTAAGAAAGAAATTGAATCTGTGTTTGCAAAAAAGTCATCTAGTCAAGATCCAGCGCGAGGTGGACAAGAAAAGGCCACAAGTGAAGCAAATCTTGAAGAAGCAGACAAGAAGAAACTTCCACTGGGTTCAATCATTCAATCAGAGAAAGAAAAATAGTCATAATTATATTATAATGGCAACTGGTCAATGAAGACTAAACTGTATACATGAATACAAAATATTTTGTACATAGTCAAACATCATAGTTATTGAGTGTAGTTTAGCAGTTTCCTATCAGCAATAGAAGCTTTTTCCACATAGTGTGTATGCATATACATATATTTTCAGTATACTACTGTGGAGCATGCATATAGTTAAACACTATAATCTGTAGCACCTTTATATGGATGGATACAATTATGAGTGATACAGTCAAGATGGGTGGGAACTACATGCCCCTGTGCCTTTGAAGTCGGCCTTCATTGTGTCAGTATATTGACTCTTCTTATGTGAGTGTCCTAGTGGTCAGTTGGTAAGCATAGGAGGGGACTGCATGCACGTATTGATCAAGGTTAATATTAAATTCTTTTCATAAACATATAATAACCAGTATTTCTAAGTGTCCTTGCTGCATGTTCTTGGTCTATAGGTGTTTGAGTTTGTTGCATCTTTTTCGTTCTAGTTTTTCTTAAAGTGGTTTTACCCTGCTTAGTGCATTTCTGCATATTTTATTCCATTCTGCGATCAAGTTTTGTCTATTTGTGATGAATGGTAGCACAAAATATAGCTCCGCAAAAATTGACATGAAAAATTACTACTCATATCTACCGGGCCCACAGCATGTATCTAAAATCACCTATAATAATGTTACTTGAATTGTTCTGCGTGTGCAACTTTGATTAGATCATTGTGATCTTGTCCAACTGCATCTGTGACTGCAAATAAAATAAACTGTGACTAAATAAGGGGGTGTGGTGAATCGTATATGTAAAATATTAATTGCAAAGATCTTCTGTGCATGCGTGTGAACAAAGTTTATTCTGTGATGCTGTATTACGGTGATGTAGCTAGTGTACCTTAATAAGGAAGGAAATTCCCCATCCAGCTCTCTCACTGATTCAAGTTGTTGTTGACAAACATGGCTACTGTCAGTGGAGTCTTTGACCCTTTGAAACTCCTGCTGTGGATGCATTTAAGCAGTGGACTACACACTCTGGTTGTGAATGGACAAGGTACTGTCAAATTGTAGTCAAAAATAGCTCTATATGAACAGCCAGGTTGCTGGCATAAGAATTAATAATCACAATGCTGAAATAATTATTATGCATGATACAGAGTTCAAACTGGGAGATGTACCCTATTCTGATAATGATACTGTTCTCCTGAGTGATATTGGAGATGGAGCCAATGATACTCTCTTCTGTTTAACAAAACAGATGAACTGTTGTGGTATTGATGTTAATGGTAAAATAAATAAAACTCAACGTAGTGGACAGTTCTACTATCCTAATGGAACCCAGGTCCCAATCAGAGGTGATGTTGGTAGTGATGGATTCTTTAGAGGAAGAGGTTACAAAAACATTTCCCTCCATCGAAATCTTTCAGCTGCTACTATGAATCCCCCTATTGGCATGTATCGCTGTGATATCCCTGACACCAATAATATCAGTCAGAACATGTCTATCAATATTATTATTGGTGAGTTCCTTTTTTTTCTTTGTATTTAATTGGCAGTTCTTAAAAGCACATTGCCCATTCTAATTGATTTATGTTATTATGTCATAATAATAATTATTATAGTGAATTTTCTACTCTTTAAACGGTAGTAACCAATGAGTATATAGCAGTCCACAGTGTCTGGTGCAACTTGTATGTGTGTCTGTGTGTCTGATGCAAACAAACAAACAACAGACCCCTTTAAATTAGTATCACCAGACATCAATAATCTGAGTTCTATTTCAGACATCAATGCATGAGTGTTTAACTAGCATATGGATGACTGTGTTCCCATTGCCTCCCGTACTATTCCAAATTCTGTTTGTGTCAGTTTGTTTTGAACGCTTTTGCACCACTCATAATATAGTATTACAACATATTATGAAACATCATTGAAAAATCTGAGATGTATGTTTGAGCAAGTGAGAATTCAACCCATTTCCTTGCAAGTATGTATATATACCTTTACAAAAAATACACAAAACCAAGATAGGAAATGGAACGTGTACACTTCACTACAATGAAAGGATGACTGCTTTGGTGCACATTCAACTCTCGGTGCACTAGCTCAACCAGCACATTATCTGAGTGTGTATATATATTCCTAATCCTTCATGCAAATTGATCCTCAGTATCGTAAATCCAATGATGTGCGACAATAGTACCATATAGCTTATTTTTTGCATTGGTTCAAATTCGTAGTAAACAGGTAACCTAAACTGGACTGCCGGGCAAGAGTTGGGTATAAAAATGAAGTAGTCATGTGCCGAAATTGAGACATCCCTTGTTCCAATACTTTTTACCGCACTGCCCATTCTTACACTAGACTTATTTTTTTTGAAATTTTTACTACTTGTTCATTCACTTTTTTCAACACTACAGTGTGGAGACTATTAGAGACTGGTTAGTCACTACAAAAAGCTTGAGTAGCAGCTACAACAGTGATACACTTTATTATGCTGGAAGAGGCTAATGCGCATGTGCATAATAATGCCACGTGGATAGTGACCTTTGAACTCTACCTACAAGATGGCTGATTGTAGTACATGAATTTATATACTAAGTTTCAAAGCTTTCTAGTTTTTGTTCAGGCATATTTGTGATCAAAACGAGTATCAAGGAATGTAGTACCTATGAAAACAACTTACTTCGTACTATCAAAGTTGGCTCAACACATTCTGGTTCTCTGGCCGAAATCCTTTTCCAAGTAAGTCAGTTAGGAAGTACGTTAGAGAGCAAAAATGGCACTATGATGGCTTCCCACTAGCACTCTCTACGAGTGCTGAGGAAAGTTTTTTGTGAGCCTTAGGCCTTGCATGCAGTTGGTAATCTGTCAGTGAGAGCCTCTGAGCAACTTTGAAGGTTTAATTTTGTTTAACTAGATTTTTATAGTGGATAACATTTTGTATGGTGTCTATGGGACGGTCGGCCCATTCCTACTATACGTACTACCGTACGTATGATTAATATATACTTATAGAACATTAACAATCTGTAATACAATCACTTTTTATACAGATCAGTGTTTATCATTGAAAAATGAGCCAATTGACACACAGTTCCCAAACATTACATTAACTTGGAATGAGACTGATATTAGAGACAATGTTTCTTACACATGTCCATGCCAAAACCTAATCAGTACAAAGAAGAATGCTACCAAGACAGGGTCACGTGTGTGTGGAGGGAACAATTCCAGTGGTGCTTTGTGGGAGCCTGTGGATGTCATAGAAGACTGTGGACTCTCTAATATCACACTGAGGCTTTGTCAAGCTGAGTTGGTGAGTATTAGTAATTAATGTATGTCTTACTGTTAAGTATGCATGGTCATAGCATAATTATTGCCAATTTCATGCTTGCAGGAAGCTGCAGGTAATCCAGAGGTTCTTTCTGAAGTTTTGAAGAATATTACAAGTAATCCTGAAGATATTAAAGCTGTTGATATTTCAGCAGCTACAACACTCATAGAAGAACTGACTGATGAGGCTACAAATGCAGAGAATGAAGTGGTTAGTGACATAATTATGTAAAAGGTCATACTTTTATTATTATTGATGATCGATATTAACACAATAACTTAATTTAAAGGTTAGAGAAAATTTCTTGAAGACTATTGACAACATCATTCAAGCTAATACAAAAGAAGTGGCACAAAGCCAGAACAATACAAACACATCAACAAGGTCTTTAAATAATATTAAGGGAAAAAATATATATGAACAATATTTTTTTTTATCAACCAGACTTCTGACAACCATAAACAACTTTGCTGACAAAGTTGAAGTACCAAATAATACCAACTCCACAACATTTGTCCAACGTTCTTATGCTATTCATGTCACAAACATCGATACAAATGAATTCAATGGAGAAACTCTAACATTTGATCTAGAAACAACTGACAATGTTATGAGTGGACGAAGTGTAATCAACTCTAGTAGAATAAATTCCACAGCTGGAACAGAACAGGATATTGAAAGAGGAGTCACAGCAGCTGTGAGGGTACCAAAGTCCATCTTCCAAGAACTGGGTGTTAGTGATAGCGAGGTTCAAAGGTTATCTTACTCAATATTCACTCAAGGAAGTCTCTTTCAGTCATCAGATGTAAATCAAAGCAACCTGACTCTTGGTTCTGTTGTGGTATCCGTCAGAGTGAGTGGCACACAAGACACACAAAACCTTTCTACTCCTATTGAAGTTCAATTCCAACCAAGACAGGTAAGTGACTAAATGTTTAAAACTTAAGAGCTATAATATATGAGTGTAAAACTATTAATAGCTCATAGATAATGCTACTGACACACTTTGTGCACTTTGGGACCCCACCTACAATGGTAAGAGTCTATACAAGTGGTCACTATAACTATTTTAGTATAAAATACTTCATAAACAGAGGGACAAGGAGCTTGGTCAACTGACAACTGTAATCTTCCAAACATCAGCCTAGCTGATAACGTATCACAGACCACCAATCAAAGATCAAAGCGAGCTGACCAAATGTCTGATGAAAGCAATGACAGAGAGAATGTTCAGGTCTACTACTCACAACCAGGACACTTTGGACTGCTACTGGTATACTGATAATTATAAAGGACATGTCATATTTCAATGCCATTGTCTTCCAATATCGTTGCTTGACTATTCATTTCTATGATGACATGCACAGGATTTATCATATGGAGTTGTTGAACCACCTCCTGAAGTATTCTCATTGGCCTTGCAAGTGATTTCATACATTGGACTCTGTGTATCTCTGATCTGTTTGATTCTCTTCCTCCTTGTGTATCTTACAACAAGGTACAACTCAGCGATTGTTCAATGGCATTCAAATTGATTAGCTACTATACAAAATAGTTTTCAGAAATTTTGTTATGCTTCCTTTTACAGACAACTTCGTACAAAAGGACATGGTCAAATTCTCATCAACATGTCCATTGCTCTCATGTGTCTCTACATCATGTTTCTAATTGGAGTGCATGCAGCACCACAACCAATTGTGTGTGCCATTTCAGCTGCCCTCCTTCAATACTTCATGTTAGTGTACTTTGCCTGGACAGTGGTGGAAGCTATTTATCTCTACAGGAATCTGGTTAAAGTACTTGGAACACATTTCCCAAAGTTTGTACTGAAAGCTGGTCTGATAGCATGGTGTAAGTCAGTGCTCAGAATGCGATTATTGTAGATTGAATTTAACTGCTTTATATTAACACAGTGTCACCATGGATTATTGTTGTGGTCTCTGTTGGCCCTGGATACCGAGGTTACTATAGCAATGAAACATCTCCTGGATTGTAAGACAATCAATCTGTAGTAATGAACTGTTTAAACTAAAACTTCTCTTCAATTGTTTTCCAGTTGTCGTGCCATAGGTCTTCCGTTCTGGCTTGGAACAATTCTTCCATTTGCAGTCGCCTATGTCTTCAATTGGATCATGTTTGTCCTCATCATTGTCTCTCTCTATCGTAACATCCGAAGCAAGTTTGACAAGGAATCAAACAAAGATAAAGTCAAGTTTGTGAAGCAACAAGCAACGATTGCCTTTGCTCTTGCCACATTGTTTGGTCTTGGGTGGGGGTTTGGACTGGCTGCTAGTGGTACTACTGTTCATGGTCTCACACTAGCTTTACAAATCATTTTCAGCATATTTGTTGGATCTCAAGGAATTCTGTTTTTTGTTCTTCATGGGATAAAGAAGCCAGAAGCTCGCAACCAGTGGAAGGTTTGGTTCACAACCATCACCAGTAAACCAGTACAGCTCTACTCTGGGAGTAAAGCTAACTCCACAGCAACAGGAACTGACTCACACAGGTCGACTTTCACTAAAAGAGGAACACTTTCTTACAAGCTTAAGAAGGAGATGGAGAAAGAATCTATATTTGAGGAGAAGATATCCAGTAATGATTTAGTGGTGATCGGAAAAAAAAAGAATGAAGAAATAAACCAGGAGAAACCTCCCCTGGATTCTATTATTCAACCAGAAAAGGACAAATAGTCATATATGCAGGCCAATACTATACTGAATACAAAATGCTTTGTGATAGTAACTGGATAGTGGTAGTTATTGATTATAGTTAGATAACCATTATTGTGAGCATGACAATGTAGTAGAGTAACTATACTTATAAGCAATAGTAAGACTCAATCCACATACTATATGCATGTAGTGTCACCTTTCCACAGGATGCTTTTGTATACTATTTTTCAGTATAACCTATCCTGTATGGAATTGATGCATATAGTTGAACATTGTAATGTTGTATGCATGTCTCAGGCACATAAAGTAAGCACACATCAACTCTTTGTTTATGAATATTTACATCTGAAAGATATTTAGACTAGTTGTCTATGTTTGTGTACACACAAATTCCCATATGGCCAGTTCTACAATTTTGTTGCTTTGCGACAATCAGGTATGTACTTATCTTGACAGAACACAACAGATGTAGAAACATCAACAACAAATCATTAGTTTGTCAACTCACATTCCAAAAGCAACTATACTTCAACCACAGAGCTATTATTTATACAATGTCATATTATGATGTAAAAAGTGTATCTCATGCACAGATCAAAATAGAGATGAAAGTATTTAGGAGGAAGTAAGTATATATCCACATTGCCCTCCAGCTAGGTTTTGAGCCTGGCTCTAAACTATAAAAATTCCAATTATTAATAACAATATATATTAATTGATATCTCTGTTGATGCCATTATAATTAAGAGAGTGGTTAGGTTGGGCTTTCCATTTGATCGTTACTATATAACAGAAGTAATAATAGTGACTTTGCTCATAGCTACATAGTACGACTATAACTGCATGACTTTCTCTCAATTTCAGCACGTAGCTATAATTATTATTAATTCTTATACACAAGTCATATCAACTACATGTCTCTTAATTTTAACTCAATGCACATATTTCAGTATTATGGCTCCATCAAGTTATATAAAACATCACAATAATAATTATGTGTACTCAATTAACTTAATGGAATACATTGCACAGAAACATCAACAATACATATTTTGCATTCCAAATGCAACTACATAATAGTCGAGTTTCCATACATGTAGCTACTTTACTCCTAAGTGAACTTTTTGATACCAACTGCCACAATTGAAAATGCTTACTGATACAAGTAAGCTTCTCTTCTTTTTCATGATGACTATTGACCTAGATATTGGCCAATCACAAGGTAAGTTAATAGTCAGTGCATGGTTGTATATTTGTATGTCTGTCTGTTCGTATGTTACGAAAGTTCACTTGAAAAAATGCAACCTCAAGCAAAAAAAAAAAAAAAAAAAAAAGACAAATGCTTGGTTATGATAATGAGATTTTTCACAAAATGACTCTGGTAAAATTGTGGAAGTTGATAAATGGTTGTATGTGACATTACGTAAGTGCATATTATAATCTTTTTAGCTGGCCCAAAGAGTAGAACATACACTTTCCTTTCACTGAAATTCAGTTACATGCAAATATTTGGTTCAAATTAATGTAAAAATACAGTACATGATGATGATATGAGTACCTTTTGCTTGTAAAGAGAAATTTTGATGCTTATACCGTGTTAAAATACAGTCACAAACATCTCCCCTACAACTAATATACTTTCAGTGCCAGAGCTAACACTCTTGCTCAATGGTGAGGTTATACCTGAACATGAAGCACTAGACAAGGAAGATGTAGGTATACATCCAAATTCAGATGGTGCACTCTCTACTGTGTTTTCTGGTTCTGGAGGAGATCCTAGAATTATCTATCCATCTGGTTTCCAAGTTGAACCACCAAGTACTGGTCACATTTTTAGATTTACAACTGAGACATTCTCTAATGGCTCACGAATCCTCCGTTTGTTGAGAAGAGAAGAACTAAGGCAATGTTGTCTTCATGAAGGAGTCTGGAGATTTATAGTTCCTAATGGCAATGGAGAGAGGACCATCTATGTTGGATTATATACTCGAGGTAAGTTACTACACACTTAAAATAATAATATTATTTCTAGGAATGTATTAATTTTTCTAAGCCATACATGCTTCGTGTGCATGTACTCTATCTATAGATGAAACCAGTAATGGTGTTATAAATACTATAAACTCATCAGACGTCACATTGACAGCAGTTAGTCCCCTGTTCACTGAGCCTCCAACCTATACTCTTACTGTTGCTACTGATGGAGGACCTCCTGGTAGTGTTAGCTGGACAATAGGTGGAGCACCAATCCCAGACAGCAATGTGACTACAAATATCAACAGTAATAGCCAGAGTGATTTGGAGAATGCTCGCTATACTAACACACTGATGGCAAGAGGGAGACCAAGTGGTACCATCACATTTACTGCTTTCAACAGACGCACCCCAACTCCACAAAGTATACAAATTATTATTCCATGTAAGTAGGTATAATAGCTCCCCTATCATTATAACTATATTTTTGGCCTTTGTTTGATCTCAACTAAACAATAATTCCTATATACAGTAAGTTAAATATGTACAATTTGTTGTGAAATAGGAATTTGTAAAAAAAAACAAAAAACAACGACTGTATGTACTGAAGATTGGGAAATAATATATTTACCTTTTGAATTACATAATTGGCACTTGTAAAAGTTCACAGTGAAAACTTTTGCAATTATAATATTATTGTCTTGAAAACATGGTTTCATACTAAATTTTAAATTGCAAAAATTCCCATTTATAGTTTCCTTACATATTGCACAATGGATTTGATTAAGCACTATTTTTTAATGTTTTGTTTTTTCTTAAATTTTATATAAAATGCTTTATGTATCTTATCTTCCCTAGTTCCTGATTCACCTACAAATGTCCAAGCATCACAAGTTGGAGAAGGACAAGTTCAAGTTATTTGGACTAGGGTAATTGGTGCCACTAGTGGATACGGTCTTCATGTGACTGGCCAGAGTTCTACTGTCCTTCCTTCCTCAGCAACTAGTCATACAATTTCCAATCTTGATCCTGGTACTCTTGAAATATCTATTGTTGCACTTTCAACAATGAATGGACTACTCCTGTATAGTACTGAGGCTAGGGCCATTGCTAATGTTGAAGAAATAGGTAATGTTGTTTTACTCTATATTATAATTATTATATGGTTTTGATCTAGTAGGGTATACCTTATACTATACAGATGTTCCTGATTCTGTGGACCATTCAAATAGTTTCTCTATTATAACCAGTCTTGCCACTGTCACAGTAACATGGGACACACCCAATGACAACAACGATGACATCATTGGCTACAGGGTCACCCTCACATGCATCGATATCACCACATCCTCTGGCACTACAGCTTGTACTACTCTACCTTTTAACTCTACCATACAACTCAGTGATGAACAGTTCACTGTATCTGGAGGAAGGACATCTTTACATTTGACTAATCTGGTACCTGGTAGACGCTACAATTTGACAGTTCAAGCTATGAATAGTCTAGGAGTCAGAGGAGGAGACCCTGAGGTGTTTATGTTTGATGCAGCTACTGCAGGTATTATAGGATTGTTGCATTTGGGACCTACAATTGATTACACTGTTAATTACATGAAATTTGCCTGTACTGAACTGAGTGTAATAATTACAAGTAGTAAAAATTTTTTAAAAATATGTAGTGTAGGAATGGGCAGTGCAGTAAAAAGCATTGGAACAAGGCATGTCTCAATTTCGGCACATGACTACTTCATTTTTGATTTATTCTTGATCCTGAATATGGATCTTCAGTGAGCAATACCATAGCTTTGTGTTGCATTGTTTCAGTTATATAGCTATAGCTAAGCAGTGGAGTAAACCATAACAAGATCGCAACTTAAACAGAACTGCCGGCCAAGAGTTGGGCATAAAAAATGAAGTAGTCATGTGCCGAAATTGAGACATGCCTTGTTCCAATGCTTTTTACTGCACTACCCATTCCTACACTACTTATTTTTTAAAAATTTTTACTACTTGTTCATTCACTTTTTTCAACACTACAGTGTGGAGACTATCAGAGACTGGTTAGTCCCAACAAAAAGCTTGAGTAGCAACTAGCTACGTGTATTTCATTCATTATGCTGGAAGAGGATAATGCGCATGCGCATTATAATGGCACGTGGATAATTAATTAATAACCTTTGAACTCTACATACAACAGTGGCTGCATTGTAGTACATGATTTTATACACTAAGTTTCAAAGCTTTCTAGTTTTTGTTTAGGCCTATTTGAGATTGAAACGAGTATCAAAGAATGTAGTACCCAAGAAAAGAACCTACTTTGTGCTGTCAAAGTTGGCTAACATATTCTAGTTCTCTGGAAATCCTTTTCAAGTAAGTCAGTTAGGAAGTTAGAGAACAAAAATGGCACTATGGTGACTTCCCAATAGCGCTCACTACGAGTGCTGAGGAAAGTTTTGGTGCATTTTAGGTCTTGCATGCAATTGGTAATCTGTCAGTAAGAGCCTCTGAGCAACTTTGAAGGTTTAATTTTGTTTGACTAGATCAAGTTTTTATGGTGGCCAACATTTTGTATTGTGTCTATGGGACAGTCGCCCCATTTCTACTATACGTACTACTGTACGTATGATAGTGCGCACACACACACACACACATCAGTGGCGGATCCAGGATTATAGAAAGGGGATATCTTAGTAAAATGCCGAAGCGCGCGCAAAATTTTGCCCTAGCCACGCCCACTTCCGGTAAAACCATGCCTATTTTACGTATAGCTCCACCCATTTCTAATTGCATAAACTTTGTACTTTACTATGCAAGCAGTGTTTCTAGCTCGTGCGTAGCTATTTTGGGAAGTATCTACACTTTCTGGGCTTATTTGCTGGCAGCCAATGTTTTTCAAGTAAGTATTATACTTGTGAGAGGCCAGCAGTTTGTTTTCTCTTGATTTTTGAGACTGAAATAAATTTTAGCCTTGTCTGAAAGGGGGTATCCATGGATACATTGGATATCCCCCTAAATCCGCCACTGCACACACACACACACACACACACACACACACAACTCCAGCTGACTCCCAGCCAGTGGGACTAGTTCAAACCATCACAACTGACACTGGTTTTGTTCTCTCATGGACTCTACCACCTCTAGCCCAGTCCAATGATGTCATGGTTGATCGATTCCAACTACGTGTGGATAGAGTAGGAGGGGGGGATAACAAAAATATCACAGTGACCCCTGACCTTACGGATGATAGAGGGTCACTCCAGGGGGCAGCAGTCAGTGATCTTGAGGCTTTAACTGTCTACACAGTAACACTATTTGCTGAGTACACCCACCCTGGTTTCACCAGTCCAATGGTCAGAAAGGAATTTATCACAATCTCTACAGAAGCAGGTGTGGTTCCAGAGATGATCATTGCTTATCTCTTTAATTCTCTTTCTCTTTCTACATACATACATCTCACTGTTGTTTCATACAAGAGTGGCTTTTACTATGCATATAAAATGTAGCAAGAGAATCAATTATGTATGGTAACAAAAGTACTTAAAATTTTAAGTATGATTAATTCAGACTGTAGTTCACATTCACTCACTCACTCACTTGCTCTTCAGCTGCAATCCCCGTCAGAAATGACCCAGCTCAAGCTCCAACTGTGAATACCTTGCATGCTCTCATTTTCTCCTGGCCACCACCTTCTAATCAAAACTTTCTGTCTGAGTATCTAGTTGAATTCACAATCACTGATGTCTCTTCTAGAAGGAGGCGCAGACAAGCCACCACCATGTCTCCTTTGAGAGTTAATGGTGATACTCCCAGGGCCACCATCAATAACCCTGAGACTTACTCCAACTATAACTTCGATATCTCCTCTGTCTACCAGCCCCCAGGCAGTGATGAGGTCATACAGCCACTGCTGCCAACATTCACCTTCACATCAGCTGAAGGATGTGAGTGCATGCACTTATTTGTTTCCATTAATGCATTATTTTACACACACACACACACACGCACACACACACACACACACACACACACACACACACACACACACACACACGTGCGTGTGTGCATGCCTAGCACGTATGTACTGACGCATGTAGTCACACATACTAAACTAATTGCACTTAATAACCAGTACATGACTTCCCAAGCATGCGTGTTTCACTTGCCTATATACGTACAGCTACTGTAANTCTCTCTCTCTCTCTCTCTCTCTCTCTCTCTCTCTCTCTCTCTCTCTCTCTCTCTCTCTCTCTCTCTCTCTCTTTCTCTCTCTCTCCCTTATAGCCTACCACACCTGGTGTTGGAGGTGCTAGAACTGAAGCACTCACGACCACAGACACTTCCAAGCAGTTCATTGGCCTTCCCCCCAACACTGAGTACACTGCTAGTGTCAGAGCTGTCACCAATGGAGGCAGGAATGAAGGATTACTGACATCATTACAAGGCATCATGACTGAATTTGGAGGTATATTGTTGTACAGTATGGAATATACATACAATTGTTTACACACACTTACACACACACACACACACACTCCCTCCCCCTCCTCCCAGTGATCCAACCTGTCATTGCTGGCATCACTCAAGCTTCTAACAATCGTCTCAGAGTTGTCATCAATTCCTTCAGCTCTGAGGATGGAGCTCTCAGTCACTTCTTTCTGATTATCTCTCGCACCAATATCCTCTCTGGAGAGACTGACTCCATAACAAACCCAGGTGCTTATGATCCTAGTGGAAACAACAAGTGAGATTTTAGGGAGTAGTTCAAACCGGCCTAGTCGTTGCTGTAGTCTCTATATTGTTACCAGTCATATATAGTAGATGTTTGTGTGTCAGTGGATATACTAAAGTCCATCTGGTTTGATAATCTCTCTAGAAAAAATTGAATAACTTTCTAAATATCCAACTGATTTCAAAATTTCAATACCATTGAAAAGCGTTCATTCTCCCCGTTCTTTTGGTTGCTTTTCCAGTTTCCTACACCTTACCAGTCAAAGGTTAGCATTTTGTCCCATAGGAGAAGTATTGCCTGAATCTCATTATTTCACTTTCGGCGGCACTCTCAAACCATATGGACTTTAGCTTCAAAATAAACACTGAAACAGTGTATACAATTTACTGTACATCAACTAATGATTGTGAGCATTTATTTGAGAAAATTGAGTATTTTAGTTATTCATTTTCAGTTTCTAATCAATTTAATTTGTAATTTATCTCCTCCTCCCCTCACAGTGTCTATGTGGTGTTTGCGGGTTTGCCCAACTCTCAATTGACCAGAGATATTGGCACCGGCTCCCCCGTAACCTTTCGGGGGGTCTCCTATCCGGACCCCCAACTTCAAGATGGAACAACATACTACGTCTTTGTTCGTCTCTTCTCAGGCATTGATGTAAGTTGAGAGCATCACCTAGTAACGTGTGTGTGTGTGTGTGTGTGTGTGTGTATCCTGATCTATATGGTTATATTGTAATCTCTAGGAAACAAGATTTAGTGACAGTCGTGTTGTATTTGAAAGTAAGTAATTTTTTCCCTTCGATATCAGCTAATCATACAAGTACTTTACATATATCATTATGATCAATAATGTGACCACACCCACATACACACCCCCTTTCAGCAACCCCTAGTCCAGTAAACCCGGCTGTCATCATTGGACCGATTGCGGCCTTTGCCATCCTCCTACTGGCCGTCCTCATTGTCCTGCTAGTGGTGGCATTCTTGTAAGTGCCCACCATACCATGCTGGGAGCTCAGGATATATAGGCTGTACCAATTGAAATGGGTTCAGTCATTTTTTACATGTGAATTTAGCACTACGTCTATGCTTTATACAGGCTCACGTGAGATTAGAGACCAGGCTCCCCCTTGTAAGGTAGGCGGGGAGCCTGGGAACGAGGCTAATGATGTGGTGAGAAAAAGGTTAGAAGAAGGACCTCGTAAGGCGACATGGCTAGGTCACAATATTCAAAATGAACTATTACAATTACCAGCAGATAATGTGCTGCTGGTATATAATATCTAAGGAAGTTATTAATGCAGAAATTTTTACAATCATAGCAGATGAGACTAAAGGCATAAGTAAAAAAGAGCAACTTTCTATTGTGTTACGTTATGTTTAGAATGAGAATGTTCATGAACGATTTGTTTGCTATGTTCATGCTCATCAACTTGATGCGACTTCTCTCTCAGAGTACATACTCCAAACCCTCTCAGATTTACATTTACCATTAAAACCATTTTCAGCACAAAATAAACACTTTTGTGAAATTTTACTTTTTTCAACACATGGGTAATTCCATGCCAAATCAACACGAAAAAATGAGCACCCTCACAGAATTCAACAAAACTTAAGATATACATACCTTACCACAAGTTATTAAACCACACCTAATTTGGGCATCATATGTTGTATGCCTTCTCATTTATGAGCCTCTGAAATTGACCATTTTTCAATGACGTTGACCCATTTATTAGCAAATAACTAATGCTCTGATTGTTTTCAGCTATTGAGGCTGGTACCATTGTACTCAGGATGAAATTTCGCTTCTGATGATACATTTGAAGTGGACGGTCACTCGTTAGCAGGTAAAAGGTCATTTTTTGAAGACGTAATTTAGCATCACTCAAAAATGGCCGCTTTTTTCCCGGTAATTTCACATTCATGTGATCTGTAAAAATTCTTCTTTATGTTGTACAAGTTTCATGATGGGATCTAAATGGGATCAGAAGATACAGACCTATACATACACCTGGCTACATCATTTGCAAATTAAAAATACTAATAAATAGAAATACTACACTCAGGTGTATGTATAGGCCTGTATCTTCTGATCTCATTTGGATCCCATCACGAAACTTGTACAACATAAAGAACAATTTTTACAGATCACATGAATGTGAAATTACCGGAAAAAAAAGCGGCCGTTTTTGAGTGATGCTAAATTATGTCTTCAAAAAATGACCTTTGACCTGCTAACGAGTGATCGTCCACTTCAAATGTATCATCAGAAGCGAAATTTCATCCTGAGTACAATGGTACCAGCCTCGATAGCTGAAAACAATCAGAGCATTAGTTATTTGCTAATAAATGGGTCAACGTCATTGAAAAATGGTCAATTTCAGAGGCTTATAAGTGAGAAACCATACAATATATGATACCCAAATTAGGTGTGGTTTAATAACTTGTGGTAAGGTATGTATACCTCAAGTTTTGTTGAATTCTGTGAGGGTGCTCATTTTTTCGTGTTGATTTGCCATGGAATTACCCCTATACCACTTATATACATTGCACAATCAGTTTCTTCCCCTCCTGCTAATGTGATAGTTACTCCTTTCCCTAAATCCATTCATCTCTCATGGACTCAACAAGAGGATGACTACATCGAGAGCTTTGAGATAACATATTCTTATCGAGGACCATGTAACTTCATTGTTACCAATACAACTCAAAGTAGTGCTAATACAACTAGGAACTATACTATAGTGGAATTACAGGAATTCAGTAGCTACACTATTACCATCGCAGCTGTGAACAGAATGGGAAGGAGTCTAGCTGCTATCTCAACAAAAACATTGGCAACTGGTATGGCATTATTATAAACTATAGTAAACGATTCATACTGGGTTCATATTCAATATAATATCATTATGTAGATTACTACTAAAATTAATTAAGTTATAATAATAATTATATGGCAAAGCAGAACCTTCATTACAATTGATATTGGATCATGCTAGACTTTACTTATCATGCAGCTCCGAGTTACTCCCCACAATCATTGACTAATACAAGTGCTAACTTATCCTCTTTGACCATTGAATGGAGTCGTGTTGAGTGTTTGCATCGTAACAGCGATATAACAGGATACAGAGTGAGGTACTATCAGTCTGAGAGTCCTACCTCAACTGTTAAGGAGGTTAACACCTCAGGAGTCACAGAGAGGGACAGGATGTTCACCATCACTGGACTTAATCCTAGTACCAGTTATAGCATTGAAGTCAGAGCAGTAAATAGAGAGAATCAACTAGGACTTCCTGCTAGGATTGATATGATGACATCTATTGCTAGCAGTAAGTATAATCATGCTTATTGTTGCTACATATTTATAATTATGCAATCAACTTTTTTTCTGTTTAGGTGTTGGTACTCTTCTCAATGGTGTACTCTATGGTAACAACAGCATTGTGACACTGGATGAGATTGGCGAAGGCAGTGCTGCTCTTTACTGTCTCACTAACAAGACTGACTGCTGTAGAATAAGAGACACTCAAGGCAATATTGGTATTGGACAATGGTTCCATCCTAACAGAACCTCAGTCAGCAAAGCTGCCTCTGGTGATTCCATCTACAGAGGTAGAGGTCCCAGTTATGTTCGTCTTCAACACAGGAACAATGCTCAAACAAATGGAGTCTTCCACTGTGAGGTACCTGATGCAAGTGGAACTAACCAACGACTCTATGTTGGAGTGTACCCTGTGACCTCTGGCTCTCCCTCCATCACTGGCCTAGTCTACAATCGATCCAGCCTCACTCTGACCTGTACCTCTACTGGTGGTCCTACTACTACTGTCTCTTGGAGGAAGAATGGCCAACCAGTGGAGTTTAATGGAACTATATACCATCAGAGTCAGAGGGTGATAGATACTAATGCAGCCACTTATGAGAACACTCTTTTTAGTCATGATGAGAGCATCCTTGTTGGTATTTTCTACTGTAATGTCAGCAATATAAGAGGAAGTTCATATGAAAGCATAGACATTGGTAATAAGTAACAAATATCTTGACAGCCAAATTTTAGTTTACTATATTATTTTATGCATCTCTGTTTTTTTTCAGGCCCTGTATTGTCAATTCACATTGATCAATTCATTGTTGGAATGTCAGCCACACTAAGGTGTACTAGTAATGCATCACTGGATCAAATCGTGTGGCTGAACAGTGAGAGAAGAGTAGTAGCCACAGCAACGTCAACAAACAACCTTGACTTAATATTCAACCCAGTCAATGACAGTATCCACAATTCAGTCTACACCTGCCAAGTAATTAGAGGAGCAACAAATGAAGAAAATATCACAATCAAAGTCAATGGTATACATAATTGTAGCCACAGTAATTGTTTCAAACAAAATAATAAAGTGACAATTTCTCTCTTTCTACACAGTCCCAGACAATGTCATCACTTCCATCCCCAGTGCCTCAGGCTCTTCTGTTGCTGGAGAGTCTTACACTCTAAACTGTACCATCATACCACTGCCCGGTTTGACCAACACACCTACTGCTAGTTGGACCTACCCCAATGGCAGTGAGTCCACAGGTGAACTGTCTATCTCTACCATCATAATATTATTTAACCCCCTGAGGACATTGGATGTTGGAGAGTACATCTGTAGAGGAAGAGTTACATCACCAGCTTCACAGGAGCCCCTTACAACCATGACTGTATTCAATGTTACAGTTCAGAGTAAGTTGGCTGAAGATTTTCTAGACAAGGCACGTAATGTACTGAATATCTTCCATCGCAGTCCCTGCTCCGAATGTGACTGTGAGACTCAATGACACTGGGCTACTGTATGCTGGTATCTCTTCAGTTACTCTGACCTGTACTATAACACTGAGTGATGATATTGACACTGATGTAATGCTGGAGGTGACTTGGTTCAATGCAACTAACAGTTTATCAAACAGCACTGACAGTCGAGTCTCCATCTCTCCATTGTCTCAGTCAGGGAACACATTCACTAGTATCTTCACTCTGGCTCCATTGAGTACACAGGATAACACCTCGTTCAGTTGCAGTGCTGTAGCACAACCTTCTCTTCCAATATCAGGTTTTGTGCTTTCAAGTGAAAGGACCGCCTTCATATTTGAGGTAGTGATACAGCTCCAGCTGATATTCCGAGGTGTCTCCTACCCCAACAACAGTGTACTACCACTGAATGATGTTGGAGACTTCTCCACTGGCAGTGCTATCTTCTGTACTACTGAATTAAGTTCTTGTTGTCAAAATCCATTTCGTGGAGAGTGGTACTATCCTGATGGATCAATAGTGCCTAAATATGCTTCTGGAGAGAATTTCTACAGAGGAAGACATACAAATCAAAGTATGATATTGAGTCGTAGAAACAATGCTCAGTCTCCTAGTGGAACATTTTGTTGTGACTTACCTGATAGCAGTTTTATGAATCAAACACACTGCATAACAATAGGTATGGTTTCAAATGTCTGACCATGCATGAATAAAATTAATTCGCAAAATCATGATTGCATGTTCCCCCTTACAGTATCTGTCTCCATTACTCCATCTGGTACCAATATGGCAGACAAACAGTTCAACCTGACTTGCAGTGTACAAACAGATGTTAAACCATCTTCTTTCTCTTGGACTGGTCCTCCCAATGATAGTCCTCTTCCCAGTGATACCAGGATGGTGTCTAATGTGATGTCCAGAGGCTCTACTCATACCAGCGTCTTAATCTTTGATCCACTACAATCATCACATGAAGGGAACTACACATGTACAGTAACAGTGGGGCCTGTGACAGAAATGAGATCCTTTCAAGTCAATGTGGAGGGTAAGTCTTGACATGATCTCACTTATCGCTATAATAGATTGTCTTAGTTGGATAGATCTAACAGTGACTTTACATCTGTACTGTCCATAAGATCATTCAAGTGACTCTAGATAGTAAGTGAAAATTAAGTACTATAATAGTTTACATTATTTTTCGTTTCTAAAACTTCAGCTTCATAAGTTTAGAGTAAAATAAATTACAGCATAAATAGTCATATTTTGAAGATATGACATTTAGAAAATATCGTATAACTAGAAATTTTGAGGAGTATAAATTTCACTGTTTTCGTGGATCGTCAGTGGTCTGCAAAAATTTTACCTGCAAAATTTTACTCCACGAAATTTTCGGGATTGTATTTCAATACATGGGTGAGGCTACTCAATCCTCAAATATATAATCGCGAAAAATTTAGTAATTGCCTTTCTGCGAAAATATTATTCTTTGAAAATTTCTAGCTATACAATACTTTTACATCCCAAAAGATTCTAATTAAGGTACCATTATGATAAGGTCTTATTATTAGAGACACATGCACTTCACTATTTGGCACATAGTATTGTCTTCATTTTACCTTTGATAAAGTCATGCACATTGTAATAAGAAGCTATTTTTTTTATTTTTCTATAAATATTATAATCTCTAATTCTTCAGTTGTCCCAATTAAGCCAAACATATCCAGAATCTTTATTACAACTGGACAACAACCTCGACTTTTAAAACCCATCAACTTGACATGTGAAGCTACTGGTGTCCCCCTACCTACCTATCACTGGTACAGAGATGGTCAAAAGATTGAAGGAGAGACCAGAGCACATCTCTATATTGAAAGGTTTTCACCAGAGGATAGAGGCTACTATCACTGTGAGACAACCAACAGCAATGGCAGTGACATATCAGAAAGAATACTGTTGAGGATACAAGGTATTTAATCTTGCAAAGCACCTGGATAACTTACTACAGAAGTAAATGGTCTACCATAAAGGAATTCGTCAATATCTGGTGGAGTATACAACATCACGATCTCTTAATAGTACAAACACAGAAGAGGATGTAGTGTTTCAGGTAGAATACAATACATGTGCTATGCTAGCTATAGTGTTTAAGTATTATTTCCTATAATGCCACAATTTTCAGTTAAATTCAACACTGTCTGGACTCAATATCAGTGCTAATGTATACCAAGTTAACAATCGCAGTGTGTAAGTTACTTATTCAATCATTGTGAATTACTAATGTATCAATCAGTTTTCAAACAAGGATATTTTTTGCATCCAGATATTCCATAAACACAACAACAGTGGTTTCTCTACTTGTTACATTTGATTTGAACCCGTCACTATCAAGTGAATTAATTCAAGAGGCCATCAATACCACTCTACTACTTAATTTTGAATCTACCTACATTAATAGTCTCAATATCCGACGCTTTGGTATGTCAATAATGGAATCATTGTAGGACACTAGGAATAATCATTTCTATAATACTATTTCATACAGATGGGTGTTCACAATTGAAAATGGAGCCAATAGAAACACTGTTCCCTGATATCACGTTCACTTGGCCAGAGACAGAGATTGGAGACAATGTTTCTTACACATGTCCATGCCAAAATTTGACCAGCACAAAGAAGATTGATAACAACACAGGGGCACGTGTGTGTGGAGGGAACTATGCCAGTGGTGCCTTATGGGAGCCTGTGAATGCCATAGAAGACTGTGGACTCTCTACCATCACACTGAGGCTTTGTCAAGCACAAATCGTAAGTGCTAGTAACCTACAAAATTGAGGAATACATGTTGACAATGTAAATAATATTAATAGATATGCATGGTTATAGCATAACTGCCAATTTCACACAAGGGTATTGATGCAGGAGGCTGCAAACAATCCAGAGGTTTTATCTGAAGTTTTGGTTAATGTCACAAGTACTACTGAAGAAATTCAAGCTGTTGATATTTCAGCAGCTACAACACTCATAGAAGAATTGACTGATGAGGCTACAAATGCAGAGAATGAACAGGTAGGGTATAATTAGAGGATTTAATTATTATAATGATGTTTAACAAAATAGGTTAGAGACAATTTCTTGAGGACTATTGACAACATCATTCAAGCTGATGGTGAAGAAGTGGCACAAAGCCAAAATAACACAAACACATCAACAAGGTTGATAAAATTAATAATGATATCATGCAGAGTTGTTTGTAACATATATATTATGAATAATTGTTTTCTTTTCTAAACAGACTTTTGACAACTATAAACAACTTTGCTGACAAAGTCGAAGTACCTAATAATACTAACTCCACAACATTTGTTCAACGTTCTTATGCCATTCGTGTCACAAACATCGACACAAATGAATTCAATGGAGAAACTCTAACATTTGATCTAGGAACTACTGACAATGTTGTGAGTGGACAAAGTGCCATTAACTCTGATGGAATAAATTCAGCACCTGGAACAGAAGGGGATATTGGGGGAGGAGTTACAGCAGCTGTGAGGGTACCAAAGTCCATCTTCCAAGAACTGGGTGTTAATGATAGTGTGGCACAAAGACTATCTTACTCAATATTCACTCAAGGAAGTCTCTTTCAGTCTTCAGATGTAAATCAAAGCAACCTGACTCTTGGTTCTGTTGTGGTATCCATCAGAGTGAGTGGTACACAAGATACACAAACATTAGACACTCCTATTGAAGTTCTCTTCCAACCAAGCCAGGTACCTCTCTAAAACAGTGTTCAAATTATAACAGCTAGCTTATGCATATGCATGTCTACAATAAATTGTCTACAGCTCATAGACAATGCTACTGACACACTTTGTGCACTTTGGGACTCCATCTACAATGGTAAGAGTCTATACAAAGGGTGACAATTAGTAATTTATTTTAGTATTAAAATTATCACAATTAAACACCTCAAAACAGAGGGACGAGGAGCTTGGTCCACTGACAACTGTGATCTTGTTAAGGAACATTCCAGTCTATCTGATGGTGAATCACAGACCAATAATCAAAGATCAAATCAAGCTGACCAAATGTCTGATGAAAGCCCACCTAACAACAGAGAGAATGTTCAGGTCCACTACTCACAACCAGGACACTTTGGACTCCTACTGGTATCCATATGCATCGCCTTGATTAACACAATGCAATTATCTAATGATCATACAGGATTTAACATATGGAGTAGTTGAACCACTTCCTGAGGTATTCTCATTTGTTTTGGAAGTTATTTCATACATTGGACTCTGTGTATCTCTGATCTGTTTGACTATGTTTCTCCTTACATATCTTACAACAAGGTATTACTGATTATTTAATGGAAATCATAATATTATTGATTAATTATTAGTAGAACATAGCCATGCTTGCAACATTTTTCTATAGACAACTTCGTACAAAAGGACATGGACAGATTCTCATTAACATGTCTATTGCTCTCATGTGTCTCTACATCATGTTCCTAATTGGAGCACATGCAGTACCAGAACCTGTCATTTGTGCTATTTCAGCTGCTCTCCTTCAATACTTCATGTTAGTGTACTTTGCATGGACAACAGTGGAAGCATTTTACCTCTACAGGAAACTCGTCAAAGTACTTGGAACACATATCCCAAAATTTGCATTGAAAGCTGGTCTGATAGCATGGTGTAAGTGCTGCTCAGAACATGACCATTATGGAGTAAAATTAACTGCTTTACATTAAAACAGTGTCACCATGGATTATTGTTGGGGTTTCTGTTGGCCCTGGATACCAAAGCTACTACAGAAATGAAACATCATTGTAAGAAAATCAATTATAAAGTACTATTATACTTTTATTCACATATATAATTCTCTTCAATTTTTCCAGTTGTCGTGCCATTGGTCTTCCCTTTTGGCTTGGAACAATTGTACCATTTGTAGTCATTTACATATTCAATTGGATCATGTTTATCCTTATCATTATCTCTCTCTGTCGCAATACCCGAAGCAAGTTTGACAAGAAATCAAACAAAGATAAAGCAAAGTTTGTGAAAGAACAAGTAACAATTGCCTTTGGTCTTGCCACATTGTTTGGTCTTGGATGGGGGTTTGGACTAGCTGCCAGTGGTACTACTGTTCACGGTCTCACACTAGCTTTTCAAATCATATTCAGCATATTTGTGGGATCTCAAGGAATTCTGTTTTTTGTTCTTCATGGAATAAAGAAGCAAGAAGCTCGCAACCAGTGGAAGGTTTGGTTCACGACCATCACCAGTAAACCAGTACAGCTCTACTCTGGGAGTAAATTTACATCCACAGCAACAGGAACTCACTCCACCTTTGACATGTCGACTCTCACCAAAGAAGGAGCACTTCCTCAAAAGAAGGATAAAGAAAAAGTGTCTGAACATAAATCATCTAGATACGTCGCTTCAGAAGAAACGTACCTCAGTGTTACAAAGCAAGAAGAAACAGATGAAGAGCAATCTCCATTGGAGTCCATTGAGACAGAGAAGCACTAAAGTATCTCCACAATTAATGTCTTGTACGGAGTAGTTAAGTACATGAATCTTCATGTAGACAATTACACCATAGATGTAGTTATTCTATAGCTTAAACACATCCATGCAGTAGAGTTTCGATATATGTACACAAAATTATTGTAGGTTAACAACCAAAGGGGTTCAAGGCAGCTAGCTAGGTCTTCCTCTTTATGCTAAGAGGAATAAGGGTTTGGTAATACCACAGGGGCCACTTCCTCGCAAATGCCAGACATGTATAAATGCACAGCAATACTAGTGAGCAGCCATAAATGCAAATGCCTTGCGCCAGAATATACAGCCAGCCATTGCCAATACATACACTCAAATATTGCACATTAATGTCCCCATGCGTTATCCATTATTGATACCAGGTGGAGGAGTGTGTCCCCCGGACAGCCCATGTACACAATTGCTAAACTTAACATAAATAATAAGTGTTACAATAGATAAGGCGAGGAAGTGGGTGCAATGCCCCTGTGGCTGTCACGCCCAGAGGGCGGAGTAAGAGAAAAGAAAAACAGGAAACCGAAAGCAAAACAAACACTGCACATACTATAAAAATATTATACACCTATTTATAAACATATAGAATAAGGTATTACAATCTTATAGTTGTAAGAAAACTATTGTCAACGTGTGATCAGATGCACATCTAGAGGGTGGGTGGGTGCGGGGCTGAAAAAGCACAGTGGCTTCAAATTGTCAGTGAACTTTGTCAGGTACTTTGGTGCTAGCTGTTTATAGCGCTAATGAGCTTCTGTGTCCTGTGACCCATTATTAAGTATTGCCATGCGCATTGCCACACCCCCGGAAGTGGCCCCTTTGTACTGTTAACTCCATTTAAAGCGGGAGCTTTAAATGCCATATTGTGTCATGTATATTATATTGATATTATTAAAATGGTAGAAACTGGGAAGTTAAACGTAATTATTGTTCTAAATCAAGTATATACTTGTATTATTAAAAATATCAGAGACTGACATGATCATGCATGGATATACCATTGCTATGTCTGTACTACTCAGTCATAAGGAAAGTAGTATATTCACTTGTCAAGTTCGAATTTTTTAAACATTGTGAATACAACGTTAACATGTGCGAACATCTATCAGTGATACATTCAGTCACACAGCAAGGAGGTAGAAACACAAGGAGTCTGTAAGGTATGCAAATGGTTCATGGAGTCATGTGTCATAAGCCCATCTACAATTGCCAGTATGCATCAATAATAAGGGATATCAATACTGTGACCTAAAACTACCAGCATATAATTATAACAAGGGATATTATTCATCTAAAAATGCTAGCTACTTCAGGCAGGAAACTTTGCACCGAAAACAAGTACCCCTTTTTTATGGCAATAAACTGATCAGTGGATACAGCAACACAAAATACATTTACACTGTGGAGGTGGCTGACTAAACAGTCACTTGTTTGTTTGTTCAAACAATCATATTCAAGATTGGACCTAATTGTTGTTGTTGTTTTTTTTTGCCTTATAATTGCCTGCATTTGTCACATATATACACATGCAGCACTCAGTCCGAAAGATATGAACATATATGGAAACATTCACTGGAATCCAATTAAGGATGTGCATATCCATTAGCCTTATTATACATGGCATGCACAAAAAAAATTGCTTTATAATGCCAGTCGATGCATGCATGGGGTAGTGCTGTTGGAAGTTCAAAGTCGACACTTTCAAATAGGACGGTGAAAACAAATTCGAGTGCATGATGTACTTCATGAGACATAGACGATTAGTTTCTTTCTTTCATAAAAAGATTATTCTACCACTCTTATGGGTGGAATTAGCATGGCTGTTAATGCAGTCAACAGCAACTGGACAAGGTCAGTACGATAGTTTGTGTTACTGCATGGTCAAACTAATCTTGAGAAGTTGTTTCCTATAGCCCTTATTATTGTAAAAAGTGATTCAAAACACATACATTAATTACATAAACAGTCCCCCTTCCTTCCTCTCCTACCATTGAGACTGTCACTCCACAGTCCACCAGTATCACCATTACTTGGAGCCAATCACAGGGAGACATTGTGGACAATTACTTAATAACATACTCCTATCAGGGACCATGTCCTGATATAGTAGATCCAGCTTACATTACTATTGATGGTAATGTGAGCGAACACACTATGACTGCATTGGAGGAAGATGGTGAATACTTGATTACTATCACAGCTGAGAACAGAGAAGGAAGAAGTCAAACAACCAATACAACAATTGAAACACTACCAACAGGTGTGCATTAAAAACTGCATTGGCAGCATTAAGTGCATGTACACATCCTAGCAGCTGCATACATAAAGCTCAGTATATAGTGCTCCTGATTGCTATGGTCAATCTTACAGTGCATGCATGCATGTCTTGTGGTATTGTTTTAGCTCCAAGTGGACCTCTTCAGTCTGTCATGACACTACGAAATGGTCCATTCCACATCACATTCGCATGGAGTGAAGTTGAGTGTCTTGAAAAGAACAGTGCCATAATAGGATATTCAGTGAGATTCGAACAACTATTGGCTAACTTGACTGGTTCAAGCTTCAAAATACTAACAATTACCAACCTCATCCCTCGTACCACCTACACCTTTGAAGTAGCAGCAATCAGTGAGAGTGGGATTGGCCCTTTTGCAAATCTTACCACTCAGTCAACAGTTTCTCCAGGTGAGTTAATTAGTATAATAGAAGAGAATTCATATATTATTGCATTATGTTTTTTTTATGACTTCTATAATTATACATGCAAACATTCAGAAGTTTTAATCCTCCTACGTGGTGTACTCTATGTTAACAACAGCATCGTGACCCTGGATGAGATTGGCGAAGATAGCACTGCTCTGTTCTGTCTCACTAACAAGACTGACTGCTGTAGAGATTCAGATACTCCTCAAATCATTGGTGAAGGACAGTGGGTCTTCCCAAATGGAACCTCAGTCAGCAATGCTGGCTCTGGTGATTCCATCTACAGAGGTAGAGGTCCCAGTCATGTTCGTCTTCAACGCAGGAACAATGCTCAAACAACTGGAGTCTTCCGCTGTGAGGTACCTGATGCAAGTGGAACTAACCAACAACTCTATGTTGGTGTGTACCCTGTGACCTCTGGCTTTCCCTCCATCACTGGCCTAGTCTACAATCGATCCAGCCTCACTCTGACCTGTACCTCTACTGGTGGTCCTGCTACCACTGTCTCTTGGAGGAAGAATGGCCAACCAGTGGAGGTTGATGGAACTACATACCATCAGAGTCAGAGGGTGGTGGATAGTAGTACAGCCACTTATGAGAACACACTGTTAGGCATAAGTGCCAGGAATTTTGTAGGTACATTTGATTGTACTGTAAGCAATGTAAGAGGAATAGCAGATCAAACAACAGTTATTGATGGTAAGTGCTTGAATCATTAGCTACTTAGCTTTTGACTGACGATTATTGAATCACATGCATAATAATAATAATATAGATATTGATGATTACAGTAATGTTACTGGAACTACTACCTGTCAATCTAGCAAGAACATTAGTGGTATAATTTACAACTTCACCTGCAAATGTTCACCATGTTTCTCTGAAGATGGTAGAGGAAGAACTGGTGGGAGTGGATGTGCAGGTAATGATATAGCTGTGCATGCTTGCTATAATATTATTATCATACTATATCAATTGTATTTTAGTTGTATAATAGTTTGAGTTTAAATCTCTAGGCATACTAAGTCCATTTGAAGTAGAATCATGTGTTGACAGTTGTACAAACACACAACAGGGATTCACATGTGATGGTAAGTTAATGTGAACACCACTGACTCAATATAGTATACCAATTTGATTTCTCTTTTCACACAGAAATTGAAGAATGTACAATAAATATTGATGATTGTGTGAGTGCTGCCACCTGTAGAAACATAAACGGTACTTTCACTTGTACATGTTCACCTGCATTTATCGGAGATGGTATAGGGAGTGGTAATGGATGTATTGGTAAGAACAATATTTACAAATACCAACATGTTTGATATTACATTAATAACTACAATCTTGTAAAGCTGCAGATACGAATGAGTGTGCAGAAATCTCCTGTGTACTGGATGGCCTTAACTGTGCAAGTACACCAGGAAACAGGAGTTTTAGATGTGATGGTAAATTGAAATTGTTTGAAGCATTGTATGTGGCAACAGTAATATCTTAATAATCGTATGTCTAGAGTATATGTATGGTTCCTGCATGCATGTTTCTAAACAGTACCAAACTAGATTTTATAAACCAACCGTGCATTTCTGTTTCTTTAGGCCCTGGATTGTCAATTCAGAGTGATCAATTCATTATTGGAAGGTTTGCTACAGTGAGGTGTATTACTGATGAATTAGTAGATCGAATTGAGTGGTTGGACAGTTTGGGAAGAGTGGTAGCCAGTACACACTTCACTGACCAGCTAAATCTGATATTCAGCCTAGTCAATGACAGCATTCACAATTTTGTCTACACATGCCGAGTTACTAAAAGTGGAGCAACCAATGAAGATAGTACTACAATTGACACCATCGGTAACTAAGTAAATAATTCTATTATAGTTACAGCTACCAGAGGTGTTTTCCTCCAGTTAATCATTGATAATAATACCATATAGCTAGAAATTTTTGAGGAATAATATTTTCGTGGAAAGGCGATCGCCATGCAAACTTTTCGCAATTTTATTTTTGATGATCGAGCAGCCCCACCCATATATTGCAATACAATCCTGCAAATTTCACAGATAAAAATTCTGCTAATTGCCAACAATCCATGAAAACAGCAAAATTTATTCTCCTCAAAAATTTCTAGCTACACTGTAATTTATTAATGCTTATCTTCTCCAGTCCCAGACAATGTAATAACTGCCACTCCCAGTGCCTCAGGCTATTCTGTTGTTGGAGAGTCTTACACTCTGACCTGTACTACCTTCACACTGCCTGGTCTGCTCTACACACCTACTGCTAGTTGGACCTTCCCCAATGGCAGTGAGTCCATGACCTCTACCAGTCAAATCACAATTTCTACCATCACATTTAACCCCCTGAGGACATCACATGCTGGAAAGTACATCTGTAAAGGGGAAGTTACATTGCTAGCATCACCGGTACCCTTTATAAACATGGCTGCATTCAATGTTGAAGTCCAGAGTAAGTTGCTCTCACAGATTCCATTATTGTACTCACTTCTATCGTGATTATTAATTATGATCTTCCATTGCATATAGTTCCCACTCCAAATATGACTGTGAGACTCAATGACACAGGTGTACTATATGCTGGTGTATCAGTGGCTCTGACTTGTACTCTAACACTGAGTGAAGATGTTGACACTGATGTAATGATGGAGGTGAATTGGTTCAGAGCAGGAGTACCATTATCAAACAACGTAAGAACCACCATCTCCCCAGTTTCTCAGTTAGGCCGAAACACATTCACTTGGATAAGCATTCTAACTCTGGCCCCACTGTATCCTGAAGACAATGCCACTTTCACTTGTGAGGCAACAGTAAATCCTGAAGAACAAGAGCAGTATATAATGGCCAGTGAAACAGTAAGAAATAGTTCTCCCATTACTGTGGAAGTCCGAGGTAAATTTCATGTTCTGAAAGTTTTCTTTAAAAATAATCACATTTCAAAAATAATTTAAATTTCAGCCTCATCTGCTCCTGCCAATGTGATAATTATTGCTCTAAATTCCACATTCATTCATCTCTCGTGGACTCAACAAGAAGATGACTATATTGAGAACTTTGAGATCTCATACTATTATGAAGGACTATGCTCTGAGGGAGGCCAAACGAAAGTGACTGTTCATGATAACACTACCAGAGAATACACTGTGACAAGATTGGAGGAGTTTAGCGATTACCTCATCACAATCACAGCTGTGAACAGAGCAGGGAGGAACTCAACAAATGTTAGGAATAAAACATTGCCTACAGGTACATGCAGATCTTAGTTTGGGTGTACATTTAATTTAAGTGGGATGCTATTTTGTATAGTCATTCTTGCATTTTGAAAAAAAAAATTACTATTTTAACAAAAAAAGTTTACTGTTACAAAGCTTCTTCTTTTCTTTCATGCTATTATACGATTTATCTGCATATACAGTTCCTAGTGGACCCCCATTATCATTGAACAATACATTTACTAATGTATCCTCTGTGACCATTCAATGGAGTCGTGTTAACTGTTTGGATCGTAACAGTAATATAACAAGATACAAAGTGAGGTACTATCAGTCTGAGAGGCCTACCTCAACTGCTGAGGAGGTTAACACCTCAGGAGTTATGGACAGAAACATGTTCACCATCACTGGACTCAATCCTAGTACCAGTTATAGCATTGAAGTCAGAGCATTAAATAGAGAGAATCAACTAGGACCACCTGCAAGGATTGAAGTGACAACTGCTATCTCTATAAGTGAGTTATAATTATAGGCAAATTAATTGCAGCAAATAATTATCTCAACAGCCAAATTTTAGTTTAAAGTAACTGCTATATTTATCTCTGTTTTTTCAGGCCCTGTACTGTCAATTCTCAGTGATCAATTCATTGTTGGAATGTTAGCTATACTGAGGTGTACTAGTGATGCATCAGTGGATCAAATGGAGTGGCTAGACAGTGAGGGAAGAGTAGTAGCTAGAGAAAGCTCAACAGATCAGCTTGATTTAGTTTTCAATCCAGTCAATGACAGCATACACAATTTATTTTACTCCTGCCAAGTCATTAGTGAAAGAACAAATGAAGAAAATATCACAATCAAAATCACTGGTAAAAATTAATCACAGTTTCTATAAAGTTAAGCACTTCTGCATTGATGCCCATTTTATAGTACTCTATATTGGGTCACACAGCCATAATTAATGCAGAATTTGACAAAGTTTCTAAGTACATGTTTGATACATTGTGTTACTGCGTTTTAGTGCTCGAAAATAATTTACGTGATGCAATGCAATGTAATAGAAAATATTCCACCCTTATAGTTATACTTCCTATTATATATACAGTTCCAGACAATGTTATCACTGCCATTCCCAGTGTCTCAGGCTCTGGTATCCCTGGAGATGCTTACACTTTGACCTGTACCATCATACCACTGCCTGGTCTGACCAACACCCCTACTGCTAGCTGGACCTACCCCAATGGCAGTGAGTCCCCCAGTGAACTGTCCATCTCTACCATCACATTCAACCCTCTGAAGACATCACATGCTGGAGAGTATATCTGTACAGGGAGGGTCACATCACCAGCATCACCGGTACCCCTTATAAAAATGGCTGCATTCAATGTTACAGTTCAGAGTAAGTTGCTCTCACAGCTTTCATTATTGTACTTGCTCCTGTTGTGACTACCAAGTAATTAACATCTTCCATTGCAGTTCCCACTCCTAATACTCAATGAGTCAGTGTTTAATTCATACACTGATTACAGATGATGCAGTTCAGCTGATGTTCCGAGGTGTCTCCTACCCCAACAACAGTGTAATACCACTGAATGATGTTGGAAACTACTACACTGGCAGTTCTATCCACTGTACTACTGACAGAAGTCCATGTTGTTCATCTCTTCCTAATCGTTTTGGAGAGTGGTTCTATCCTAATGGATCAGTGGTGCCTAACAATGCTGCTGGTCAAAATTTCTCTAGAGGAAGACTGGACAATCAAACTATAATACTGAATCGTAGGAACAACGCTCAGTCTCCCAGTGGATCATTCTGTTGTGAATTACCAGACAACAGCAATATAGTGCACAAAATCTGTGCTATACTGGGTATAAATAAAACTATATTGATGTAAAAATTCATTTAGTACTTTCTTCCACAGATATCCCACCCCCCTCGTCTCCTACTATCTTGAGTGCCACTCCAGACACTACAACAATTCCCATCACTTGGACACAACCAGCAGGAGATGTTGTGGACAGCTATGAGATAGGATACTTCTACAACGGTCCATGCCTTGGTGTATCTAATGACACCATTGCAGTCAATTTTGGTACCATTAGACAATATGAGTTGACAGACCTAGTACAGTTCTCCAACTACAGCATTACCCTCACTGCTATCAATACCGCTGGTAGGAGTATGGAAGCATTAATTAGGATAACAACATTGGCATCAGGTATATGCGCAATTGTGTTTATAATACCCATCAATAATAAGTAATATTTCCACTCTATAATTACAGCTCCAAGTACTCCTCAGAATCTCACACAGACTTCTGCCACTCCATTCTCTGTTACTATTGAATGGGATGAAGTTGAGTGTGTTGATCAGAACAGTGTGATAAACGGCTATTCAGTGAGATATGGAGAAATGGTGGTTAATGTGACTGGAGCCAGTAACAGGACATTCACTGCTACTGGGCTCATCCCTCGTACCAATTACACATTTGAAGTGGCAGCAGTCAGTGAGAATGGCACTGGACCTTATGCTACAGTTAACACACAGACAAGTGTTTCAGCAGGTAAAAGCTATGTATACAATAAGACCATAAAAAGCCTTCTTATTGTAATATTGAATATTTGTCACAATTATAGGTGTTGGTTTTCTCCTCAATGGTGTGCTATATGGTAACAACAGCATTGCAACACTGGATGAGATTGGTGAAGGCACTGCTGCTCTGTTTTGTCTTACTAACAATACTGATTGTTGCCAAGATTCAGATATTCCTTCATCAGGGGTTGATAATATTGAGAACTGGGTTTTCCCTAATGGAAACACAGTCAATGATGATACTTCTAGTAATGATATCAGTGAAGGCTCTGGTGATTTCATCTACAGAGATAGCGGTCCCAGTCATGTTCGTCTTCAACGTAGGAACAATGCTCTAACAACTGGAGTCTTCCGCTGTGAGGTACCTGATGCAAGTGGAACTAACCAACATCTCTATGTTGGAGTGTACCCTGTGACCTCTGGCTCTCCCTCCATCACTGGCCTAGTCTACAATCGATCCAGCCTGACTTTAACCTGTACCTCTACTGGTGGTCCTGCTACCACTGTCTCTTGGAGGAATAATGGCCAACCAGTGGAGGTTGATGGAACTACATACTATCAGAATCAAATCGTGGAGGATACTGTGAATGCCACTTATGAGAATATTTTGTCAGGTACCAGAACCTTTAACTTTGTGGGTACATTTAGTTGTACTGTCAGCAATGCACGAGGAAGAGCAAATCAAAGTATAGTTGGTGGTAAGTGCTTGCATGATATATTAGCTATTTGCTTACAAAGTTGTCATGATATAACCTCCATGCTGCTTTTTCCTATATCTTTATTCAGAACCCATCACCATTGCATCTCCTCCTGACAATGTGACAGCCACTCTCAACCCTAAATCCATTTATCTCTTATGGACTCAAGAAGAAGATGATTTTATCGGGAGCTTTGAGATAACATACTCTTACCAAGGACCATGTTTCATTGCTGATCTGGTTCAAATAGCTATCAATGATAGCACTACTAGGAACTACACTGTGAGTGAATTGGAGGAGTTCAGTAATTACATCATCACAATTACAGCTGTGAACAGAGCAGGGAGGAGCCCAACAAATAATATTACAGTCACAACATTGCAAACAGGTTTGTGAATATTAATTTACTGTATATGGCCATCTTTATTTGTCACATTTTTTACATACAGCTCCTAGTGGATCTCCACTATCATTGACCAATATATCCACTGATGCCTTCTCTGTGACCATTGAATGGGGTCGTGTTGAGTGTTTGTATCGTAACAGTGAGATAATAGGATACAGAGTGAGCTACTATCAGTCTGAGAGCAGTCTCATCTCCACTGCTAACATCATAAGAGTCGTGGACAGAAACATGTTCACTATCACTGGACTCAATCCTAGTACCAGTTATAGCATTGAAGTCAGAGCAGTAAATAGAGAGAACCAACTAGGACCACCGGCTAGGATTGAAGTGACTACTGCTACCTCAATGGGTATATAACAACATGAATAATTATAGTTTCAAAATAGACATTCATGGAAACTGCATGATTATATAAGTTAGTCTTACTCATATATGATTACAACTAAACATGCAGTTACCTTAATAAAACCAAACATATCTGGGATTACTGTTACTCCTGGGAATCAGCCTCAACTTTTACAACCCATCAACTTGACATGTGAAGCTACCGGTGTCCCCCCACCAACTTATGTCTGGTACAGAGATGGTGAAGAGATTGAAGGAGAGACCAGAGCATATCTCTACATTGAACAGTTTTCACCAGAGGACAGAGGTTACTATCACTGTGAGGCAACCAACAGCAATGGCAGTGACATATCAGAAAGAATACTGTTGAATATACAGGGTATTAAGTGTCCTGTTAGAGGTATGGTGTCATAATGATGATTGTACAAAAAATTCATAATCTTCTAGGTATTAGTCAATATCTGGTAGAGATTGATACCACACAGGCTAGTACAAACATAGACATAGTATATCAAGTAAGATCAATAGCATAGAGCATGAAAATAAGGAAATTACTTTTCTAAAAAAAACAATTCTACATTAATTGATTTTAGATAAACTCAACTTTGTCAGAATACAACATCAGTGCTGACCTGTACCAAGTAAACAGCTTTACAGAGTGAGTGCATTATTCACAAAAATATTATGATGAATATAAAACATGTATATAGATTCACTTTCAAGTTTCGACATCCAGGTTTTCAACAAACAAAACAACAATACTTGTTACACTCAATTTACACCAGCCTGTATCAAGTAGCTTGATTCAAGATGCCCTTAACTATGCTTTGTTTGGAAACAATCAACTACTTTTAAACTTTAATGTATCACGTTTTGGTATGTTAACTTTATTGACAGGATTGCATTGCTATCAACATCTTTCACCACACAGATGGGTGCTCAGTATTGATAAATGAGCCGATAGAGATACAGTTTCCAAACATTACATTTACTTGGCCAGAGACTGAGATAGGAGACGATGTTCCTTACACATGTCCATGCCAAAACCTAACCAGTACAAATAAAGAGAGTACTACCAACACAGGGTCACGTGTGTGTGGAGGGAACTATTCCAGTGGTGCTTTGTGGGAGCCAGTGAATGTCATAGAAGACTGTGGACTCTCTACCATCACACTCCAACTGTGTCAAGCACAGATAGTGAGATTATACAATTATAATAATGATTATTTAAGAATTATTAGACCATTACAATGCATATAATTTATGCAGGCAGCAGCAAACAATCCAGAGGTTCTTTCAGAAGTTTTGGTCAACATTACAAGCAGTACTGAAGAGATTCGAGCTATTGATATTTCAGCAGCTACAACACTCATAGAAGAATTGACTGACGAAGCTACAAATGTAGAGAATGAACAGGTTAGTTACACCAGCAAGAACTATAAGTATGATCATTAATGATGTCAATTGAATGCTGAGATATTCCTGAAAAAAAATCTGGGACTCAGCTGGGAATCGAACCCAAGACCTCCCGATTGCTAGTCAGGTGCTCTTACCACTAAGCCACTGAGTGCCCGTGGCATTCCATGGAGGAGAATATATGTCTCTATAGGCCTCAGCCGAACCAACTGATTATCTTTCTCTCTCAAGGAGATCCCCGGCAGACGGGGTTGCGGTCCTTGGTGGGTTAACAGTACAGGCACATTGCCTGAGCAGATACCGAAGTATCTACCACCTAAGCCTCCCGCTTAATTATCTCCTAGTCGCCCAGCTGAGTCCCAGATTTTTTCTGGGATATCTTTCTCTCTCAGCATTCAATTGACATTACAATAGCTTAACTAGAGCCTCTACTTATTTGTCATCATTAATAATATTTAACAAAAAAAGGTTAGAGAGAATTTCTTGAGGACTATTGACAACATCATTCAAGCTGATGGTGAAGAAGTGGCACAAAGCCAGGACAACACAAACGCTTCAGCAAGGTCTTTAATGATAGCTATCAAATTATTTTTAGAAAAGTATGAAAAATTTTGTCTTGTTCCATGCAACAGACTTCTTACAACTATAAACAATTTCTCAGACAAAGTTGAAGTACCAAATAATACCAACTCCACAACATTTGTCCAACGTTCTTATGCCATTCGTGTCACAAACATCGACAAAAATAAATTCACTGGAGAAACTCTAACATTTGACTTGGGAACTACTGACAATGTTGTGAGTAGACAAAGTGTGATAAACTCTAGTGGAATAAATTCAGTAGCTGGAACAGAAGGGGATATAGGGGGAGGAGTCACAGCAGCTGTGAGGGTACCTAAATCCATCTTCCAAGAACTGGGTGTTAACAATAGTGTGGCACAAAGACTATCTTACTCGGTGTTCACTCAAGGAAGTCTCTTTCAGTCGTCAGATGTAAATCAAAGCAACCTGACTCTTGGTTCTGTTGTGGTATCTGTTAGAGTGAGTGGCACAAGTGGTTTACAAAACCTCACTACTCCCATTGAAGTTTTCTTCCAACCAAGTCAAGTAAGTGAATCAGTGCAATCACAATTGCTACAAATTTGCATGCATTAACAACTATCAAATTGACAATAAGTGCAATAAATATTAACTATGTTTTTTTCATTTAGTTTATTGACAATGCAACAGTATCTTGTGGACAATGGGATGCCTCTGAGAACGGTATAAATAACAATAGTTAAAATAATATTTATAAGATACATGTGAAAGATTTAAAATTTTAACAGAGGGACGTGGAGCTTGGTCTGATGACAGCTGTTCTATTGTCGAAGAAGACACAAACGCTGATGGCCCAGCTACTGATGAATCACAGACTAACAGTCAAAGAACACAACCAACAGAAAATGTTCAGGTCCACTACTCACAACCAGGACACTTTGGACTTTTACTGGTACATACATACAAGACTAGATGATACCAAGATAACATTAACAGTCAGTATATGTAGTAACTATACACTTAACATCACAAATATTAATATTGCTAATCACATAGGATTTAACATTAGGAGAATTTGAACCTCCTCCTGAGGTGTTCACGTTTGTTCTGCAAGTGATTTCATACATCGGACTTTGTTTGTCTCTGATCTGTTTGACTCTCTTTCTCATCACGTATCTTTCAACAAGGTATCATCTCAAATTAAAAACTGAGGACATGACTAACAATCCACAACTTTATTCTACAGACAACTTCGCACAAGTGGACACGGTCAAATTCTCATCAACATGTCTATTGCTCTCATGTGTCTCTACATCATATTCCTAATTGGAGCACATGCAGCACCAGAACCAGTCATTTGTGGCATTTCAGCTGCCCTCCTTCAATATTTTATGCTTGTATTCTTTGCCTGGACAGTAGTGGAGGCTATTTACCTCTACAGGAAATTAGTTAAAGTGCTTGGAATACATATCCCAAAGTTCTCACTGAAAGCCGGTCTAATTGCCTGGTGTAAGTTTATTTGTATTTTTTATAGGTGAATCAATTACTTTTGTATTATCCAGTGTCCCCATTGATTATTGTGGTACTTTCTGTTGGTCCTGGATACCGAAACTACTACCGAGATGAATCATCTCTTGGATTGTAAGAAAGTCAACTAATGATAATAATGTTCTTTAACTCACAATCTTTTAACTTCAACAGTTGTCGTGCCATAGATCTTCCATTCTGGCTTGGAACAATTCTACCATTTGCAGACATTTACGTCTTCAACTGGATCATGTTTATCCTCATTATTGTCTCCCTCTATCGCCACACCCAAAGCAAGTTTGACAAGGAATCAAACAAGGATAAAGTCAAGTTTGTGAAAGAACAAGTAATGATTGCCTTTGGTCTTGCCACCTTGTTCGGTCTTGGATGGGGGTTTGGACTGGCTGCCAGTGGTACTACTGTTCACGGTCTCACACTAGCTTTACAAATCATATTCAGCATATTCGTCGGATCTCAAGGAATTCTGTTTTTCATTCTTCACGGGATAAAGAAGCCAGAAGCTCGCAACCAGTGGAAGCTTTGGTTCACAACCATCACCAGTAAACCAGTACAACTCTACTCTGGAAGTAAATTTACCTCCACAGCAACAGGAACTCACTCTACCATAAACATGTCGACTCTCACCAAAGAAGGAACACTTCCTCAAAAGAAGGATAAAGAGAAGGAAGAAGAGTCTGTGATTGAGGAAAACGCTTCTACTCATGAGAACAGGATGGGAATGTGCCCCACTGTTGTAAATCCAGAAGAAAAGGAAGAAGAAAAGCTTCCTCTGGATAGCATTACTCAGCCAGCGGACAATGAACTGGTCAGTGAAGACTAGCTAGTATGGAAACTATCACAGTAGGGATAGATCATTAGAATGTAAGCTATGGGTAAAAATAATGCTGCTTGATGTTTAACAAGTAGTTTCTTAAGACCACATGTTGCTAGTTTAGTTAGCATAGTTTCCTGCCATGCATAATAGTTATAGCAACTGTTACTTTCAATTAAGTCATAATTAGTGATTGTTAATGTTTTCCTGCCATTTGACAATCATTGAACATTTTAATCCACTGTGTTGATGATAATGTAAACTAAAACTACTCTAAAGTGGGAGGGAAAGAACACTCAATCCCACCCACACAGAAAGTTTACACATGGATATGATCCAATCAACAATGCGTGACTAACTCTGTCACTCAATGATTGAAGATTACAGAAATGTTTACATACAATCATTATGCAATAACAACACTAAAAACTGTTGTTTTTTCTTTATGGTACACTTAAAGGCACATGTTCTCATTTAGATATACATTCTTGAGTAATTAGAAGAAATTTAATATCAACCATATTAATTATCATCCTAATTGTGCAGTAGTAAGGTTACATTTGCTGACGTACTTTCAAACAATACATTCAATGTTCCAGTAGCACAAAAAGTTGTAAGTTTTATTGTGAAAGGAACAAGTCCACTGAAAGTTAACATGGAATTATGTCACAATTCTTGGAATTTGAATGATACAGACTATAAAGGAAACTATAGCTGGCTGTTTTCAGTACAGACTTATATAGACTAACTGTTGTGTACTTTGAAAATGAGTCAAATTGCACAAGTTCACTCAATCAAAACAAGATTGCCCATTTATGGTATAGCATTTAATGTATTAACATGCAGTAAATCCCCCACCTCAACTCAGTACACACACACACACATACACACATAATTTATAGGAAAAAGCTACAGGAAATGTACACTGTATGGTGTGTGTAATAGTTGCTCTAGTGTAAACACTCAATTGAGTATTGTCAATGGACCTGACACTTCAATGAACACTTATTCATTGACATAGTTGTAGTGCTGTGAATATACTCTGTACATTATTCACACAGTACATGGTTCACATTACTGCCACACATAGTTTGTATAATTAAACAACTATAGTTGCCAGCTTGCAGTTGTAGCTAGCTAACCAATAAGCAGCTATATGTGTGAAGTTAGTGTATGTAACTATGAAATTGAAGGCTAAATTTGAATAGCAGGAAGTGATCAATGTTGTAATACTGTACAGTTAGTGAAGACTTTCCATGCTATACAAATCAATAGAACCAGTTAGCTAGCTAGTATGTACTCTTACAGAGTAAAGCAACCATCTTTGGGTTTGAATTCTCTTCCAAACACCACACTACTGGTCATAGCTGTGGTAGTAGGATGGCTCTTGGTATCAACACATGGAGAAATCATAGGTAAGTCCAGTACAGATATCTTATATGTACACTATGAACTTTGAAGTGAGCCATACAATCATATAATGTACTCATAACAACAGGTTCTGGGGATGCATCTGGTCTAGTAGCTCCCCAAACGCCTACTTTCAGTGTAACAGACGTCACAGATACCAGTGTCACGATCACTTGGACTCAAGAAGATTTAAATATTGTAGACTGCTATGTAATACAGTACACTTATGAAGGACCATGTCTTGGCAGTGGTGAAACAAGTCTCAATGACACTGTCAATGGAAGTATAACAGAATATACAGTGACAAACCTTCAGGAGTTTAGTAACTACACCATCACTCTCACTGCTAGAAACAATGCTGGGGAGAACTCTTCTACTTCATCAGTGACTACATTACAATCAGGTATAGTGTAACCATATAAAAATGTATAAACTAGTATACGTATAATAGCTACACAATAAATTATCACAAACTTGACATTGCATCTCATTGTATCGGTTCATACAGCTCCAAGTGGGCCTCCTCAGAACCTTACAGTGATCTCTGCCACTCCATTCTCTGCTGCCATTGCATGGGATGAAGTTGAGTGTCTTGATCAGAACAGTGTGATAACAGGTTACTCAGTGAGATATGAAGGAATGATGGTTTATGTGACTGGAGCTAGTAATCGGACATTCACTGCTAATGGACTGATACCCCATGCTGCTTATACATTTAAAGTGGCAGCTGTCAGTGAGAATGGCACTGGACCTTATGGGATGACTAGTCCTACAGAGATGCTAGTTTCAACGAGTGAGTTGTTCACATGGATGTGCATGCATCGCATTTTGTATGTAGTATAGTCATGAAGACACAATGTTACCACTCATATACAGATGTTACTTTCCTTCTCAATGGTGTACTCTATGGTAACAACAGTATTGTGACACTGGATGAGATTGGTGAAGACAGTGCTGCTCTGTTCTGCCTCACTAGCAATAGGAACTGTTGTAGCCGATCAGACACACCTTCAGGGGTCAGAGGTATTGGACAGTGGGTCTTTCCCAATGGAACCTCTGTCAACAATAATGCCTCTGGTTATGACATTTATAGAGGTAGAGGTCTCGGCTATGTAAGCCTACAACGCAGAAATAATGCTCCAACAACTGGTATCTTCTGCTGTGCAATACGTGATGCTAGTAACTCAAACCAACAACTTTGTATTGGGGTGTATCCAGTGAATTCTGGTTCTCCCTCCATCACTGACTTTACCTATGACCCATCAAGTGGCTCACTAACCTGTACCTCTACTGGTGGTCCTGCTACTACTGTCACTTGGACTCAGAATTCAAATGTACTGGATACTCAACAGCAACAAACAGTGACTGATGGAGAACTTGGACAATACAAAAATGTTTTAGTAATTGGCAGTAGCTCTGCACTAAATCATTATGTAGGTGAATTCACTTGCATTGTTGGCAATTCAAGAGGAACTAGAGACAGAAGCATTTCTATTCAAGGTAGGCTCTGTAATAAAATATAATATTACGTACCTCAGACTTTGATAATGCATTAGGCACTTCCTCCTCACAGCTATTCAAATCACTGGAGATGAGTCGCCATTGGTTCTTGGTGAGTCAGCTTCTATCACCTGCTCAAGTGATTTGGAGGTGGAGAGAATAGAATTGGTGAATGGTGACAATGGAGTGCTAGTGGCTAGCAATTCTGGAGAACAGCAATTGACTTATAGTACATTTGTTAATTATCACACTCTGGAGAACAACACTATATACACATGTAGAATCACAACAAGCATCCCAGATGAGAATCTTGACGAAAGTATCACTCTACAAATAGAAGGTAAGTCAGTATGAGGAATCAGAAGGAATATATAGTAAACATATACTTACTGTGAAACAACAACACGCAGATCGAGATACACCATTTGAACCAGTCAGTGTTAACGCAAGCTACATTGGTACTGATTCAGCAAACATCACATGGACAGTTCCAGTACTTGCCTCCACTCAAGAGACCTATGTCGTTTTGTATCGAGTCAACGGTACAAATGAAAATGCTAACATGACAAGACAAAGTAGCCGAGGAGTAGAAAACTACTATGTGATCTTGGATGATTTACAACCCAACACTAAGTACAGATATAGAGTGCAAGCTATGATTCCTAATTCATTCAATTTTTCATCAAGTGATGAAATGGCTTTCACTACGCTTGGTAAGTTGACTTACTAAAAGTGATCATAATTGTGTTAATACTATTCAGCAGTGAAAAACACGTTTTTCTTTACCTCATCTACCTACAGCACTTTCCCCAACACCAACTGGTAGCAATGGTATGTTTTTCAGTCAGTCTACAACAAGAGAACGAGAGACTTGTTTATTTCATTTTCACAGATTCTACCATCATCGGTGGGGTTGTAGGAGGCATCTTAGCAGTGATACTGATTTTTATTTTGATAGTGATCGTTGCTATCATGCTATGGAGGTATAAAATAACATTGCCTAAAGTTACATAGTTAAGATCTATTACACACTAACTACAAAATTATTCTCTTCTTTTTGCCCCAGTATAAAGAGAAGAGGAAAGTTTATCTTTCCTTTGCCACGTGCTTCCTTGCGTCAATCGGAAGTGTCCTCCTCAAATGAGTACGTAGCACCCATGACCGCCAAAGTCCGACAGGAGACTATGGAGCTCAAAGAAGCAGAGGCCAACAGTCAACCACCGACTGTTGAAGAGAATGATGATTACTTTGAGAATGTTAATGCACTAGGTAAAGAAATCTACAAGTTATTTTTATTTAATAATTTTAATAATTTGATTTGGTCATGCTCAATTCTGATGGGCTATTGAATTTGTATGGTGTTTGTGTGTGTGTGTGTGTGTGTGTGTGTGTGTGTGTGTGTGAAGGGAGGAGGGAGGACAGCCAGATGGACATTTTATACTGACTTTAAGTAATTATGGCAATTTCTAATGTTTCCAGTTAATGATCACCTCCAACCAGTGCCTATTGTGAAGTTTGAAGAGCATGTTAAAGAGCTACACCAAAACAGAGACAGACTGTTTGAATTGGAGTACACAGTAAGCCAAAACCAACATACTGTGTGTATTTGTAATAACAATGCACAAACAATGAACTTTCAATAATGCACACCTACTTAGATTGCGCGTGTATAGTATTGTTTATTCTTTCAGTATGTAAGATATAAAGGGTTTTGAACATAACTGTGCACAAACATATTGATAACAATCAAAACTGTTTTCACTTCATAAACTTTCAAGTATCAAAACACTCACAATCAACCTCTTTCCATTTCAGTCAATCAGCTCTGTCCCACAAGCTTCGAGCAATGCATCAGACATACCAAGAAACAAAGAGCGAAATAGATTCGACAATATATTTCCCTGTAAGTTATAACTCTAACATTCATACATATATCTAGGGGTAGCGTACATTCTCCAATACTTGAAGTATAGGTCATTTGTATCATTATTACACACAGATGATTTCTCTCGAGTCCATCTCAAGGAGACACCAGGAGAAGAAGGAACAGACTACATCAATGCCAACTTCATTGACGTACATACAATACCTATCACTATATATTTATAGACAGACTTATGTGATCTGAAAACTTTCTTGAATACTGTTTTATATTCAATTTCACTTCATGCAGGGTTACAAAAAGCATAAGGCATATATCGCAGCTCAAGGTATTATAACAATATTTATTTCCAACAGATAAGGAGTGCATAAATCATGGTAATATTTCTGTCAAAGGTCCCTTGCCAAACACAGTCACTGACTTTTGGAGGATGATATGGGAGTACAAACTACCCACTGTAGTCATGCTTACCAGATGTTTCGAAGGAATGGTAAATTCATACAAAAAATCACTAAAGTGCTAAAAGATTGATCAATTCTTTCAAACTTTGTTGTGTTTTTTCCAGAAAAAATGTGAGGTCTATTGGCCAGAGACGAGGGGAGAGAGCATCAAGTTAGGTCACGATTTGACGGTGACTCTAGAAGCCTTGTTGCCATTTGCAGAATACACCATTAGGACGATGACAGTTACATGTGTAAGTCAGTGATCTACAAGGCATGCATAAATTGACTTTATTTCCTCCAGGGAGAAACAAATTATGTGAGTAGTAAGTACTAATTAGTATTTTAAAAGAAATGTAATGAGACTACAAGGAAAAATATTGAAACTGAAAGTTGCATGTTGTGAAAGATTTTCCCTACTGTATTGAAGAAGAATTCAAAACTGACAGAAAAACGTAAACACTAAAGTATCAAGTTATCAAATAGTCAAATGCACAACAACAGCTGCAGTAGTTCAATGACAAAACATTCGTATGAAATTTGAAAGACCTTAGTTCAAATCCGAACTAGAGTAGGCAGATCGATCTCAATTATGATCATTCCTTTGGTTCCCCACTGGTAAAAGTGTCACTTAATAGTACATTATAACATAAAATTTTCATTGTTAATCTTATAATTTTATTCACAATAATTATGTCATTTCTAGAATTCAGAACCAGATGTCCCTCCTCACCAAGTGACCCAATTCCACTTTGTAGGCTGGCCGGACCACGGTGTTCCCAGTAATGCAATCATCCTTATCAATTTCATCCGTCGTGTTCGTAAGACACACCCCTTTTCTGACGAGCGTCACCTCCTGGTCCACTGCAGTGCTGGGGTGGGGAGGACAGGGACGTTTATCGTCCTGGACAGCATGTTACAGAGGATGAAGGAAGAGGAGACAGTCAATATTTATGAGACAGTGAGACAGCTACGAACACAGAGGGTGCAAATGGTACAGACACAGGTAAGAAACAAATAGTACTTTTAAATTTTGTCGTTTTTTACTGTAAAGTTTCACTACAGGATCAGTATGTCTTCATTCACGATGCACTCAATGAGCTAATCATATGTGGAGACACTGAGATAGAAGTGGTCAATGTTAGGATAGCTCTGGGCAAACTGAGTGACACAAGGGAAGGCAAAGAAGAGTCAAACTTTCAGAAACAATTTAATGTGAGCAAAATGGATCGATGAGTAGCTGAATGTCCAGCACTTTCAAGCAGATATGCTTGAGCAAGCATAAGAATTAACAATGATGTATGTGGATACAAATGCTTTATTCTAATACTCACAGATTTTGGACAAGGTGGCACCACGGATTCTGGAAATTGATTTCTCCCATGCCAATGAAGAGTACAACCGCACAAAAAATCGTTACCACAATAGGATACCAAGTCAGTAAAAACTTTCATTCACATATAACCATAAATTCTACCTTGATGATAAACACACCTTACAGATAATTTCACAAGAGTAAAATTGAAACCGTCAGGCACTCCAGGATCTGACTACATCAACGCCAGCTTCATTGACGTAAGTTAAGTCAATATTTTTGTTTGACAAAATACATAATAATAATGTAGTATGTAAACACACAGGGTTATAGGCAGCGTGGCACTTACATTGCCACTCAGGGACCACTAGAGTCGACTGTAAACGACTTCTGGAGGATGATATGGGAGTATAAGAGTCACTGTATTGTGATGCTCTGTGATCTCCAAGAAAATGAAATGGTAACATCTTACCCATAAACTACCTGACAATTATTTTGATTTTTACTCTAACTATAGGAGTCCTCTTACTGCTATTGGCCTGCTAGAAAGGGTTCGAGTGAAATCTACGGCAAGATAGAAGTGAAAATGAAATCAGAAAAGACTCGAGAAGATTACATCATTAGAAAGTTCGATCTGTCGGAAGACAAGTCACGATCGTCAATTTCCTTTTCTCCTCTCACCCTCAACGTGACCCAGCTCCAGTTCCTTCGCTGGTCAGAACACAGTCCTCCTCACAACCCCTCCTCTCTCTTAGAGATGATGGAGATGATGAACAAGGTCCAAATGGGCTCAGGAAACAAGGCCATCACTGTCATGTGCAAGTAAGACAACCAAAGAATGTATTGATTTCACTATATATTTATAGGGATAATTTAATGTAACTAATCTCATTCCCTCTCCATTCTTTGAAGTGATGGTGTTGGTCGTAGTGGTACCTTCATTTGTATCCACTCTCAGTTGGAGAGACTCAAGACAGAGGGAGTGGTGGACTTCTTCCAGTTCATTAAAGCTGCTAGGATACAGAGAGCTGGACTAGTCCCTGATGTGGTAGGTCTACTTTTACAGGTTCACAATAATATGAGTGAATATGATTTAATTAACACACACATAAACAGAGTCAATACAAGTTTTGTCATGAAGTGACGGCAAGCTACTTGGACAAATTTGATGCTTATGCTAATTTTAAATTTTAACATCACACAAACAACAACTTAGCAACAATTTTTGCTACAAGAAATATCAACATAATATTATTTTCTATACTGTATAGCTATAGCTTTTTGCTACATTTTCTGATGCATTAATAATAATATTATTGATATCACCCCTAATTTACATCTTCTCACGACAGAAATCTACAGTTACAATAATGTATTTTATGACAACTTGTGAATAGTATAGTAACAATTGTGGCCAATGAATATCACAGTCTATACAATAATGTAAGTATGGTGTGTATAAGCCAGTTACTGATAATTATGAGTGTTGTTTCCGCATTCATAAATAAGTTTATTAAAAAGGAAGTGCTTTTCATGTGTAGTTATTCCTGTATTCACGACCATTGACAGTCTGAGTGGGGTGGATCACTTTAATAAGACAGTAAGCATCACACACAAGAGTTAGACTAACAGAAGTTTTGTGTTTGTACACTAAATCAAGATTATTAGGCCTCTCTCAATGATGTCTGTCTCTACTAACTCAATGTTAGTGGTCATCTTAGGATGGATATTACTGGTTCAGTCACCAATGGTGAATGGACAAGGTCAGTCAGCATGAAGTCTATTATAATTTTTCAATAGTACTATAGCTGTAACTGCAGTAAACTTTATATGTAGTTATAGCGGACCCGATTCTGATCACCTTTCGAGGTGTCTCCTACCCCAACAACAGTGCACTACATCTGAATGATGTTGGAACCAGCTCCACTCACAGTGCTATCCTCTGTACTACTGAATTAACTCGATGTTGTACAGGCACAGATCGGTGGTTCTATCCTGATGGAACACGTATATCTAATAATGCTGATTTCTCCACAGCTGGTCCACAAAATGGTACTATATATTTGAATCGTTTGAGCAACACTCAGTCTCCAACTGGATCATTCTGTTGTACACTACCTGATAACAGTGCTGATACATCTGGTCCTATAACAGAACACACATTATGTGTCAATCTAGGTAAAGATATGATTGATACGATTTATATATGCTTTAAGTATAATCTCTCTCTCTCTCTCTCTTGTCTCAGTGACAGTCAGTGTCTCCCTCACCCCCTCTTCTGCCAGTCCTGCTATTGGTGGTCAACACACACTGACCTGTGCAGTTAGTGTCAATGGAGCTAACCAACCTACCCCCACCGTGACCTACCAGTGGCTTAAAGACAATGCTGTAATCTCAGGTCAAACACAATCAACTCTCTCCTTCTCTTCTCTCAGTCTCTCTGATGCTGGACAGTACAGATGTGATGTCACGGTAAATTACCCTCAACCAACTCAGCCCATCACTGAAACAAGCAACACTCACAATCTGAATCTTCAGAGTAAGCTAACTCTAGAATCTTATGTGGTTACTTAATAATCACATTTATCCATCATCAAATTCAGTTCCCCGACCTACTGTGACTGTGACTGCATCTCCTAGTGGCACTGTTTCTGTTGGCTCCTCTCTCACTCTGACCTGTACTGTTGTACTCAGTTCAGCAGTAGACACACAAGTGACAGTGAACACAATGGGGAGTGGACCACAAGGGACACAGTTTACCTCTACTAGTGCTCCAATAGTCAGTGGTACAACTCACACCAGTACAGCCATGATCAGTTCTGTTTCACAAAGTGATGGTGGAGACTACACCTGTACAGCTACTTTAACACTCAGTTCAACATCTCCATACATCACCAGTGGTGATTCAGGATCAGGAACATACACCCTAACTGTCAGTGCAGGTATGTACTAGTCTGAATGCTATTCACTCTATATTTAAAACAAATTAAACTTCAAGATTCAATCTTTCTTCAATTTCTTCAGTTACACTGTCAGTCTCCCTCACTGCCTCAACAGCCACTCCTGTTGTTGGTGGTTCATACACTCTGACTTGTGATGTCACTATCAATGGAGCTCAGAATGGATTCACCTCCACCACAACCTACCAGTGGAGGAAGAATGGTGCTGTGATCTCAGGTCAAACACAATCAACTCTCTCCTTCTCTTCTCTCAGTCTCTCTGATGCTGGGCAGTACAGATGTGATGTCACTGTTAGTTCCACCCAGCTAATTCAGCCCATCACTGAAATGAGCAACACTCATGATCTGAATCTTCAAAGTAAGCAATTTAACTCCTGTCTCACAATCTGTGTGATTGTACACTGCTATTTCATTTAGTTCCAACTCCTACATCTGCATCTGTAACTGCTTCTATTACTGGAAACATCTTTGCTGGGTCCTCTCCAACTCTGACTTGTACTGCTGCAGTCAGTTCAACTGTGACTGGTATATCAATCACAGTGAACACAGTGTGGAGTGGACCAAATGGAGCATCATTCACTGCCACCTCTGTTGCTACAAGGGATGGTACTACACTGATGTACACCAGTACAGCCACCTTCAACTCACTAGCAACAAGTGATGCTGGAGAGTACACCTGTACAGCTACTGTCAGTTCATCATCACAATATCTCACTGATAGTGATCCAAGATCAGGAACATATAGCCTCATAGTTGGTATGACAAGATGAATATTTTTAATGGCTAAAAAATATACACTTGATAATAATCTCCTGTGTCTCTAGTTCCCCCTCCCTCTTCTCCTACCATAACAAGTGCCACTCCAGGGACAATATCCATTGCTATCTCTTGGACACAATCATCCGCTGAGGTTTTTGAAAACTATCAGATTTCCTATTCCTACGGTGGAATGTGCTCTGAAGTACCTGCTACTCCTTCTTCTCCCATTATGCTCAGTGGTAATACAAGACAATACACTGTCACAAACCTTGAGGAGTTCAGTGAGTACACTGTTACTGTCACTGCTGTCAATAGTGCAGGGAGTAGTCAACCTGCCACCATGAGAGTGACAACATTAGCATCAGGTATAATATTATGTAATCAACATGCGCTCTGTATACTGTCCTAGAAATAATACCACATATATCCAGAAATAATGACGGAGATTTTAATATAACAGTTTGGTGGCCAAGTCCAAATCATCAAATTTAAGTCTGTCAATATTTTGGCAACCATATAATGTACTTTGTGTAGGCAAAATCGTCAAATAAATTCGTCGAAAACTTTATTTTCAACTGTCAATATAATTATATGGCTATATACAGTAAGTTTAATCACTTCTACTATACAGTTCCAAGTGGACCTCCTCAGAATCTCACAATGACCTCTGTGACCCCATTCTCCATCACCATCCAGTGGGGTGAAGTTGAGTGTATTGAAAAGAACAGTCTGATAACAGGCTACTCAGTGAGATATGAAGGAGTGATGGCTAATGTCACTGGAGCTATTAATCGGACATTCACAGCTAATGGACTGATACCTCATACTGCTTATATACTTGAAGTGGCAGCAGTCAGTGAGAGTGGCACTGGACCTTATGGGATGACTAGTCCTACAGAGACACTTGTTTCAACAAGTTAGTTGTTTAAAGCACATCAGCATGAAGCTTAACTGGTCATTATGTTTCTTCCTGCTCACATACAGATGTTAGTTTACTTCTCAATGGTGTGCTCTATGGTAACAACAGCATTGTGACACTGGATGAGATTGGTGAAGACAGTGCTGCTCTGTTTTGTCTCACAAACATAGTTGACTGTTGTCGAGGTTCAGACACTCCTCTGGGATTTGGGGCTGTTGGACAATGGATCTTTCCTAATGGAAATGTAGTCAACAATGATGCCTCTGGTGATGACATTTATTATCAAAGCAGAGGTCTCAGTCATGTTCGTCTTCAACGCAGGAACAATGCGCAAACTTCTGGAATCTTCTGCTGTAAAATACCTGATGCAAGTGATCCAAACCAACAAATTTGTACTGGAGTGTACCCTGTGACCTCTGGCTCTCCCTTTATCATTGACTTAACATATGATCCATCAAATGGAACATTAACCTGTACCTCTATTGGTGGTCCTGCTACCACTGTCACTTGGACTCGTAATATCATCCAAAGCCTAAATGATGTCACATACATTCAAGAACAGAGGATAGTGGATGGAGAACTCGGACAATATCAAAATACTCTGACTATCAACAGCAACACACTGGATGACTATGTTGGTGACTTCAGCTGCATTGTCAGCAATTCAAGAGGAACTAGAGACAGCGACATTTCCATTCAAGGTAGACATATATAATATTATAATACATTATGTTGATTGACAAGACTATCTGTATTCAGACATTCAAATCACTGGACATGAGCGGCCATTGATTCTTGGTATGTCAGCTTCGATAGAATGCTCCAGTGATTTGGAGGTGGAGAGAATAGAATGGGTGAATGGTGACAATGGAGTAGAAGTGGCTAGTAATTCTGGACAGCAATCACTTTCATTCAACATTGTCACAGTGGACCAGAGTGTAAACAATACACGATATTTGTGCAGCATCACAACCAGCAGACCTAATGGAACAACAACTTTACAGGTTGTGACCTTACAAGTTGCAAGTAAGGCATACTTTTAGAAGTCATATAAATGACTTAATCTTGTACAATTACTTAACAGTTCGGAATGAGCCATTTCCACCTCAAGAGGTTGCATCAAGCAATATATCTTTTGGGTCAGTCAAAATATCATGGACAGTCCCCACACTAGCCTCTACCAGAGAGTTCTACGAGGTTTTGTATGGAGTGAACAGTGTAAATGAGTATGACAGTCTGGCCCAACAGAGCCAGCCAGGAGTACAGGAGTATGAAGTGTATCTGACTGGTTTGATGCCAGCCACTAGATACAGGTACATTGTCCGAGCAACAAATGACTTCTCGTCAAATTCAAGCACAGAGATGACATTCTTCACAACTGGTGAGTACAAATAATTAACTCGTGATATTATCCTATACAATTGTGAATTCATTTGTAATAATTATACTATGATAGCCAATACAGAAGTAACAGAATCAACAAGTTCTGGAGGTATAATTCTATTTGTCAAGCATGAAGTTACTCACTTTAAACTTTGTTGATTTAAGATCATATCATTGTCATCCCAATAGGCAATATGGCAATTATTGGAGGAATGGCAGCAGTGATAGTACTTCTGCTTTTACTACTCCTTATTAGTGGATCACTAAACATAGCAGTTTACTTACGACAAAAACAGAAACAAAGCCATTCTTTAAAGTAGGTCAAAATTCAATATCAGTGTGTACGTAAGGCACACTATTATAGGGAACATTATTGAATTTTTATTGCTGTGAATCTTTAATTCAGTACAAAACAGGGTACACATGCTGAAGCTGTAACATGGAGTAACACTAAAGGTGTTGACTTTGAGGGGTTTGACAATATTGATACTGCAACATGTGAAGCATATGAAGTAATGAAACACAAAGGCCAGAGACCAAACCAGAATCAAGCCGTCACTCAAGGAGAGACAGAAGCAGCTGGTGTGTATGAAGAGGTCGGTGGTAGGGGTGGAGACCAATCTACAGGGAGGGAATATGTTACTGGACCTGTCGGCCAGAGAGGTGCACCTGTTAGCTCAGCTGGGACACAGGAGTATGATGAGGTTGGGCTGAGGGTGAGAGGGGAGGAGTCTGGGACTCAGAGTGGGTCGGCTACAAGGACAGGAGGGAAAGGAAGAGGTGCAGGGAGGCAGGGAGGTGTGGCTGCCCCTACTGAGCATGCTCAGAAGACAGATGATGCTACTTATGAACAAATTTGATGTAGCTGTGATAGACAGTGGATAATTTTTATTTCAGTTATAGAGCAGACAACATGATGACATGCATTAGTGATATTGAGGCTATTGCATATACAATAACAAATACTTAGTCTAGAAATACTGTGATTTTGTGTTCCTTGTCATTAATTCGTTGAGTTTATAGTTAAATATTGTAGATCCCTCAGTTCCTGATAGGAATTAGATAATGGTTCATTTATAACATGCAGAAGGACAGTTTAAAATTCTACCAACTATACATAATTGCTATACAAAAAACTATATTATGTAGAATTTATATGGAGGGAGGAGGTAAAGAAGGGCAATTATAAACCTAGCTTAAACTGTCAGTGTGTGTCAATTACGTTCTAATTAATGATCACCTTCAATGCATTCAGTCCTATCACAAAGTTTGAGAAACATGCCAAAGATACACATCAAAACATGGACAGATTGTGTGTACATGTATAGCAAGCTGAAACTAACCCATCATGTGTATCTGTAATAACAATGCATAAACTCGGCAATATACAAAGTTTGGTCACGGGTAATAGTAACACACCACCCGGGCAAAAATTGTCCGTTATAACGCGTTTCTAATGCGTTAGTATTGCGTTTATAACGCGTGATTGATTTTTAACGCTCTCATTTTAAATGAAGACCCTTACTCTCCAAATGAATACAGAGGGTAAGGGTCGTCATTTAAAAATGAGAGTGTTAAAAATCAATCGTGCATTATGAACGCAATACTAACGCATTAGAAACGCGTTATAATGGGACAATTTTTGCCCGGGCAGCAACTACGTGAATTGTATGTGAGACTGCCGGTTTATTCTTTCATTTTGACACTATTTTAAACTCCATAGATTCAAAATAATTATTAACTTCTTTCCCTTTCAATTGACACAAGTGAAAGCGATAGACGGTCATGCAAACATGCCTTCAAAGTGAGCATAATATTATAAGCAAATCATGATCGGAATATCAGTGGCTCAGTGCACAATGAGTGCATCTACATGCCCATCATAATAACAATAATTAGCAAGAGTAAACATCTAGATATCTTCTCTACTGTACAACTCTGTTATAAGCTTGTTTGAATTTCATATTGGCTCGTATAAATGCACAAACACGATTAAGACTAGTGCTATCAGTTTCATTATTGACATCAACCTGATACACATTTTCTTAAGTTACTCTTATATGCATGGCAACTTGTATATTGTATAGGAATTTAGAAGTAATGAACATAGTTCCCATGGAAGCTACTTGCTTGAGTATGTCGTGTAGACAATTTACAGATAAGAGTGTTGATTTGCCTTTGCTTCACTAACAGTATACTATAGACTATTGATTTCTATTAATTCACTGAATATTCATAGTCTTAAGTTATTCAAACTATTTTACCAAAGTGAGTGCTGTTCATGTGCAGTTTTGATATTCATGACCATTGACAGTCTGGGGGGTGGGTCTCTTTTTGGACAGTGAGCATCATGCACACATAAGACTTAGACCAATTGTGTTGGGCTACAAAGTCAAGATCATTATATATATATAGGCCTCTCTCAATGATGGCTCTCTCTATTAACTCAATGTTAGTGGTGATTCTAGGATGGATATTACTAGTACAGTCACCTGTGGTGACTGGACAAGGTCAGTCAACATAAAGTTCATAATGCTTAAAGACTATATCATGTATAGCTGTGAATTGAATTTAAATTTATATGTACAACAGACCCAGTTCAGATCATGTTTCGTGGTGTCTCCTACCCTGACAACAGTGTACTATCACTGAATGATGTTGGAAGCTCCTCCACCGGTAGTGCTATCTTCTGTACTACTGAATTAAGTCGATGTTGTGTGAACACAGATCGTTGGCTCTACCCTGATGGATCACGTGTGACTAATAGTAGTGATTTCTCTACAGCTAGTGCACAAAATGGTACTGTATGGTTGAATCGTTTGAGCAACACTCAGTCTCCAACTGGATCATTCTGCTGTACACTACCTGATAATAGTGCTGATCTACCTGGTCCTACAATGATGCACACTGTATGTGTCAATCTAGGTAAGGATATAATCTTGACAATAATCTCACGGATCACACACTCGAGATCTGTATCAACCTGTCTGCATTGATAGTGATTTATATGTTACTAAACTGCACAATGTCTCTCTTGTCTCAGTGACAGTCAGTGTCTCCCTCACCCCCTCTTCAGCCAGTCTTGCTGTTGGTGACCAACACACACTGACCTGTACAGCTAGTGTCAATGGAGCTAACCTAGCTAACCCCACCATGACCTACCAGTGGTTTCAGGACAACAACATGATCTCAGGTCAAACACAATCAACTCTCTCCTTCTTTTCTCTCAGTCTCTCTGATGCTGGACAATACAGATGTGACGTCACTGTTAATTACCCTCAGCCGATCACTGAAACAAGCAACACACAGAATCTGAATCTTCAAAGTAAGCTAACTCTATAGTCTTAAATTAATAGTTGTTTGATAATGGTATTTCTCAATCAAATTCAGTTCCCCGTCCTACTGTGACTGTGACTGCCTCTCCTAGTGGCACTGTTTCTGTTGGCTCCTCTCTCACTCTGACTTGTACTGTTGAACTCAGTTCAGCAGTGGACACAGCAGTGATAGTAAACACAATGGGGAGTGGACCACAAGGGGCACAGTTTACCTCTACTAGTGCTCCAATAGTCAGTGGTACAACTCACACCAGTACAGCCATCATCAGCTCAGTTTCACAAAGTGATGCTGGAGTCTACACATGTACAGCTACTGTAACACTCAGTTCAACATCTCCATACATCACTAATGGTGATACAGGATCAGGAACATACACTCTTACTGTCAGTGCAGGTATGTACTAGTCTGAATGCTATACACTCCGGGCAAATTTTGTTCACTTTTATTAATGCACTAATATTGACAACAATAAAATTTATAAGATTGAAGCAGAAAATGTCCTTCAATTTCTTCAGTCACACTGTCAGTCTCTATCACTACTTCACCAACCAATCCTACTGTTGGTAGTTCATACACTCTGACTTGTGGAGTCACTTATAATGGAGCAGCTACTGGGTTTAACCCCAGCGTAACCTACCAGTGGGGGAAGAATGGTGTTGAGATCGCAGATGAAACACAATCAGCTCTCTCCTTCTTTCTTCTCAGTCTCTCTGATGCTGGACAGTACAGATGTGATGTCACTGTTAGTTCTACCTTACTAAGTCAGCCGATCACTGAAATGAGCAATACTCACAATGTGAATCTTCAAAGTAGGCTAACTCTAAAATGATAAGAATAATAATTGTTCAATTGTGGTATTATTAATAATCAAATTCAGTCCCCCCTCCTACTGTGACTGTGACTGCCTCTCCTAGTGGCACTGTTTCTGTTGGCTTCTCTCTCACTCTGACTTGTATTGTTGAACTCAGTCCAGCAGTGGACACAGCAGTGATATTGAACACAATGGGGAGTGGACCACAAGCCTTAGGGTCCCAGTTTACCTCTACTAGTGCTTCGATAGTCAGTGGTACAACTCACACTACTACAGCCACGATCAGTTCTGTTTCACAAAGGGATGCTGGAGTCTACACATGTACAGCTACTGTAACACTCAGTTCAACTTCTCCATACATCACTAGTGGTGATACAGGATCAGGAACATACACACTTACTCTCAGTGCAGGTACGTACCACTTTGAATGCCTTTCACTCTACATTTATTCACTCAATGAAAAAAAGATTGAAGCAAAAGATGTCTTTCAATTTCTTTAGTCACGGTGTCAGTCTCCCTCACTCCCTCAACAACCCGTCCTGCTGTTGGTGGTCTATACACTCTGACTTGTGACATCACTATCAATGGAGTGGCCAATGGATTCAGCCCTACCATCACCTATGAGTGGAGGAAGAATAATGCTGTGATCTCTGGTCAAACACAAGCAATTCTCTCATCCTTGTCTCCTCTCAGTCTCTCTGATGCTGGACGGTACAGATGTGATGTCACTGTTAGTTCTACTTTACTAAGTCAGTCCATCACTGAAAGCAACACTCGGGATCTGAATCTTCAAAGTAAGCTAACTCTATGGAGTCTTAAAATTAACAGTTGTTTGATAATGGTATTTCTCAATCAAATTCAGTTCCCCGTCCTACTGTGACAGTGACTGCCTCTCCTAGTGGCCCTGTTTCTGTTGGCTCCTCTCTCACTCTGACTTGTACTGTTGTACTCAGTTCAGCTGTGGACACAGAAGTGACAGTGAACACAATGGGAAGTGGACCATCAGGAGCAGAGTTTACCTCTACAAGTGCTCCAATAGTCAGTGGTACAACTCACACCAGTACAGCCATGATCAGTTCTGTTTCACAAAGTGATGCTGGAGTCTACACATGTACAGCTACTGTAACACTCAGTTCATCATCTTCATACATCACTAGCAGTGATACAGGGTCAGGAACATACACCCTTACTGTGAGAGCAGGTATGTATTTAGCAAAAAAAATCATAGCCATGTAAGTAGTAAATGCATACACTCAACCTTAATTTGCTTTATGAAACTGAAGTTCTAATTGTTTTAATCTTTTTCAGTCACAGTGTCAGTCTCCCTCACTGCCTCGACAACCAGTCCTGCTGTTGGTGGTACGTACACTCTGACCTGTAACGTCACTATCAATGGAGCTCAAAATGGATTCACACCCACCACAACCTACCAGTGGTTTAAGGACAGCACTGTGATCTCAGATGAAACACAATCAATTCTCTCCTTCTCTCCTCTCAGTCTCTCTGATGCTGGACAGTACAGATGTGATGTCACTGTTAGTTCCGACCAGCTAAGTCAACCCATCACTGAAATGAGCAACACTCAGAATCTGAATCTTGAAAGTTAGCTATTTAACTTCTGTCTCACAATCTGTGTGATTGTACACTGTTTTTTTCGTTTAGTTCCAACTCCTACATCTGTGGCTGTAACTGTTTCTATCACTGGTAACATCTTTGCTGGGTTCTCTCTCACTCTGACTTGTACTGTTGTACTCAGTTCGACTGTGACTGGTATATCAGTCATAGTAAACACAGTGTGGAGTGGACCAGATGGTACATCATTCCGTGGCTCATCAAACTCCATTGCTACAAGCAATGGTGCAATGATGTACACCAGTACAGCTACCTTGAACTCACTAGCTACAAGTGATAATGGAATATATACCTGTACATCTACTGTCAGTTCTTCACCACAATATCTCACTACTAGTGATACAAGATCAGGAATGTACAGTCTTTCAGTTGGTAATGTTTTCAAAATGAAAGTATAGTATGGATAATTTCAATTTTCTCATCTTTTTTTGTGTCTAGTTCCCCCTCCCTCTTCTCCTATCATAACAAGTGCCTCTCCAGGGACAACATCCATTGTTATCTCTTGGACACAATCAGCCAGTGATGTAGTTGAAAGCTATCAGGTTGAATATTCCTATGGTGGAATGTGCTTTGGAGTACCAACTACTCCTTCTACACCCATGATGCTCAGTAGAGATTCAAGACAATACAATGTGACCAACCTCGAGGAGTTCAGTGAATACACTGTCACTATCACTGCTGTGAACAGTGCAGGGAGCAGTCAGCCAGCTACCATGAGAGTGACTACATTAGCATCAGGTACAATTTTGTCTTATTTTATACACTCCATGTAAAAACATGTCACAATTCATATATATAGCACACAAATTTCATTGCCTATTATAGCCTTGATAGAGATGTACAATGTCTTTCCTACAGCTCCTAGTGGTTTTCCTCAGTCCCTAAGTGTGACTTCTACCACTCTATTTTCCATTGCTATTGAATGGAGGGAAGTTAATTGTCGCGATCAGAACAGCGTGATTACACGCTACTCAGTGAGATATGGAGGAATGATAGTTGGTAATCCTACAACCACAACATTCACTGTTGCCAACCTCAATCCTAGTACCAGCTATACAATTGAAGTAGCAGCTGTCAGTAACTCTGGTACAGGACCATATGCCATGGTGGACACAAAGACAGACTCTCCTTCAAGTAAATCATAATTATTGGCTTGAGTTGCTACTCTGAATTTATGGATATTTCACGCATTTATAATCTTTTTTAGATGTTGGTTTTCTCCTCAGTGGTACACTCTATGGTAACAACAGCATTGTGACACTGGATGAGATTGGTGAAGACAGTGCTGCTCTGTTCTGTCTAACTGACAAAATGGATTGCTGTAGAGCATCAGATACTCCTCCAGAATTTGGTGCTACTGGACAGTGGATCTTTCCTAATGGAAACACAGTCAATAATGATGTCTCTGGTGGTGACATTTATCAAGGCAGGGGTCCCAGTTATGTTCGTCTTCAACGTAGAAACAATGCTCAAACAACTGGAATCTTCTGCTGTGAAATACCTGATGCAAGTGATTCAAACGAACAACTTTGTACTGGAGTGTACCCTGTGACCTCTGGCTCTCCCTCCATCACTAACTTAACTTATAATCGTTCAAGTAGCATATTAACCTGTACTTCTACTGGTGGTCCTGCTACCACTGTCACTTGGACTCATAACAACATTCAAAGCCTTAGTAATGTCACATACATTCAGAAACAGAGGATAGTGGACGGAGAACTTGGACAATACCAAAATACTCTGACTATTAACAGTAACTCACTGGATGACTATGTTGGTGACTTCGCCTGTACTGTCAGGAATTCAAGAGGAAATACAGACAGCAACATCGCCATTCAAGGTAGGCTCTGTAAATATATATATATCTTAAACTCAGATCTGTACATTTTCATCTTACAGATATTCAAATTATTGGACATGAGAGACCATTAGTTCTTGGTGGATCAGCTTCTATTATCTGCTCCAGTGATTTAGAGGTGGAGAGAATAGAATGGGTGAATGGTGACAATGGAGTGGAAGTGACTAGCAATTCTGGACAGCAATCACTTTCACTTGACATTAACCCAGTGGACCAGAGTGTAAACAATACACGATTCTTGTGCAACATTATAATCAGCAGACCAAATAGAACAACTTTGGAGAGTGTGACTCTAATGGTTTCAGGTAAAATTGTGATTTCACAACATATTACGCAATACTTATACCTTGACTATAAAATTTGTATAACAGTTCGGAATGAGCCATTTCCACCTCAAGACATTGTATCAGGCAATGTCTCTTACAACTCAGCCAAAATTTCATGGACAGTTCCCATACTAGCTTCTACTGAAGAGACCTATGTTGTTTTGTACGGAGTTGGCAATACAAATGAAAACACTAGCATTGCCCAACAGAGCCAGCCAGGAGTACAGGAGTATGAGGTGTATCTGACTGGTTTGATGCCAGCCACTAGATACAGGTACATTGTCAGAGCAACAAATGATTTCTCATCAAATTCAAGCATAGAAAAAACTTTCTTCACAACTGGTTAGTCTAAACAAAAACCAACTGAATATCATCCTGTACATGATAATTTATACATATTATGCCATATATTTTATTGCCATTCACACTACAGAAGCACCTAAAGAAGAAATTGGAGGTATTATACAATTTTGAATGTGTATTTTTTTGCTAAAATTGTCATCTTTTACTACTAATCCTATAATACAACAGTTCCAGTCTTAGGTGTAGCTGTTGGAGCTTCTGTTGGTGGATTACTAGCAATCATTGTTTTGTCTCTACTCATCATTGCTCTTGTACTATGGAGGTAAGTTTATCAACAATACAAAGACTTTAGTATTGAGAATAATGAACGTTGTGATTGTTGAATCATACTACAAACTCTCATTCAGTCGAAGGAGAACAAGTAAATACTCACCAACAGATGACAATAACTGGAGACCTGTACAGAGTGGCAAATCAAACACCTACACAGCTCCATCAGTTGCAACAAAAGGAGAGCAAAAAGTTGAGCTGAAGGCTTTGGCAACAAAACAGGATGATGAAGAAGTGGAGGGAGAATGCTATCAAAACGTTGGCACACTAGGTTTGACCAAAATCTTAATCTTAATTTAGTGATATTATTATAATGAGTCATGGTTTGAAACTAATTTTAGTTGATGATCCTCAGAAGCCAATCCCAGTAAAAAGGTTTGGAGAACATGTCAAACACATGCATTTGAAACGAGACAAACTCTTTGACACACAATACAAAGTAAGTCAAACATAATAATTTATTAAGATTGTTTGCTATTGTTATATTTGGTCATTGCTTATAAATATGAGCCTGTAACTATCACTTTTCATACAGTCCATTGGCATGCCACAAGCTTCAAGTGATGATGCACATATTCCAGTGAACAAACAACGCAACAGATTTGCAAACATCTTCCCATGTAAGATACAATAAACAAACTTTAAAGACTGGAAATAACTTTTTTCTTTCTATTTAGATGATTTCTCCCGAGTTCATCTCAAGGAGGTTCCAGGAGTAGGAGGATCAGACTACATCAATGCCAGTTTTATTGATGTATGTTGTTATCCATACATGACATGTGTGCATAAAGATGCATGTATTAGCAATTTGCTTTACCGTTATACACTACATGTATTTAGGGATACAAGAGGCCAAAGGAATACATAGCAGCACAAGGTAAGTTTAAAATGAATACACAATGTCATTGACACATTCCTCACCACTCACAAATTATGTGTTTGCAATGATAATAACCCAGGTCCCATGCCAAACACTGTGACTGACTTCTGGAGGATGGTCTGGGAGTACAAGACTCCTACCATAGTCATGCTCACCAGGGTCTTTGAAGGCAGGGTAAGTGCACCATAGTAGACCATCATAATTATACTATAGCAAGCATGCATTTGACACTTGACACTCACTAAAACAAAGACACTCAGTACACCTGCATGGCAACATAAATGTATGAAATGAGTCAAATTAATCCCTCTACAGAAAAAGTGCGAGGTCTACTGGCCTGAGACTAGAGGGGAGAGTATTGAACAAGGCCACAACCTGACAGTCACTTTGGATGACATACTACCATTTGCCGAGTACACCATCAGGAAGATGACTGTGACATGCGTAAGAAAATAGAAATCCTAAATTTTTGAAGAATCGAGTCAGTACTGATTTTATAAAATTGTCTTTTCCAGAGCTCAGAGCCCGACGTCCCTCCTCATGAAGTGACCCAGTTCCACTTCGTAGGTTGGCCAGACCACGGTGTCCCTAGTAATGCCATCATCCTCATCAATTTCATCCGTCGTGTTCGTAAGACACACCCCTTCTCCAACGAGCATCACCTCCTGGTTCACTGCAGTGCTGGGGTCGGGAGGACAGGGACGTTTATCGTCCTGGACAGCATGTTACAGAGGATGAAGGAAGAGGAGACCGTCAATATTTATGAGACAGTGAGACAATTACGAACACAGAGGGTGCAAATGGTACAGACACAGGTAAGAGAAATCAAAAGTAAACTAATTTCTTTTAAATAGAGCAAGGAAATTCAATTTCACTTTCAATCCTTCAGGCCCAGTATGTGTTCATCCATGATGCCATCAATGAGCTGATCATCTGTGGGGACACTGAGATAGGTGCAGCTAACCTGAGGATTGCCATGAACCGACTCAGCAAACCAGACAAAGACAGGGTGACCAAATATGAGAGACAGTTCCAGGTAAGTTGGGAATTACTCTATAACAGACAATATATGAAATGTAAATACAATGTGTTGTTTACTTTTACATGTGTAGAACTTTGAAAAAGTGGCAGGAAATGTTCTTGATGTTGACTACGTGGAGGCCAATAAGGATTGCAACGTCGGCAAAAACCGTTATCAAAGCAAGATACCAAGTAAGTCCCTCAGTTTTCATCACAATCAATGTGTGTACGGAAAACATAACTATAATGTCTCACAAACAACAATTTGACTTTCAATATCAACAGAGGACTTCACAAGAGTTCGACTGAAGTCGTCGGGCACACCTGGATCTGATTACATCAATGCCAGCTTCATTGATGTAAGCAAATTACAAAGGCTATCCACTTTCAAACACACAATAGCAAGCAGTACAATATGCCGCCGTCTCCACACACATACCTATCTAGGGTTACAGGCAACGTGGCTCTTACATTGCCACTCAGGGACCACTAGAGTCGACTGTGAATGACTTCTGGAGGATGATATGGGAGTATAAAAGCCACTGCATTGTGATGCCCTTTGACCTCCATGAAAGTGACAAGGTAAAACTATATATGCACACAATGTCATACAATTCAAGCTAGACAAGAAAACTTACATATCAAGTATTTCTATACTGAATTGGAACAAATCTCACTCCATTGTTATGCTAAACCTGTTGCCTGCATTTCTCAGGAGTCATTCCCCTGCTACTGGCCTACTACTGAAGGTGGTAGTAGTACCTATGGTAAGATAGCAGTGAAGTTGACTTCAGAAGAGAACCGTGGAGACTACATCGTTCGAAAGTTCGAACTCTCCGAACCCAAGCAACAAAGCTCCCAGTCCCTTTCCTCGTCCACCCTCCATGTGACCCAGTTCCAGTTCCTCCGCTGGTCAGAACATTCTCCTCCTCAAAACACGGCCTCTATGTTGGTGATGGTTGATATGGTGAACAAGGTCCAAATGGGCTCAGGAAACAAGGCCATCACTGTCATGTGCAAGTAAGACAACCTAAGAATGTATTGATTTCACTATATATTTATAAGGATGATTTCACGGATGTAATTGATCTTATTTCTTCCTTCATTCCTTGCAGTGATGGTGTTGGTCGTAGTGGTACCTTCATTTGTATCCACTCTCAGTTGGAGAGACTCAAGACAGAGGGAGTGGTGGACTTCTTCCAGTTCATTAAAGCTGCCAGGATACAGAGAGCTGGACTAGTCCCTGATGTGGTGAGATACTAAAATCTGGCCCAGTCTATGCAATATGTTAATATGTATACAAACTTATACACACACACAACAGAGCCAGTACAGGTTTTGCCATAATGTGGCTGCAAGCTATTTGGATCAATTTGATGACTATGCTAACTTTAAGTTTTAATATATCTAACTTAATAATAATGATGCTACTGAAGGAAAACCAAAATACTTCTTAAGAGATTACATAATTTTAGTACACTAAACATAAAATTATAGTTTTGTTGTGTTGATAATTTTTGTTTCTGTACTGTCTGTGTTTAAAAGAAATAATGTTTTGTACAATACAATTAACAATTAAATTTATACTTAGTAATGCATAGACAGTCAAAAATGTTAATTGACATTATCTCACGTATAGGAAAAGGATGAACCATCACAAACAGAATAGTTAAGTCTACTTTAAGTGAACCACCTCACCTCTATGACACCCCTGATGAATGGACCAATGAGAGGGTGTATGATGAAGTGAACCCACCAACTGAGAGGCAGCTGCAGTCACATGGAGACTATGAGCTCATGCACTCCTTGCCCAGGATATGGGACAGTAATACCCTCACAGACAAGTTAGATAATAATCAGCTACTAAAATTACTGAAATGAGCTCGTGATTAGATACATCAATGAATATCATTAGACAAGTTGCCATGCTTAGACAATTATGTCATAATTCTAAACAACATTTCATTTTGTTCAACAATCACGTAATCAAACTGAGCATCACAACAAAGTTTACTGTGTTGGTTTATGCATGGAAATGCCTATATAGTGCTGTGTTGTGAAAACAAAGCTCATGCAAGCTTCTCACACAAAATATCATAATCCCTAGTAGGAGAACCTAGTGGGCAACTAAACAGGATAAAACCTATTGATTGAATCAGGCACAAAAATGGTTGACTATAACCTTATTTTTACTTTTTGCATCGTGCTAGTCTTCAGTGGAGGGACCAAGTTGACTTCTGCAAAAAATATGAATTCAAATGGTTACCAAGGTGAGTATGTAGGCTTTAAGATTATCCATTTATCAAGATACTTTTCATAATTTATTATAACCTGGATACAAATAATAGTTAGACACAGTTTTGGAGGTTTCTATACGTGTTTTAGAAACACAAAGGCTGCTATATAGTATCCTGAGCAAGTACAGTGAAGGTTCTATGGATAAGCCTGAGGGTTTCTAAACATGTAAATTTAACATTCATCATATCATTGTTAATTCAATTACTAATTTATAGAAATTCATAATTATAGTCATCTTCACTGTGCACTTAACAATTAGCTCCATCTCCTCCTGCCAATGTGACAGCCATCCCTAACACTACATCCATTCACCTCTCATGGACTCAACAAGAGAATGACTCTATTGAGAGCTTTAATATATCATACTCCTATCAAGGACCATGTACAGATGGCAGTGTACCTCATTTGAACATGGAAAAAATCATTCAAGATAATATGTTTAGCACTACTAGAGAGTATAATTTGACTGGATTGAAAGAATATAGCCATTACACCATCTCTATTACAGCTATGAACATGGTAGGGACAAATCAAACACAAGTTAACTGTACTACATTATCAGCAGGTATGATTTAATTCTATGAAAATTAATTCAATAATAATTATACTAGGTCTATAGAAGTAGCGGGTTGTACTACAATTATACAATATCATGTACAAATTCACATACTTTTCCTATTGAGCTGTGACAATTACTATGTTTAGCTCCCACTGGACTCCCACTATATTTGAGAGTGATATTTATTAATCCTTACAACGTGACAATTGAATGGGATCATATACATTGTTCGGAGCGAAACAGTGAGATAACAGGATACAGAGTGAGGTTTAATGAATCCAAGAGTCCTGGAGCCTTCACTATTAAGGAGGCTAACATCACAGATGTCATGGACAGAAATAATATGCTCACTGTTGCTGAACTCAATCCTCGTACAAGTTATAGCATTGAAGTCAGAGCAATTAATAAAGAGGATCAACTAGGACCACCTGCCTTTGATTGCACAACAACATCTATTCCTACAGGTACTGTATGAGTGTAAGAGATAAAAAAAGTTTATGATTGTGACACTCAGTCTGTAATAGTCTACATTCCACTTAAAAATAGGCATTATAGGTTTTCTCCTCAATGGTGTACTCTATGGTAACAACAGCATTGTGACACTGGATGAGATTGGTGAAGGCAGTGATGCTCTGTTCTGTCTCACTGATAACACTAACTGTTGTAGAGCATCAGATGCTGCTTCAGTAGTTGGTAATAATGGACAATGGATCTTTCCTGATGGAACTATAGTCGGCAATATTAATGGGAATAACAATATCTATCAAAGCAGAGGTTCCAGCTATGTTCATTTACAATTAAAAGACAGTTTTCCAACATTCGGGATCTTCCGCTGTGAGGTACCTGATGCAAGTGGAATTAACCAGACACTCTACCTAGGAGTGTACCCTGTAAACTCTGGTGCTCCCTCTATCACTGGTCTAGTCTACAATCAATCCAGCCTCACTTTGACCTGTACCTCTACTGGTGGTCCTGCTACCACTGTCTCTTGGAGGAAGAATAATATTGCAATTGAAACAGACAGTGTATACTCTCAAGAACAAATAGTTATGAATACAGTATCAGGAAAATACCAAAATGTTTTGTATATTAATCCCAGTGCTACAATTCAGGACATTGTTGGCAAATACACATGTAATGTCAGCAATGAAAGGAATAATTCTGAAATGAGTATTGTCATCAATGGTGAGTATCAAATGATTTTTTAAACTAGAAATAATCTGTCAATACTATCTTATAATTGCACAGATATTCAAATCACCGGACATGAGCAACCATTGGATCTTTGTGAAAATGCTTTCATCAACTGCTCCAGTGACTTGGAGGTGCAGAGAATAACATGGTTGAATGGTGAAAATGGAGTAGTCGCTACCAATTCTGAAGAGCAATCCCTCATATTAAAGTTATTCATTACCAGTGATTCTGAAGCAGTTTTAGTAACAAATGAAAAATACAGCTTATCAGATGAAGCAAGTAATTCTGGTGATTCAAGTGGATACAGTGGAATAAGTGGTGATCATAGTACAGGCTGTCAAGAACCAATGCTCATGCCAATAGGACTAAATGATACCCAATTCACATGTATAATTACTTTGGTGACTGACTATGGTAGAGTTGATAGAAGTATCACAATTATAATCAAAGGTAAACAGTATATTCAGCTATTGTTTCAACATGATTCAACATAATCACAAAATCATCCAACATTTTAACATGCAGTTCCAAATGTTACTATCAGTTCTACCTCATCATCTCAGCCTGTAACTTCTATGGACATAGTGTCCACTACACTTCGTGCACATGATACAACTACAATTATTACCACACTATCAACCACAGAGAGTCCAAGTACAGTGTTATGTAAGTTAACTTTCAAGTCCTTTACAAGCAATAGTAACTCAATTCACACATGCATACTCTTGAGATTCAAACTCTTATATAATTTCTTCAAACTTTAATCATTTCAGCTAAGTCACAGAATGTTGTTAGTCTAGCAGCTGGAGTCTCAGTAGCACTACTGATGGTCTGTATTGCCACTGGATTGATAATAGCCATTGCTATAGCTACATGGTGGTAAGCATTCACGCATCTCTCTCAGTAAGTAATAAACAGAGCCATCAATCAAATATAGGATGAAGAGAAGACACAAAACTAAATTCTATAAAACAGCAGGTGACCACCAAAATATCTATGACAAACCACCAGCTACTGCACTTACAAACCAGTATGCTGTGAGTGCACTACCAGTGGATTCAATGGAACTAGTTGAACTGAGTGCATCAGAACCAAACATTGTCATTGGGACAATTGTGGACAATGACAAGACAGATGGTCAGGGAGAGAGTCACAATGTCATAGGAGAGCATGAAAATCAGACTCAGTCTGATGTTGACTCACTGACTCAAACAGAATCAGATTCAGAGTCAGGTTAACAATTGTACTACAGTGATTGCACATTCATATTTTATAAAGCATACATTCATCATGTCCAGTTAAAAAAAAGAAAATGTTTATAATTTTCTTTTCTTTGTTGTTTATAGCTGGAGACCGTGTGATTGCACATTCATATGTAAAGCATACACTCAGCATGTCAAGTTCAACAAAGTATTGATGTTTATACTCTACATTTCTTCGCTGTTTACAGCTGGTGACTACTCAAAAGATATCCCAATATCTCAGTTTGGACAACATGTGGTCAGAATGCATTCTGAAAGTGATAAACTATTCGAAGAGGAATATAAGGTAAGGATAAACTTTCACGAAAATCACCAAAAACAGAACAGCATTAGTAAACAGTCATCTTCTTGTTTGTCCTCACAAAACTACCATTTTTCAAACACACATTCCATGGCTGAGTCTATCAAGAAAGCAAAAACACTTTGTCTTGGTTTCACATACGTACCAGAACAATAATATTATTGTAGTTGTGACAATCCTTGCCACATATGTTTTTCTAACCAATGCAGAGTCTAAGCAACACATATGAGTCATTACATGATGTAGCCTCACAACCTTACAACAAACTTAGTAACAGATTTGTCAACATTCACCCATGTAAGTTAAGAGAAGCTTGTATAACAGTTGCCAGGGAATAAACTATACATTACATCAGTATATATGACACAATCAATAAATGGCTCGATTACATGCATGTATCACTATTGCAGATGATTTCTCCAGAGTGCATCTCAAGGAGATACCAGGGGAAGAAGGATCTGACTACATCAATGCCAGTTTTATTGATGTAGGTGATATGGTGCATAGCTACATACATATGCATGGTCCAGTCTCATTAGTATACCCATGCATCTTGGTTCAATTCTTTCCAGGGATACAAAAAGCCAAAAGCCTACATTGCAGCTCAAGGTATAGTATAAATGAACTAAGATTCAAGTATATATATCCTGATTAAACTAATGTTCCAAATTTCTTTATTTCACACAGGTCCAAAACCCAACACAGTCACTGCCTTCTGGAGGATGATATGGGAGTACAAACTATCCACTGTGGTCATGCTAACCAGATGCTTTGAAGGCAGGGTAAGGAAAGGATGATAAAACATCAATATCTGCTCTTCACCATGAAGTTTATACCTTGTTTTGTTGATAGAAAAAATGTGAAGCCTATTGGCCTGAGGAAGTGAATGATTGTACAGAGCCGGGTCAAGACTTGGTCATCACACTTACAACACAGCTGGACTTTGCCGAATACAGCATCAGAAACATGAGAGTCAAATGTGTAAGTTCATCAAAGTTATTGCCATGATAGATGCATACATGAACATGCTAGCCATGCATTTGTATCATGCATGCAGGTTATACCACTAAATATAAATCTTAAGATCTACTTTAAAAGCTGAATAATGTCTACGAATTTACTTATTCTCTGCTCCAATGCCTATATATGAATTTGAAAAACTCAGTGGTAAGAGCATTTGTTAAAAGCCCAGTGGAACAAATCCCAGCTTACTAGATCTCAAGATTTTTGTCCCTCTATTTCCCATGTTCATGGTCACGGTATTTCATACTTCTTTCAGACTTCGGACTCAAATCCTCCACTTGAGGTGACCCAGTTCCACTTCTTGGGATGGCCAGACCACGGTGTCCCCAGGAATACCATGACAGTGATGAATTTCATCCGCCGTGTTCGTAAGACACACCCCTTTTCCGACGAGCGTCACCTCCTGGTCCACTGCAGTGCTGGGGTCGGGAGGACAGGGACGTTTATCGTCCTGGACAGCATGTTACAGAGGATGAAGGAAGAGGAGACCGTCAATATTTATGAGACAGTGAGGCAACTACGAACACAGAGGGTGCAAATGGTGCAGACACAGGTGAGGGAGGAAGATTAGAAGTCTAGTTTGAGCAATTTATCTATGCATCAGTGGTAAGAGCATGCGACTAGAATTCGAAAGACTTGGGCTAAGTTTGAATCCCAACTCAATCTCAAGATTTTTTCCCAATGATGTAATATCATGGTGATTGTCTTCCGGACAGGCTCAATACAACTTCATTCATGATACCTTCAATGAGCTCATCATGTGTGGAGAGACTGAGATAGTGGCCAGCAAATTGACAGATGTGGTGAAAGACCTCGGTGAAACTAAGGAAGAGAATGGAATGACTGGCTTCCAGAAACAATTTCAGGTGAATCACCTCTTTTTGTGAATATTAAATTTTGAGAAAATAATGTTCGAGGCCAATTGACCACACACTATCATGACTTGAACCATAACATTGCTTGCATAATCAGATTCATCTTCAACAAATGTATGATTGTTTACATTAATTCTTCCAGACTTTAGAACAACTCTCCCCAGAGTTTGTGGAAGAGAATTACTCCCAAGCCTTGGATAAGAACAACATTGACAAGAACAGATATAAAGATATACTACCAAGTATGTGTTTCCTTGAATAACTGAAAAAAAAAACAACTATATTAAGCTGATTATGATAATTGAACCTCTTGCTTCCCAATAAATGCACACTATAAGATAACATCAATAGAGTTTACTTGAGGCCAGCCACTTTTGAAGACTCGGACTACATCAATGCCAGCTTTATTGACGTAAGATAAACACACACTGCACCCATGCACTAACATTAATACTTTAACAAGCACTTTCATGCATACATGTATGAGCTTCTCACACAAGATATTATGTCACTGAGATTGTTGCCACACACACACACAAATGGTGTATGCATGTACGCAGGGTTACAGAAAGCGTGGTGCCTACATTGCCACTCAGGGACCTCTGGAGTCGACTGTGGGTGACTTCTGGAGGATGATGATGAACTATGAGAGCAGCTGTATCGTGATGCTGTGCCACCTTCAAGAAGATGACAAGGTATAAGCATCATTGAGTTTAGAGGTTTGGAAAGTGTTGGAAAGAAAAAACTTATACAGAATTGTACACATAAGTAGGAAGTTAAATGCATGTGGCCACATAGCATAGTATAACCACTACGCTACTAGCAATGCTATGGTTAACCAAAACCAATGGAAACACCCTAGAGTAGACATAGAACTGTAGCTCTTTCCCACATTCATTGAGCGTGGGTGAGTATAAACACAATAAAGACAGCCAATAACCAACAAATATGGCTAACTCATACATGCAGGAGTCTTCTCACTGCTATTGGCCAATTTCACAAGACCTGAGTGATCGCCATGGCAACATAGAAGTGAGACTTGTCTCAGAGGATGAATACGATGACTACACCATACGAAAGCTTGAAGTGAAGGAGGAGAGGCCACACCCAGTTCTCACGTCCTCCCCTTCTGTCCTGTCTGTGACCCAGTTCCAGTTCCTCCGCTGGCCAGAACGTGGTCCTCCTCAAACTATGACCTCTCTCTTAGAGATGATGGAGATGGTGAACAAGGTCCAAATGAGCTCTGGAAACAAGGCCATCACTGTCATGTGCAAGTAAGACAAACCATCACAGTCTTTGCACTTGGTTAAACCATTCGCTGACAGTCTTATTTTCAGTTTTTTAAGCAAAGACAACTAGTGCTGATGTTAATTTCTCTCTCTCCGTTGCAGTGATGGTGTTGGTCGTAGTGGTACCTTCATTTGTATCCACTCTCAGTTGGAGAGACTCAAGACAGAGGGAGTGGTGGACTTCTTCCAGTTCATTAAAGCTGCTAGGATACAGAGAGTTGGACTGGTCCCTGACGTGGTACTTAATGACTACATGTGATGACATAATTCCAATAGCACAATGCATGTATTGTATCTTGTATGTATATTTTTACATGCAGGCTCAGTATACAATGTGTCATGAAGTGGTGGTCAAATACTTAGACAGCTTTGACATGTATGCAAACTTTAAGGAATAAAAATCTTTTAACTACTTACTACACACATTATGCATTGCAATACAATATTTTTAGACTACTAGTACCATAATTATAGAACCACATTCAATATGATGTAACTTGTATAACTATGCATTATTATTGCTTTTGTTTGTGAGTGCATAATAATATTAATTTAATCTTAGTGGTTACTACAGTAGTGCCTCAATGTCTAACATTTGAACACAACAAAGACAACTCAATGCAGGCATAGTGATGTTTGTAGGCTAATTACTCCAGCAATAATTCATGTAAACCTAATACCAGCCACATATAAGCCATGACAGATGGCATGAGATTGAACACACAACATTTAAACAGACTATCTTTCGGTTAGTATCACAAAAAAGTGAGTATTTCAAGCAAGATGGTAGATGCTAATTCTCTTAGTAAAACTCTGCTCATTTTTACACTGATACTGATAGCAACAAGCCATGGAGAAGCTGGTACATACGTATTATGCAACAAATTGTTATTATAATATTATTACATACATGCCTCTCATGATAACACTAAAGCTTTTCGGTTCAAATTGAGAGGAGTATCTTATTCTAATGGCGATACTGTCCTTATGGAAGACATAGGAGAAGGAGAGAATGCTCTCTTCTGTACAACCACAGAGACTCACTGTTGTGGAGTAGATGTTAATGGAACAGCAGTTCCTGCTGAAAGAAGAGGATATTTCCACTATCCTGAGAGTGCTAGTTATCACAGGGTTCCCACCAGAGGTGATGTTGGTGATGATGGGCTCTTCATAGAAAGAGGATATCAAAACATTTCTCTCCAACGACTTTCCAATGCTACTACAACTCCACCCACTGGGAAATATCAATGCTACATAACTTCTTATTATTATAGACGTTCAATAATATCCATCAACATTGGTAAGTGTTCAAACTTTTTCCTGGCAAAATTCACAAATATGGCCAGGTTTGAATGCCAGAGCAATCAAGACAAAAGTGTTTAGAGCAATGTTTTCCTCATGGTCATATGTTATTTACATACAGGAGTACTTAGACTATAAAGCTAATAGCATCGCTTTTGAAAGTTTCGCTGCCGGGCTATAAAAAATACACAGCGTATTATTGTAGTGAATTAGATCCTTCTGTGGCAAAAGCTCTACTATTAATGCAACAAGGATTTAAGCATAGGTAGCTTGATTGTTGCTTAGCTTCATCACACGACACACATTTTATCTTTGGTAACAAAACAGCACCTACAATTATAGTGAACCAGTTCCTTTAATTATTAGCTTCCTTTCACCAAATTTAATAATGCCAAATAACTGCATGGATATTCATTTTTATACACACAGTTCATTTAGGTATGTTTTTATACCTGAGAGGCACAGCTTATCCCAACAACAGTATCATATCAATAGATGATATTGGTGAGGGAGCATGAGCTCTTCAGTGCAGGACTGACAGCACTCAATGTTGTAGGACAACCGATGATCCTGATGGAATTGCCAAGGGACAATGGTTCTATCCAAATGGGAGTGAAGTTAGTATTAGTGGAAACTTTTACAAGACAAATCAAGTCAGCAGCGTTAATCTGAATCGCCGGTGGAGAAGACATCCCATTGGTCACTTTCAATGTGTCATACCGGACGATAATGGAGAGAATGAGACACTGTCTGTCTATCTCTTTAGTAGTAAGTTGCAAGAACAAACACAGAATGAATTATAGAGGGTAAAACTGGCAAAAATTAAATTTGGCGAATTGGCTAATTATTCTGCAAATCGCCAAACTTAAAATTGCCAATCATGCTAAAATGTGAATTTGCAAAATATAAGTTATAAGTTGCTTTTGATAAATTACTCCTCACACATACACTGGTCAAGAGTTAATGCAAAAAAATTACACAGCAAATATAATTATAAAAATTAGCTGGAGATTTTTACATAGAAAACATTCTTTATGTTAAAGTTTCACATGTATGTTAGTTACTGTGATGTATTATAATTATATATTGGCTATAGGTCATCAAAATTTCGAGCACTTAATTTTTGCATGCATGCAGTGTAGTACAAATTTCTCAAAAGTGAATATTAGTCATTTATTATAACCTTGTGCTTCTTTTAGCAGAAGTATCCAAAGGTCCACAGTCAGGAATGATAGCTGGTGAACAGTATTTCTTAACATGTAAAGTTAATGGAACACAAGAAGTACCTAGTTTCTCATGGAGTGCACGTGGTAGTTACAGAATTGATACCAGGATGGTGTCTGATGTGATGTCAAACGGCTCTATTCACACCAGCATCTTAACATTTGATCCACTACAATCATTACATCAACGAAGTTACACATGTACAGTAACAGTGGGGACTGTGACAGAAATGAAATCCATTCAAGTTTATGTGAGAAGTAAGTCTTGACATGCTCAGTGTTGATCATGCTGCTCACTTTCTATACCTTTTTCTCTAGCTCCTTATATCACTGCCATGGTCAGTGGTGGTACTCCAACTGTAGGAGAGAGCTACTCCCTCACCTGCACTGTCACTGGAGCTGACCGACTTGATGCTACCATTTCATACAATTGGTTTCAATCTATTCATAGTAGATATTATTATTACGAAAAAATCCCCAATGAAAGACAATCCAGTCTTTCCTTCTCCCCTCTCAGTGAGTACGATGATAAGTGGTACAGATGTGAGGCCACTATTTGGTCTCCATTTGTTTCTCAGAATATCAAAGAAACAAGTGAAGGTTTTAAAATCAACGTTTCAAGTAGGTTCATGTAATAACAATCATGTCACTGAAATTTACTTCTATAACTATTACATATTCAAATAACTTTTCATTTCTCTTTATCAGCACCTATCATCACTGCCATGGTCAGTGGTGGTACTCCAACTGTAGGAGAGAGCTACTCCCTCACCTGCACTGTCACTGGAGCTGAGAGACTCAACCCCACCATGACCTACCAGTGGTTTAAGGACAACACTGAGATCTCAGATGAAACACAATCAACTCTTTCCTTCTCTCCTCTCAGACTCTCTGACGCTGGACAGTACAAATGTGAAGCCACTGTTAGATCTGATTTGTTAAAAAGGAGAGCCATTGCACTAAGCAACACTCAAGACTTGATTGTCAAGAGTATGTAGGTAAAAATTACAACTGCTATCTCATCTGTCAAATTTCTGCTTATGGCAATATTATTATAGTTCCCATTGCTGTGACTATAACTGCCCATCCTGATGGAACCACTTTCACTGGCTCCTCTCTCAACCTGACCTGCTCCATTGAGTTGAGCGAAGCAGTGGACATTCCAGTGACAGTCAACACAATGTGGAGTGGACCATCTGGGACACAGTTTAAAACAAATACCTCTAAAATTACAAGAATAACTATAATCCTTGCATCTAAACTGAGTATAGATGAATTGAGGGACTCTACAGAGTACACTTGTATGGCGAATGTCACTTCAACATCACAATTCATAATCTCAAGTGGAACTGTAACTGACTACAAGACTATTACAGGTATATATAGATTGCATTACATAATTTGAATGACGATTAATCAGTAGCGGCGGAACAGGGGGGGGCAGGGGGGCAAAAGCCCCCCCACGTTCGCACAAACAGGGGCAGAGCCCCTTACTTTTGTAGAAAAAGTACGTCATAGTACAACTAGCTATACATTATTAATACTGCGGCAGCTGCTATATATTATAGTTTGGGCTACACCCAATGAATTAGAAACTCCATGGTACCCCATTGCCCCCCCACTTTCAAAGTGCTTCCACCACCTCTGTTAATTTGCTACATTTTTGCAACACAATGATAGATGTGATGCAGATGTTTCAAGTCAACTTAATGAGGACAGATGATTGCCTTACTTGGAATGTGAGCAATTGACTTACAGTAACTGTAATAAAAAATAATAATTATTTCTTCATTTTAATAATTATTTAGACTGAAAAGGCCACAGAAATCCAGACTTCTATCCACAACCAAATGCTTTGGGCCATAAGAAAACGATGCCACTGTAAACTACCAAACGAAGTGATTATACTTCCCGGTACATTTTCCTGTCAGCAATCTCTCAATCAAACCACCTACAGGAGCTCCATCATCGCTACATATAACTACAATGCTACTACACTAGTGGGGTATATTCAAGACTGGGTGATCTCTGACCCCACACTGACCATTCAGTGGTACACTGTGAAACTGGATCAAAAATGTCCACTAAGTATTTCTTCCCTTGAAGATCCAGAGTGTAGAGCAGCTGCAAGGAAAATCTCTGAGTATATTTGAATCTTGCATGTGTTTCAATGTGACAGCCAAAACAATGAAATTTATTAACTCTATAGGATTTTCGTTAGGATTATAGTATGCACAGACATTAAATTTTGTTTGCAGTTTAATAAGCAAATAATTATGATACACAAAATTTAATCTTATTATAAACTTGTACTGTGTTTTTATATATACTGAACACATGGGTAGGAAACTACCTGCATGTGGTCACATATAGTTTATAGATAATGCGAAGAGAAACTGTGTGCTAGCTCCCTTATAACTGTTACAATAGCATTTAACTTCAAAATTCAGTTTTTATAGTTAGCATCAAAGCTTTTCGTTCTATGTGACTTATCAGCACCTATCATCACTGCCATGGTCAGTGGTGGTACTCCAACTGTAGGAGAGAGCTACTCCCTCACCTGCACTGTCACTGGAGCTGAGAGACTCAACCCCACCATGACCTACCAGTGGTTTAAGGACAACACTGAGATCTCAGATGAAACACAATCAACTCTTTCCTTCTCTCCTCTCAGACTCTCTGACGCTGGACAGTACAAATGTGAAGCCACTGTTAGATCTGATTTGTTAAAAAGGAGAGCCATTGCACTAAGCAACACTCAAGACTTGATTGTCAAGAGTATGTAGGTAAAAATTACAACTGCTATCTCATCTGTCAAATTTCTGCTTATGGCAATATTATTATAGTTCCCATTGCTGTGACTATAACTGCCCATCCTGATGGAACCACTTTCACTGGCTCCTCTCTCAACCTGACCTGCTCCATTGAGTTGAGCGAAGCAGTGGACATTCCAGTGACAGTCAACACAATGTGGAGTGGACCATCTGGGACACAGTTTAAAACAAATACCTCTAAAATTGCAAAGATTAATATCATGCTTGCATCTGAACTGAGTGTAGATGAGCTGATTGACTCCGGATCCACAGAATACTCTTGCATGGCTAATGTCAGTTCGACATCACAATTTTTAATCTCCAGTGAAACTGTATCAGACTACAAGACCATTAAAGGTGGCTGGCTATTATGAAAATGTTGATTGATACTATTAAAATAATTATATTTCATACTATAGATGTGATGCAAATGTTTCAAGTCAATCTAATGCGAACTGATGACTGCCTTAGTTGGAATGTAAGCAATAATCTAAATAGCTAAAATTAAATTTAATTGGAAATAACATTAATTAATTTTTGTTCCATCAATAATTCAGTCGAAAAAGGCCATGGAAATCCAGACATGTATTCACAACCAAATGCTTCGAGCTATCAGAAAACGATGCCGCTGTGAACTACCAAAGGAAAACCTCCTTCCTGGCATATTTTCCTGTCAGCACTCCCTCAATCAGGCCACCTACAGGAGCTCTATCCTTGCTACATATGGTAATAATGCCACTAGACTAGTGGAGCTCATCCAAGACTGGGTGACCTCTGACCCCACACTCACCATCCAGTGGTACACTGTGAAACTGGATCAAAAGTGCCCAGTCAGCATTTCTTCCCTCGAGGATCCAGAATGTAGAGCGGTTGCAAGGAAACAACCCTAAGTATCAAATGTTGGGTTTCAATGTGACAGGAAAACAATGAAATTTATTAACACTTTAGGAGTTGTCAGCCTACAATATGCATGGACATTTGTTTGCTGTTCAATTAGTAAATATTACATAAATTAATGTTATAAATTTATACCAAACACGTCGGTAGAAAGCTACCCGCATGTGGCCACATAGTTTCACTTCAATGCTGCCATCATGATCACTCAAGTCTTATAAGTCTGCCAAAAGCAGTATGACATTGTACAATAATTATACTGCATGCATGCAAGTGGGAATGTGTTTGAGAAGAGGAATAATTATTGTGATTACACCATATAATATTATAAAAGTTTGAAGTTAAGGTAGAGAGTATAGTGCACACCCAGTTCTCATGGCCTTGACAGTATGGTATAATGGTCTTACCATATAGCGGGAAAATTTGGCGAGGAATTTAATTTGGTCAATTAGCCAATTGTGACAACCTTTACCAATTCACGAGCAGAAAACATGTGCAGGTTATGCTAGCTTTAGCACTAAAAGACTCTCTACTGTCCTACTATTGCAGTCTGAAAGTTCACAAGGTTCATTCGTGTAACTAGAGCATGATTTTCACCTCCAAAAATGAGCTTAGAGTAAAATTTGCCCAATTTTAAGCGCACCAAATTTTCCTGCTATAAAGTCATTACATAATATTAATTTCAAAACAAACTTGCACTTCCATTATGTAGTTAGTCACAGTTGTTTATTTCCTAGGCCATATTGGCTAGGTATACACCATTGAGTCATGCCATGAAGTGGTCAAGTACTTGGATAGCTTCGTCATGAGCAAAAACCTTAATTAGATTATATACAACAAACAGAATTCAATGTAGACAGATTGATGACATTGGTAGGCTAATTACTTTAGCAGCAATTGAAAATTTCATTACTGTAACCACAGGTACCAAGCATGACGCTCTTAGTAGTTTGAGACTACATGACATAGTACATTGAGTTCGATCTGAAGAAGCACTTGTATGAACTAGTCTTAAACTAAGAGAGCCAGTAACAATTATAGTAAAATGATTTCAAGCAAGATGAAGAATGCTTCTCTTAGCAAAACCTTTACACTGGTGTTAGTGGTATTTATATGTTTGCTATTGGTGAGAGCCAATGGACAAGGTCAGTTGATAGATTTCAAGCAAATAAGAAACTTAGTCCAACATAATTAAATTGAATAGGATTCATGCTCAGAGGTCTCTACTATTCTGATGGTGACACTGTCCTCTGGAGTGATATTGGAGAAGGAGAGAATGCTCTCTTCTGTACAACCACAGAGATTGACTGTTGTGGAGTAGATGCTAATGGAGTAGTAGATCCAGCTCAACGTAGAGGACAGTTCTACTATCCCAATGGAACCCAGGTCCCAATCAGAGCAGGTGCTGGTAGTGATGGACTCTTTAGAGCAAGAGGTTATCAGTCCATTTCTCTCCAGCGACTCTCTTCAGCTACTACTGATCCACTTACTGGCCAATATCGCTGTAGCATCCCTGATAGAAATGGAATCAGCATTACTACTGTCATTAACATTCAATTACTTGGTACTATTGATATAGAGACATACATGACACACAATAATTGCGCATGCTCAGTAGTAAGAGCATTTGCAGCTAGATTAGAAGATTTTTCTAATGAATTTCCCATGCATGTGTGGTAGGTATTTTAAGTTATTATATAAATTAACTTAGCAAACATAAGATAGCTATTATTAATCATTATGGTATTATCATATACATACAGATGTCGATGAATGTGCTATGGGAACTGATGACTGTGTCTCTATTGCCTTCTGCTATAACACTATTGGTAGCTTCACTTGTACTTGTCCACCTAGCTTAATTGGAGATGGTAGAACACCACCCAATGGAGATGGATGTAGAGGTATGTGATTCAGTGATTTATAGTGTTATAACTACATCCACATCAGTGTCTTCTTATCCTTCCCCATAGTGCATTTGTCAATTTATAGCCTTGGAAATGGTACTGTTGGTGAAAACTATTACCTCATCTGCTCAGGTAGAATAAGACGATCATTTACTTTTGAGTGGACAGGGCCTCCCAATAATACGCCACTCCCTACTGATAATGACACTAGGACAGTGGATGAGACGAGCCTTGGTGCCACACAGTCAACTGAAATACACTTTAAACCACTACAATTTTATCATGAAGGGACATACACATGTCAAGTAACAATAAATCCTGAAGACCAAGACTCAGAAGTCTACAGGGAAAGCATTCAAGTCAAAGTCAATGGTAATTTGGTCACTTTAATAATAATTATTGCTGAGCGCCTTAGCGCAAGGCAGTGTAATCCTGCTGAGCCAAAAATTGTGGAAGTATATCCAGCCAATTGTGTGTCATAATACCGGATGAAAACGGGGCCAATTTGACTAAAATTGTTCCGGTTATGCATTTGAATTTGATGACCTTTACCAATCAATGTAATTGAGCACGTGCATGCAAGTGCCCACACAACTCTCTAGCTCTATAACGGAACACAGCCACTGGAGTGCTCAGCTGGTTGCCATACTTGAATCCTCTAGCTAATATCAGAAGAGGTGAGAGTTACTAGCTTGCTTGCTACCACTGTGACTCTTGCAAACTTGAATGATTATGATTACCTGCACAATACTAAGCAATCAGATCAATGATTCTAGATATAGCTTAGCATGCACTTGCTGCTAACAATACTGCTTTAGTGATTCAAGGAATGCCTCTATCTGCGCGAGGCAATTTCCCTGCACTCAGTGTACTTCTAGTTATGCTTAGATTATCAGTATCACTGAGTCTCACTTTCTTTGCCCTCTTAGGACAAATTCAGCTCATATTTCGAGGTGTGTCATACCCTAATAACAGCGTGATTGCAATGAATGACATTGGAAATACTTCAACTGGCAGTGCTATCCTCTGTACTACTAACAGAAGGCCATGTTGTTCAACTCCTCCAAATCGTTTTGGAGAGTGGTCCAATCCTAAGGGATTTATTGTGCCTAATAATGCCGCTGGTGGAGATTTTTACAGAGGCAGAGGAGACGATGGAACAATATACTTGAATCGCAGAAATGAAGATGTCGAATCCATAACTGGATCATATTGTTGTGAACTGCCTGATAAGACAGGAACAACACAAAGACTCTGTGTTACATTAGGTTAGTGTTTTCCTGTACAATCATATTATAGTTAACCTCTTTCCCAGGCCTTCTATGTACTGCTAGTATTGATTTATTAAATTTACAATCTTTAGTATTTTTGTAATTTTTTTATCACGCAGAAGGCCTGGTGAACGAAATCAGGTGAGTGACATTAGAAAATTTGTAGCATAGGAGACCTAATCACATGCAAGAATCCAAGATTATTTCTTGTGCACAAGCCCACAAGGCAAGACAAAGAGCAGCATTTTAGAGTAGCACTGTGCTAGTCAATAACTCAAATGAAAGCAATGCCTGCCAAAATGTTTCAAAGCAGCAAGAAAGTTGAAAAAAAGAGCAAAAAGAAGCGATGTCTGGAAATATCACTCATGTTCTAAGGTCAAAATAAGTCTAAAATTTATGCTTACTTAACATGGCTCTTTTTTTCTGGTCTTGATCTTTTGACTTCTGTCATCTGGTCTTCAAGCTCAGATTGGCTTGTAGTCTAGCTCCAGTCCAAAGCATTAGCATAGCTCACATAATTATTCACAAACTGATGATGTCATATGCAAAATACGTGGGTAGTCTAAGCGGACCTGCCCATGCGTAAAATCACTTGTCTACCATGCGTCTACCCTCGTTTCCCAGGCCCTCTGCGTGCTTAAATAAAATATGTCTGGTAAAGATCGTCAACGTAAAAATCAGCAATAGCAGCACACAGAGGGCCTGGGGACGAGGCTACATTATAGTGATGATAATAATAATAATAAGAGAATTTATGACAGTTTTATTAGCTATGACACATGCATACATATAATAATTATTATAAGTAAGTTAGCACTTTATACAGGTACATATGTATCAAGTATACAACTGCTTCATGTTGACTGCATTAACCCATGCTTACTTAGCCCATGTAAATTAATATGAAATGCTGACAATCATGCAATATTGTCTACATTTGAAATGCAGCACTTTTTACTATCTCTTCAAATGGAACAAATGTTGCTGGAGAACAGTATCAGCTAAACTGTACAATAAAGATTAATGGAACAACTACAACTAAATGGCATAGTCCTCCAAATGACCAAGTTATTTCAAGTCAAGAGAATGATCATAAGACAGTATCCAATGAAACTATGTACACATACATCAGTACACATTTCTCCAGAAGCTACTACTATCGTACCATGGTAATGACTGTAACTAGAATTCTACAGTTTGATCCTCTACAATCATCAGATGAAGGGAGCTACACATGTACAGTGACAGTGGGGACTGTGACAGAAAAGAGATCTTTTCATGTCAATGTGGAGGGTAAGACTTGACATGCTCAGTATTGATCATGTTGTTCACTTCCTACCCTCTTCTCCAGCACCTGTCATCACTGCCATGGTCAGTGGTGCTACTCCAATTGTAGAAGAGAGCTACTCCCTCACCTGCACTGTCACTGGAGCTGACAGACTCAATGCCACCATAACCTACCAGTGGTTTAAGGACAACACTGTGATCTTATATGAAACAGAATCAACTCTCTCCTTCACTTCTCTCAGTCAGTTTAATGAAGGACAGTACAGATGTAGGGTCACTGTTAGTTCTACACTACTTGGTCAGACTTATATTGTGAAATCAAGTGAAGAGTTTCAAATTATTGTCCCTAGTAAGCTCAATTATAATATAATAGCAACTGCTATTGATTATAATTCAGAATCTTAATTTTTTCACATATATAATATTTCTATATCAGCACCTGTCATCATTGCCATCGTCAGTGGTGGTACTCCAACTGTAGGAGAGAGCTACTCCCTCACCTGCACTGTCATTGGAGCTGACCGACTCAACCCCACCATAACCTACCAGTGGTTTAAGGACAACACTGTGATCTCAGGTCAAACAGAATCAACTCTCTCCTTCTCTTCTCTCAGTCTCTCTGATGCTGGACAGTACAGATGTGATATCACTGTCAGTTCAGGACTATTGAATAGAGATATTTCAAACTCAAGTTCACGACATCAGCTTGTAATACCAAGTAAGCTGCAGCATTAAGTTCTGGGATACAGGTAAAATAATTACAAGACCGAACTGAACATTAATCAATAATTAACAAAAACTGCTCATTGCACAGTGATGAGACTTTACACACTAGTTCAGCTAGAATTTATACAACTCTAGGCTTAATTTGGTTGTTGGCACAAGTTTAGCCAACTGAAGCAAATTAAGAACTCAAAATTTAGCAATTTTTGACGTCAAATATCTGCAACAGTATACTTATAGTAGAGTGAATCAAGGCAGACAGTCAGAAATACAACATTAATTGTGAGGGTCTAGCGAAGAGTGTTTAAAAAATTGCTTTCTTGATTGGGAAATAATTTATATTATGGCCATATCTCTACCATTTTAAACTAAACTGATACTGATTTTTATGAAAAAAATTTCGGTTTGTTAATTAAATTCAAATGGTATCCTGAAACTTTAATCTGTTCAGTGTACTCATAGCCATATACTTGCTTAATAACTAATGGAATTCTGATCATACAGCACATCTTTCAGATGCTAGTAAGATCTTTAATTATACTCTAACTCATTGTCAATAGGTTTATTATTTCAAATCCGATTGAATGGGATACCCAACTGTCATGAGTGGGCTCTGACAAATGCTGCAAACAAGATAAACGATCTTCTTTCAACACTAGTCCAGGCTGTGGAGCAGGAGTGTGAGTGTGGGTTCACTAGAGGTCACATCACTGAGGATGCCTTCCAGTGTTTCTCTGAGTCACCACAACACGTCACATTCAGAGCAAGACTGAGTGAAACATCTCAAGCCTCCACAGTACAGCTGATAGCTTACATTGAACAATGGGCAATGACCTCTAAAATCATTGCTATAAGGCATTTTCGTCTCAACATTATTACCACCTGTGACACAGTCATACACAATTTTTACAGTCCTGAATGCCCACAGGAACACAAGAAGGTGTCAGTCAATGAAGAAAATGGGATGACAGCCATGTTTCAGCTAAAGTTTGGACTAACAGAACATTGCATTACTTGGAGCGTAAGTCACTTTTCACATGCAGGCATGCTTGCATGAATACTGTTAGAGCATCAGTGACTATACGTACACACACATTGCAGAATGAAAAGGCAAAGGTTATCCAATCGAGTATTGAAGCAGAAATATTACAAGAAATCAACTCAAAGTGTGAATGCATTGTACCAAAAGAAAACCTCCTTCCTGGTACATTCAGTTGCCATGACTCCCACAACCAGACTACCTACAGGAGCTCTGTCTTTGGAACACAGACTTACAATGCTACTATACTAGTGGGGTTCATCCAAGACTGGGTGACCTCTGACCCCACTCTCACCATCCAGTGGTACACTGTGAAACTGGATCAAAAGTGCCCAGTCAGCATTTCCTCCCTGGGAGACCCAGAGTGTGGAGGGGAGAGATCTCATCGTGATGATCCCAACATAGCCCGCTGTGTGGAGGTGTGCATTGCTAGGAGCCGTCCTTAAACAATGTACAGTGATTGATGTTAGTTATAGAATTATTACTGACTCAGACAGAATCTTAAGTATGCATGCATAGACATTAATTTTCTTTGCTGTTTGGTATTATGCACAAAACACAAAATTTAATGTTAGAAAATTATACTGAGCACATAGATAGGAAACTGTTGCTACATCAATGTTGTCATGGCGATCACTCAAGTCAGCCAATAGCAGTTAAAAGAGTTGTATGACATTTTACAATAGGATAGTATTAGTTGAATGCACACTCACAACAACCATTATTTCAAATATTGTTGGCTGGCCGTAGTAATTACTCTAAAACTAGAAAACCAATGATAGTATTACTATAATATTATATGTAACCACATGTACAAGGCATGCAGGTCAGGTGTACAAAACAGTACAGTTATACTGACCAAGTTATTTGCATTTACAAAAAACAGACAGCATTTATTGGAATGACTTCAAGGATGAAATCAGACATCTCTTTTAGTGCTAAAAGCCACCCTACCACCATCCTAACAGCCATGTTGGCAGGTTGGCTATTGCTGGGAGCCAATGGACAAGGTTGGTAACTTGTTAAGCATTATTGTGAGAAATTAAAACATTACATTCTGAATTTGGACAGAGTTCATGTTGGGAGATATTTCCTATTCTGATGGTGCTACTGTCCTCCTCAGTGATATTGGAGACACCCAGGCTATACCTCCTGGGGATGGTCTCATTTGTAGGACTACACAGACTGACTGCTGTGGTATTGATGCTGATGGAGATCAAGTTCCTGATTATCGTAGAGGAAACTTCCTCTATCCTAATGGAACCCAGGTCCCAACTAGAGGAGGTGCAGGTAGTGATGGTCTTCTCAGAGGAAGAGGTTATCAATCCATTTCCTTCCAACGGCTCTCCTCAGCTACTACTCTCCCACCCTCTGGAGCCTATCGCTGTGTGATTCCTGATGCTAGTGGCAACCCTCGTGATGATTTTACTATTTACATTTATAATGGTGCTGGCAAGTTCATCATTGACTCAGCTTCCACCAGGCTATAGTTCATCTCTCTCTGTCTCCCTCACAGGTGGCACACAGTGTGGTGGTACATTCTGTATTGGTGGTGCTACCTGTACTAGCTCTACCTCTGGTACTTGTACATGTCCAACTGGTTTTACTGGAAATGGGAGGTTTGGCTCTGGGGGGACTGGATGTACACCAGCTGGTAAGGCATGCTATATATGCATGATTACTGACCCATATTTGGTAGGCATGGGTTGGTCACTGGTCCCTTTCCATTTCACTTATTGTTTCCTTATAGTTTTTTGCAGCACTCTTTACTATTGCTATTCTTTTGGGGAAGATATTTTTTACTTGTATAACTATTGGTTATAGGTCTAATTTATAAATATTATGCTGCACCAGATAATTACAATATCATCTTTTTCTCTCTTCTTTGCAGATTCAATTAAGCTCACATTCCGAGGTGTCTCCTACCCCAACAACAGTGTACTACCACTGAATGATGTTGGAGACTCCTCCACTGGCAGTGCTATCTCCTGTACTACTGAATTAAGTCGATGTTGTACAGCCACAGATCGGTGGTTCTATCCTGATGGATCACGTGTAACTGATAATAGTGATTTCTCTACAGCTAGTGCACAAAATGGTACTGTTTGGCTGAATCGTTTGAGCAACACTCAGTCTCCAACTGGATCATTCTGTTGTACACTACCTGATAACAGTGCTGATCTACCTGGTCCTGATACGATGCAGACATTATGTGTCAATCTTGGTAAGGATTTCATTGATAGTGATATTTACTTTAATTACATACACGCTCTCTTGTCTCAGTGACAGTCAGTGTCTCCCTCACCCCCTCTTTGGCCAGTCCTGCTGTTGGTGATCAACACACACTGACCTGTACAGTTAGTGTCAATGGAGCTGACCTAGCTAACCCCACCATGACCTACCAGTGGTTTAAGGACAACACTGTGATCTCAGGTCAAACACTATCAATTCTCTTCTTCTCTTCTCTCAGTCTCTCTGATGCTGGACAGTACAGATGTGACGTCACTGTTAGTTCTGACAGCTTGAGTCAAGACCTCATGAACAAGAACACTCAAAATCTGACTCTTCAGAGTAAGAGCATCTTAAGTCTAAAATTTACTATTACAGTATAACTATACAATAATAAATTATTACATTATAGTTCCAGCACCTGCCACAGTGGTTGTGACTGCTTCTCCTAGTGATCCCTTTATTGTTAAACACCATTCACTAAATATGACCTGTTTCATTGAGCTGAGTGAAGTAGTTGAGGCCATTCCAGTGACTGTGAACACAGTGTGGAGTGGACCATCAGGGACACAATTCACTGCCTCCACCTCTACTGCTACCATGGTGACTGCTACCACCTACACCAGTACAGCCATGATCTCTTCAGTTGAGACTAGTGACTCTGGAGACTACACCTGTACAGCTACTGTCAGTTCATCATCTCAATATTTCACTACTAGCGATGGAGTGTCGGCCTTCAGGAGTATCACAATTAAAGGTAGAGATACATCAATTTAGGCACTAACTAGTGAACACACATATGTGCACCACGCAGATACGATTGAAATGTTCCAGCTCAAATTTGGAAAAACTGATGACTGTGCAACTTGGAATGTACGTAAGGAAATATTACAAAGTTTTGATATGAAAGTTCTGATCGAGACTTCTAATTAATCACTCTCAATCCTTCAGGAAGAGAAAGCATTAAAGTATCTGTCTAGTATTAGTGATAAAGTCCTTGAAGAGATCACCTCAAGGTGTCAGTGTAGAGTACCAAAGGAAAACCTCCTTTCTGGTACATTCAGTTGTCATGACTCCCACAACCAGACCACCTACAGGAGCTCTGTCATTGGAACACAGACTTACAACGCTACTAGACTAGTAGAGTTCATCCAAGACTGGGTGACCTCTGACCCCAATCTCACGATCCAGTGGTACACTGTGAAACTGGATCAAAAGTGCCCAGTCAGCATTTCCTCCCTGGGAGACCCAGAGTGTGGAGGAGAGAGATCTGATCGTGATGATCCCAACATAGCCCGCTGTGTGGAGGTGTGCATTGCTAGAAGCCGTCCTTAAACTAGTACGTAGAAAATTTAAAAATTGCTGACTTGATTTATCCCATTACCTATAGCTTGCACAATATACAAATGTTTTCTTTAAGTGTACAATGTGTCATGAAGTGGTAGTCAAGACAGCTTGGACATGTATGCAAACTTTAAGGAATAAACAAAAAAATTACTATAATTGTTAGACTCGATCATTACACATCACTATAATAGTCTTAGACTATAGTACTGTACTGTAGTACCATAAGTACCAATGTAAGTTGTATATAATCATGTATGAATTAAAATATTATATTATTGCTATTGTGAGTGCATAATCTTAGTGGTTACTACAGATTACAGAAGTGCCTCAATGTCTTACATTCAAACACAACAAAGACGACTCAATGCAGACGCTGGTAGGCTAATTACTCCAGCAATAATTGGATGTAAACACAAATTTGTTACTGTGCCCACATGTAAAGCCACGACAGATGACTGAGATGTACAGTATACTGAGCTAGGTTACACAGAAGTATAGTCATGATGGCAGATGCTAATTCTCTCAATAAAACTCTGCTTGGTTTTACACTGGTACTGATGGTAACAAGCCTTGGACAAGCCTGTATGTATTATACAACATAGTCTTAATAATTGTCATGAAATATGTATACCATAGATCCTATAAATCAGAAAATTTAACTGCTAAAAATTGTCACTTATTTGTTAATTTACATACTTACATACTTAATTTTAGTCATTTCAAACAATTCTATAATTAATAATAATTATAAAGATTATGGTGGCCACAATAATAATTCTTTTAAATTTTCATATATTTAACATTTTGCCACTAGCTAGCAGTAGTGGCAAAAATTTCCCAATCTATGGTGATTAATCTTGTGATCTAGACCATAATAATAATTGTTCTCTTTCAACATTAAAAGCTTTACAGTTCAAATTGAGAGGTGTATCTTATTCTCATGGTGACACTATCTTCCTGGAAGATATTGGAGAAGGAGAGAATGCTCTCTTCTGTACAACCACTCGGACCGACTGTTGTGGAGTCAATGTTAATGGAACAACAGTTCCTGCTGAGCGTAAAGGAAAATTCTGCTACCTTGATAGTTATCACTGTGACAACAGTCGTAGGCCAGTCACAAATGAAGCTGGTGAAGATGGCTTTTTCATGGAAAGAGGGTATCAAAACATTTCTCTCCAACGACTACCCAATGCTACTATTGCTCCACTCACTGGGAAATATGCATGCTCTATAACGTATCCATACTATGGATCTGCAAGGATATTTATTAACATTGGTGAGTGTTCTGTAATACCTATTTATTCATCTTCAGAAGTGAAGAGTATGGTATTGTGAACTCTATTACGCAGTTCATTTAGGTGTGTATTTATACATGGATGGAAAAACAATTCCCAACAACACTGCCCTACCAATAAATGATATCAATAGGCCAGAAACAGAGGCTCTTCAGTGTAGGACTGATAACACTCAATGTTGTAGGACAACAGATGATCCTGATGGAATTGCCAAGGGACAATGGTTCTATCCAAATGGAAGTAAGGTCAATGATAATGGAACCTTTTACAGGACTAGCCAAGTCAGCAGCATTAATCTAAATCGCCGGAATCATGTTGATTATCTCAATGGTCGCTTTGATTGTGTCATACCCAATGCTAATGGAGAGAATGAAACACTATCAGTTAATCTCTTTAATAGTAAGTTCAGAATATTATTAGTAACACCCTCAATCTTGATACTCTTCACAAAGAATTATAATGCCGGTCATAGAGCTGAAAATAATTATGTAAATCATTGGAATGCAATTGTTTCGAACAATGTCAAACATAGCACTCGATTGCTTTAGTCCACATGTCAATTTTGAATGGCAAAATGCTCAACATTAAAGTGTAAATGAGAATTAAGGGATAGCAAAGAAGCTTGAAAAACCATAAAGCAAGCAAGTTCTCGGAGCCTTGTATAAGTGCATGAATGTAATGGATGAGGGTCAATTTAGACCCAAGTAATCTCACCCAATTAGCCTCGTTATTATGCACTCATAATTTTGCATGATGATGCAATACTAATGAAAAAAGATTAAAGACTATTATAAAGGGCTTACTATCTGCTACTTAAGTGAGTTGTCCAAGACTGGCAAAACACCAGCAGCCTGGCATTCTGGCCCAAAACTGCAGTAATCTGTGTAAACACGTATGCACAGCTAATAGTATTATGTATTCTACTGATGATCTATTTATGACTTCATAACGAACAAAACTATAATATAATATTTTTGTTTCATAGTACCTTTCATTAACTTACTCATTATTACACACACGCATTTCAGTGGATCTATCTCATGATCCAAAGGCAAGAACAATAGCTGGTGAACAATACTTCCTAACTTGCAGAATTTATGGATTGCAAGAACCACCTATCATCTCATGGATGGTTTATTACTACCACAATTATTTTTTTGATATTCCCAGAGAGGGTGATACCAGGATCATAGTGTCTGATGTGATGTCCAATGGATCTACTCACATCAGTATTCTACAGTTTGATCCTCTACACTCATCAGATGATGCCTACTGGGGATGTGTAGTAACAGTGGGAGATGTAACGGACCTCAGACCTGTTGAAATCAATGTGGAGGGTAAGTCTTGACATGCTCAGTATTGATCATGTTGCTAATTTCCTACCCTCTTCTCCAGCACCTGTCATCACTGCCATGGTCAGTGGTGGTACCCCAACTGTAGGAGAGAGCTACTCCCTCACCTGCACTGTCACTGGAACTGACCGACTTAATGCAACCATAACCTACCGGTGGTTTAAGGACAATGTATACACTGTGTATCAGGTCTCAAATGAAACACAATCAACTCTCTCCTTCTCTTCTCTGAGTCAGTTTGATGATGGGAAATACAGATGTGACGTCATTATTAGTTCTCCATTTACTTATGATATTGAAAACTCAAGTAAACAGCTTCAAATTACTGTTCCAAGTAAGTTCAAACTTACAACATGAATGCAATATTATTCCAATAACCATACTTCTATCAGCACCTGTCATCACTGCCATGGTCAGTGGTGGTACTCCAACTGTAGGAGAGAGCTACTCCCTCACCTGCACTGTCACTGAAGCTGACCGACTCAACGCCACCATAACCTACCAGTGGTTTAAGGACAACACCACAATATCAGGTCAAACACAAACAACTCTCTTCTTCTCATCCATCTGTCTCTCAGATGCTGGACAGTACAGATGTGATGTCAACATTAGTTCTGATTATCTAAGCAAGTTGATCACAGGAATGGGTAAAGGTCACAATCTGATTCTTCAGAGTAAGAGCATATTGTCTTAAATTAAAATGAATAATCATAATATTATTCTTAGTTCCAGCACCTGCTTTGGCTGTAACTGCTTCTCCTAGTGATCCCTTTATTGTTAAAGGCCATTCACTAAATCTGACCTGTTTCATTGAGCTAAGTGAAGTAGTTGAGGCCATACCAGTGACTGTGAACACAGTGTGGAGTGGACCATCAGGGACACAATTCACTACCTCCACCCCTACTGCTACCATGGTGATTGCTACCACCTACACCAGTACAGCCATGATCTCTTCAGTTGCTACTAGTGACTCTGGAGACTACACCTGTACAGCTACTGTCAGTTCATCATCTCAATATCTCACTGATAGTGATGGAGTGTCGGCCTTCAGGAGTATCACAATTAAAGGTAGAGACATATCAATTTATAGTCACTAGCAAGTGAAATCTAACACACACACACACACATGTGCACCACACAGATACAATTGAAATGTTTCAACTCAAATTTGGAAAAACAGATGATTGTGCCACTTGGAATGTACGTAAGGAAATATCACAAAGGTTTTGAAATTTCTCATCAAGACTCCTTATTAATCACTCAGGAAGAGAAGGCATTGAAGTATCAGTCTGGAATTCGTGATAAAGTCCTTGAAGAGATCACCTCAAGGTGTCAGTGTAGAGTACCAGGGGAAAACCTTCTTCCTGGTACATTCAGTTGCCATGACTCCCACAACCAGACTACCTACAGGAGCTCTGTCATTGGAACACAGGCTTACAATGCTACTAGACTAGTTGGATTCATCCAAGACTGGGTGACCTCTGACCCCACTCTCACCATCCAGTGGTACACTGTGAAACTGGATCAAAAGTGCCCAGTCAGCATTTCCTCCCTGGGAGACCCAGAGTGTGGAGGGGAGAGATCTCATCGTGATGATCCCAACATAGCCCGCTGTGTGGAGGTGTGCATCGCTAGAAGCCGTCCTTAAAACTAACATGTAGAATATGCTAACCTCCATTACCTATAGCTTACACAATATACAAATGTTTTCTGTTGGTGTACAATAATTATTTAGATAATAACAGGAACTCAAAGTTTCGAAGTAGAAATCTATGAGACTGTAGTTTAGGGAATACAGCATTATAATCATTACAAAATCAATGTAGACAGTACTTGAACAATTGGGCCTATAATCCATCATACACACAGTATCAAATACATGGAGAACTTATCACGACACACAATCACAACTTTATGAAAACACACAACCAATCAACCATGTCAAGTAGGTAGGCGAGACAAAAAAAGGGACCAGTCTATACATCGTAGTCTTTGGACAAGCAAGTAAAATATAACCCAAAGCTATAGCAAGAAATAGGAGAAACAGTTTGTTATTCATACCAGCTATGCCTCCAAGAAGCAACCATTGTCATCAACAATGTTTTCTTAAGAGCCTTAGACCCACTACTAAACTACTGCTGGTAATGGCATGGATGGTAGAATGGGTGCTGTTAACACAGCCAGTGGGAGTGACAGGACAAGGTCAGTCAATGTGAACTTAATTGGACTAGCTAACCATACACAATGATTCATGTAAAAATAATAGGAAATTGAGCTTACAATAAACTACTGTGCAATATAAATAATCTTTATTGCTAAGCTTAATAGAGTCATGCTAATTCAATTGAGAAAGTCTTAGAGAGTTGTAAACAAAACAGGCTAGTATAATGAGTTGATCATGAATAGCTGTTAGCATAGTACCATGTATATAATGTAATTTGTAACAAATACAAATACAGGGTTCTTGTTGGGAACCTCACCCTGCAGTAATAGAAATATCATCCTACTGAGTGATATTGGAGAAAGAGAGAACAGCTTGAGGTGCTTAACAACTCAGAGCAACTGCTGTGGACAAAATGCCAATGGAGACCTGGCTCCAGCAGAGCGTAGAGGAGAGTTTTACTACCCTAATGGAAATCAAATTCCCACACGAAGCAGGGCAGGAAGTGATGGACTCTTTAGAGGACGAGGTCATCAGCATATTCTCCTTCAACGAATGTCAACAGCTACTAGCAATCCACCCCTGGGTCGATACTACTGTGTCATCCCAGATACAGATGGAAAAGCCGTGCTAAACATTTCTTTCGTTCTGAGTAAGTTGCAACTTACAACTCAAAGGATATAGCATGCATGTGTATATTGCACACAATAGTTATCCTATATACTAGCATACATTGATCAACATGCAGCTTATTTTCGGATCACTTCCTCTGGAAATAGTACGTACGGTGACCAGTTTACTCTCAACTGTACATCAAGATCAGTCGACCAATCCACAAATCTAGTTTGGATTGACAAAAATGGCATACCACTATCCATCGGACAGCATGGATCAAGACAAGTCAATGAGACAAGATATACCAAACCAAACTCCACGGAAGAAGTGCACTCGAGCTTTCTCCATTTTGTTCCTCTACAAGAAAGAGATCCAGGAGAGTACAGCTGCCAATTAACCATTGGCCCCCGGAGGGATATGTGCACAAAGAGCGTTGACATTGTAGGAAAACGTAAGTCAAAGCAGTTGTTCAAAAAAGACCAAGACTTTTTAAGAGTCAATCTATTTTGTATGCAGCACCTGTCATCACTGCCATGGTCAGTGGTGGTACTCCAACTGTAGGAGAGAGCTACTCCCTCACCTGCACTGTCACTGGAGCTGACCGACTCAACCCCATCATAACCTACCAGTGGTTTAAGGACAATCAAACACTTGCAGGAATAACAAAGTCAACATACTCCCTCCCACCTCTCCGTCTCTCTGATGCTGGACAGTATAGATGTAATATCAATGTTAGTTCACAGTACTTAAACAACTCCATCACGGCAATCAATAATACTCATGAGCTGATTCTGAAAAGTAAGAATAATTGAAGCTGCAGTAGTTACATACATATCATGCATCTATTTAGAAGTTCAAATTGTGCATGTAATAGTTCCACCTCCCATTGTTGTGACTCTATCTGCTTCTCCTAATGGAACTACATTCACTGGCTCCTCTCTCACTCTGGTTTGCACTGTTATACTAAGTGAAATAGCTGTGGAAATTCCAGTGACTGTGAACACAGTGTGGAGTGGACCTTCCGAGATAGAATTTACTACCAACACATCTGAGGCTACAAGGTTGAATGCCACAACCTATACTGGGACCTCACAACTGATATCGGCCAAACTGGGAGACTCAGGACTATATACATGCATAGCTATTGTCAATACAAAGCTACGTTTCATAACATCGAGCAGCCAAGTAGCTGCAGAGGATAGGAGACTTGAAGGTATACAGAAGGTTGTAACGATACGAAGAAGTGATTATGCATGCATGAGTTACCTTGTCCTATTTTTATTACAGACATGGTGCACATGTTTCAACTCAAACTGATGAGGACAGTCGATTGCATTACATGGCACGTAAGGACTAGCTGTATACTGCAGAGGTCGAAATAACAGTCGGTCATCGGTCATTTTCCGTGCATTTAATCAAATTGACCTCGCAAAACAGCTTATGCACGGACATATTGTCCAGACAAATAACCAGCCCATAAAAATAATTATGGTCAGCACTAAAATTCACATTGTGGTTGATGGCTTGTAACAGCCACTTGTAGTAAGTAGAAGCAGGCCATACCCTTGTGTCCCTATGTAAACACTAGTACTGTAAACGTGGTCAGCTCAAATGGCCATACACTTTAGTAAAATGACCGCACAAATGACATTTGTACTGACATTTTGACCATGCACTTTAAAAAAGTTATTTCGACCTCTGTATACAAGCAGCAATTAACATGTCAAGTAATATGGTACACAATTGAAACACAGTCATACACACACACACACACACACACACACACACACACAGTCTCAAAGGGCAGTGGAAATTGAATCGTCTATTCACGAACAAGTACTTCAAGCCATCACCAAAGCTTGCCACTGTAAAGTACCAGAGCAAAATCTCCTTCGTGGCACATTTTCTTGTCTCAAGTCCCACAACCAGACCACCTATAGGAGTGCAATCATTGCTACATCATCCTACAATGTGACAAGCTTTGTTGAAATGATTCAAGCTTGGGTGACCTCTGACCCCACTCTGATCATCCAATGGTACACGGAAAAGCTAGACACTAACTGCCCCGTCAGCATAAATTCTCTTAACGATCAAGAGTGTACGTGAATGAAGCCCTACAACTGTATATATAGAGTCTTTTGAAGCATGTAATATATAATACTAGCTGGGCGTGATTAACACAACTAGCACAAATAAAAGAACAATTGTATAATGTCCAAATCTAACATGATCGATCTAAATTACAACTAACACACATGCATGTTCACGGTTTATAGTAAAAGGGTTATCAAGTGGTCACGAGTGCATTAGCTTGCATGTGACTATTGTAAAATAAAGCAAACCACAGTACTGGGTGTGACTATATATACTGTACGAATGAAAGATAATAGTAATGGACAGATCTAACCTTACAACTATCTATACGTATGTTCACTGATTATGATATAAAAGATACATCACAAAAAAATGGGAGTGGTTTGGCACAATAACATAAGCTAACACAAGCACTAGAAGAAGTTTTAACAAAATACTTGTATATTCACAACAATGTTTGCAGACAATGAATTCATGCACATTAATTTTAGTGTCAGCTGTCACAAATACAAACAAAGCCCACTTACACAATATCACAATCTACCAATATTATTACTTACCTCCACCAAATACTGATACGTCATTACAAAATTTGCACAGGCTAACTATGGAAACTTTGAAAACGTCAGTTGCACACGAAGAAAATTCATTGTTTGCTTCCGAGAATTCCAGCAGCTTAAGAGCATGTAGTCCAGCAAATACAGTTACACCCATAATGTGACTGTTACAAGTAGGTAAAGATTATCTCTACAAGGTTGTTTTATCAGTCAAATTGCTACATTAATTTTAGTCCCACCTCCTATTGATGTGACTGGGTGACCTCTGACCCCACTCTTACCATCAAAAGTGCCCAGTCAGCATTTCCTCCCTGGGAGACCCAGAGTGTGGAGGGGAGAGATCTCATCGTGATGATCCCAACATAGCCCACTGTGTGGAGGTGTGCATTGCTAGAAGCCGTCCTTAAAAACTAGCCTGACGGTGCATAGAACATTTAAATTTGCCAACTTGAATCGTCCCATTACCAATAGCTAACTTTCACAATATTAATAATTATGATAGTAATGCTGTATTCGAATTCCCTAAACTACACACTCTTAGATTTCCACTTATCTGTACAATTGGGCCTATAATCCATCATACACACAGTATCAAATACATGGAGAACTTATCACGACACACTATCACAACCTAATGAAAACACACAACCAATCAACCATGTCAAGTAGGTAGGCGAAACAAAAAAAGGGGCCAGTCTATATATATTATCATATTTTCTTGACAAGCAAGTAAAATATAACCCAAAGCTATAGCAAGAAACTGGAGAAAACAGTTTGTTACTCATACCAGCTATGCCTCCAAGAAGCAACCACTGTCATCAACAATATTTTCTTAAGAGCATTAGACCCACTACTAAACTACTGTTGGTGGTGGCATGGATGGTAGAATGGGTGCTGTTAACCCAGCCAGTGGGAGTGACAGGACAAGGTCAGTCAATGTGAACTAGCTAACCATATACAATGATTCGTGTTTGTGTAGAAAAATAATAGGAAATTGAGTTTATAATAAACTACAGTGCATTATTGTAGCTAACATAAGCTTAATAGAGTCATGATATATAATTCCATGGAGAAAGTCTTAGAGAGCTGTCAGCAAAATTTTATGGAAAATGCCAGGGATTTCACAGCTTATAAGTATAATGAGTTAGCCATGAACAGCTGATAGCCTAGTGCCAATATAATGTGATTCGTAACAAATACAAATACAGGATTCTTGTTGGGAACGACATCATATAGTGATGGAGATATCATGCTACTGAGTGATATCGGAGAAGGAGAGAACAGCTTGAGGTGTTTAACAACTCAAAGACACTGCTGCGGACAAAATGCCAATGGAGTTCCGATTCCAGCACAACGTAGAGGAGAGTTTTACTACCCCAACGGAACTCAGATTCTTAATCGAGGTGCGGCAGGAAGTGACGGACTCTTTAGAGGAAGAGGCCATCAACAAATCCTCCTTCAACGAATGCCGACAGCTACTAGCGATCCACCCCTGGGTCGATACTACTGTGTCATCCCAGATATAGATGGAAAAGGCGGGCTAAATATTTCTTTCGTTCTGAGTAAGTTGCAATACGACTAAAAGGATCGATGGCACACATGTGTATATGCATACAATAGTTATCCTATATACTAGCATTCATTGTTCAACATGCAGCTTACTTTCAAATCACTTCCTCTGGAAACAGCACGTACGGTGACCAGTTTACTCTCAACTGTACATCAAGATCAGACCAATCCACAAATTTAGTTTGGTTTGATAAAAATGGCATACCACTCTCCATCGGACAGCATGGATCAAGACAAGTCAGTGAGACAAGATATACCAAACCAAACTCCAACGAAGAAGTCCACTCAAGCTTTCTCCATTTTGTTCCTCTACAAGAAAGAGATCCAGGAGAGTACAGCTGCCAATTAACCATTGGGAGGGATATGAACACAAAGAGCGTTGGTGTGCTAGGAAAATGTAAGTCAAAGCAATTGTTCAAAAAAGACCAAGACTATATTTAAGAGTCAATCTATTTTGTATGCAGCACCTGTCATCACTGCCATTGTCAGTGGTAGTACTCCAACTGTAGGAGAGAGCTACTCCCTCACCTGCACTGTCACTGGAGCTGACCGACTCAACCCCACTATAACCTACCAGTGGTTTAGGAACATCTCAATGATTCAAGGAGAAAATTTAATGATGCCAACATACACTCTCTCTTCTCTGAGAGTCCTTGATGCTGGACAGTACAGATGTCATGTCAATATTACTTCACCTTATTTGAATAGGTCAATCCTGGTGACCAGCAACACTCATGAACTGACTTTGCAGCGTAAGTATCATACACAATGTCACATCTATATAGATACGTATGGCATACAGTATTGACTACAGAGGCTAAAAAGAAATTGTATCACACGCATCAATCATACATGTATGTATATACACTATTAAATCAGTATACACATGAATAATATGTATGCAGCCTCAGGCTTGACAAAAACAGCCCTTGCATGCTTTAATTTATCTAAGCATTAAATACTAGACAATTAAGCTCGAAATGTGTTACAACATTGTCACACAGTTCCACCTCCTATTGATGTGACCATATCTGCCTCTCTAAATGAAACCTCTTCCACTGGCTCCTCTCTCACTCTGACTTGTTCCATTGAATTGAGCAAATCAGTCGAGGACCTTACAGTGACTGTGAACACAGTTTGGAGTGGACCACCTGGGACACAATTCACCAACAACCCTTCACAGGCTACAAGATTGAATGCGACAACCTACACTGGCACTACAGAGCTGATACTAGCTATATCAGTGGAAGACTCTGAACAGTACACTTGCACAGTAGTGGTCAATTCAAGTCTACAGTTCTTAACATCAAGTAGCCCATTAGCTGCTGAGTACAGTCCTAGAGATGGTAGGCTGTGTAGACAGTAAGCATGAATATCACATACTATGATAGTGATTTTCACCTATACATGCAGGTATATTGCACATGTTTCAAATCAAACTGATGAGGACCGATGATTGCATTACTTGGAATGTAAGTACCTGTAGTCCAACACAATGTCACAGTGGAACTATAATGGATGTAATACAATATATTGCTATAAACTACATTCAAAAATTCAGACCCAATTCAATGTAAAACTCATTGATATACTCTCAGATTCACTGAAGTTGACATACACACACACACACACACACATACAGTATG
>CAXIPT010000001.1:25319584-25338507 GCA_964030475.1 Tethya wilhelma
CACACACACACACACACACACACACACACACACACACACACACACACACACACACACACACACACACACGATAGTCTGAAAGGGCAACAGAAATTGAATCGTCTATTCACAGACAAGTACTTCGAGCCATCACCAAGAGATGCTCTTGTAGAGTACCAGAGGAAAATCTCCTTCGTGGTGCATTTTCCTGTCTCAAGTCCCACAACCAAACTACCTACAGGAGTGGAATCATTGCTACATCATCCTACAATGCGACGACTTTTGTGGAAATGATTCAAGCTTGGGTGACCTCTGACCCCACACTGATCATCCAATGGTACACGGAAAAGCTAGACACTAACTGCCCCGTCAGCATAAATTCCCTTGAAGATCAAGAGTGTACGTGAATGAAGCCCTATAATTATGTAGAGTCTTTTGAAGCATACAATATATAATACTAGCTGTTTGGACGTGATTAACACAATTAGCACAAATAAAAGAACAACTGTATAATGTGGTAATGAATATGGTTCCCAATTGTATAATTCTGTAGTTTGGCTGTAATTATGGTTACTTATGAATTTATGCTTTGTTTGTGTATTGTTTAACCCCTCCCCTCTTGCACCTATTTGTGGTGTGTAATTGAAATAATAATAATAATAATAATAATTATGTCCAAATCTAACATGTATGATCTGAATTACAACTAACACACATGTATGTTCACAGTTTACAGTAAAAGGGTACACAATAATTGTTATCAAGTGGTCAAGAGCATGCTAGCTTGCATGTGACTATTGTGAAATGAAGCAAAGCCACAGTACTGGGTGTGACTATATGATACCGTACGAATGAACGACAATAGTAATGGGCAGATCTAATCTTGTATGTTCACTGACTTTTGTACAAAAGGTACATAAGAAAAAAATGGGAGTGACTTTGCACGCTAACACAAACACTAGGAGAAGCTTAACAAAATACTTGCATATTCACGATAATGTTTGCAGACAATGAATTCATGCACATTAATTTTAGTGCCATAAGCCGCTATACAACCCAAACCCGCTCACACAATATCGCAATCTACCAATATTGTTACTCACCTTTGTCGAGTACTGATATGTCACTACAAAATGCTACACAATAAGTTATTTGCACAGGCTAACCAACTAAACTTTGAAAACACTGGTTGCATGAGAAGAAAATCCATCATTTGATTCGATCCGAGAATTCCAGCAGCATCAGATCGTGTAATCCAGCAAATACAGAAAAACATTCTAAACGAATACCTTAGTAGTCGTTGTAGTGCATCCTGATCCTCTTTGTCAATTAATATAATTATTGTACTTTGAACCCACATATAGCAATAACTACATGTGATGGTTAGCATTTGTTGCGATTTATGATTGCTATAAAGGTAGCTTTGTAAATATATAGCTTGGAATACCCATAGCTATACATTCGTAAAAAACTCACTTGGCAATTACAATACAATACTTGATGCACTTCATTGCATATCGTCAATGTGACTGATAATATGACCACGCAGAAGCAGCAAAAAGATTTACAAACTATAGCAAAAGTTTGCAAAGATTCAGTCAGTAATGGTTGAAAATTACAAACAATATTACCAGGTCTAGCATCATACAAAATGTACACCCATCAATCTTGGGCATTTTGTAGCTAGACTGAGCAAACATATAGCATTGTATACGTGCAATTAACAACACCTTGCAACTTTGTTGTCTAGCTCTCCCTGAAATGCAGCGTTGAAATTCAACCTTCAGTCATGAGTGCCGTTTACAGTCTTGTCAGTCTTCATTCAACACCATCTTTTTCTTCTACTGCCTTCCTTTCATGCCTCTTCCTCAAAGGCCAGTCAGTGTCCAATGAGTTCCTCACATGCCCAAAGTGGTCTGCATGGTTGTACAACCTCCATGGAAGTCAGACTTGAAGCATCACAACCATTCAGCGGGCCACAGACAGACTGTCAGACTAGAGAGATGGACAACAAAAGAGTGGGTCAACTGAAGTACTCCGGAAGCTTTAGAAACAAACGGCACGTGATACTGTAAATTTCTGCTGTGGCCTGGCACTCCACTGCAAAACTCACCTCAAAACTTTCTTAGCTCATTTCTCTGGCTATAAAGCTGCTTTTCCATCTGGATACTTCGACTTCTTTCACAAAATAAAAACCATGCGTGACAGACTGTCAAGGGTCCACCATCACTGAACAAAAAACTTCTTTCAGTGAACCGATCAAAACCACAGACACTGCAAATCAAATGGGCGGGAGATGAAGTAATTAGTGTGTACTGAGCATGCGCAGTAGTAGAGATTCTAATTAAACGTTTTCAATTTTCACGTAATGTTATACAGCACACAAACAAACAGAAATCACATCAAAAATAACACACACACACACACACACACAATAAATAATCAAAATGTTTCAATTTCTTTGATCATCGCTCTGTCTTCATCCTTCGGATCTCCTAAAACTTCAAAATAAGTCTTTTCCCTGATCTTTTCGGCAAACGACAAAATCACATGAAGGTCCCCCCACGATCCAATGGACAGATCTTTCGTGACGGCATTGACCTTTGGCTTGCCTACCGATTGGCTGTTGGAACGTCCCAATGTTAGAACATCAGTCGTCAGCTCTTGGAGGTTGGGTTTTCTACAAAAATGTGTACAAAATGCACGCTAAATGTATATACATACGACAGCCAATTGGAATGGTGATCAATTGATACAAAGTAATAGTAAAAAAAAGCATCAAGAGATCAAAAGAATTGAATCAATTTATTCAACAAGTAGAGGTTCTTACGGCTCTGCCTCTAGGTATTTGGTAACAGCCAACGCCTTGAGTTTGAGGGAGTGGACGAACTGAGCTGTGAAGGTCTCTCTCACGCCTCCAACTAGTGGGAGCAACTTCATCTGAAAGAGAGGGAGAGAAGACATCATCATCCGTTTGAGTTATAACTGTTTACCTTTGAGTTACAACTGGGTATGTATGAGTTATAACTGGGTATGCTTCGGTTATAATCCAGTTAATTTTCACTGAGTATAATAATTATGATAAGCTTGCATCTTCAGTTTACTGACACAGTAAGCTTTGTTATTTCCAGTCTATTGGCCTATGCATCACACAAGAATGTGCGCGTGTCACACACACACACACACACACACACACACACACACATTATGTCTCACCTGTTCGATGAAGTCATGCACCATCCTAGACTGTAGATCCTGAGAGAAGGAGTGTAGCTCTTTGAGAGACAACATCTCATTTCTATAATGTGGTAATAATATATGCACATATGAAAATGACAGCTACATGTATTCAGTAGAGTACTAGCTACAGTAGGATCAGGTGAAAGGTACATGCCTCACGCGAGCAAAGCAAATGAGGAGGCTTCCCCATGACTTACTCACTCTTGAATTTGCACTAGATCGTGAGTAATCAACATGCATGTGTCTATAACTGTGTGAATGTGTATGCAAGTACCCTCGAAAGTTTCGCTCCCTCGGTCCGTCCACCGGCGACTGTTGCTGGTGGAGTTGTTCCTCTCTCTTGCAAATGTAGACGGGAATCTTTGGCTCCACAAGACGAACCTAACACACAAAATAATACAGTCAGATCGCCAGTGACATAATTTATGTGCACGACCGGAAGTGGGAAAATGTAAAAATGGCCGCTCGTCTGTAGTAGTTACACAGTTTAGAAAACGACCTAACTGCAAGCACAGAAAGAGACTAGAGGGACTGATAGCGACGTTAACGGAAAGAAATATAAATTCTAAGTCTGACAGCACCACCAACAAAAAGCCTGTATGCAAAGAAAGCCCTGAAAACCCGTGAAAACTTGATAACAAAATGGCGGAAAGATTGGTATTCCATCTTACTTATCTGGTTTTTCTGCCCAACATCATCGGCACACACTCAGTTTTATACTCAGCTTAAAGGTTAGTTAATAAACTACATGTATATGTCCATAAAGTTCCTTTGGAGTGTGCTAGACAAAAATGTACCCATTGTATACCTGCTGCCTGTACATATTATTGTATAATTTAGCTCAAAAAATGTTTATAAATACCTTTGAATGCATGATACATCTATCCACAGTTTATTCATTGTCATAATATTTTAGACCTATTGGATCTGATTCACTAAAGTGGTTGTATATCTTCGAAAAGCGAAAGTTCCAGCAAAGTTCAAGTTCAAGACGTTAAGTGGTGGTATCCCTCAACTATGTTCGTCAGTCCATCACAGAAACTTGTTAACTTTCAAGGTAATATATTTTCATGAGCATAATATACAAGTTAAGACATCACTGAAATGTCAGTTTGTCAAATCTAACGATACGACGTACCATGGTGTGCATTCCACTACAAGGTATATACTATCTACTTGAGATAAGCGAGTGATAGTGATGCATCGGTGCATTGATTGTATGATACATGATCTGTCTTGAAGCACACAGCCTCACAGCAGCCTCCTCTGGCCTCACAGTGGCAAGCATAATCACTAACTGCTTAACTTGTACCTGTGCTTGGACTGAAATAATAACTCTTGTTTGCCTTTCCTAGAATCAAAAATCATGTCCCTGTCCATCTTGAATTCATAGTATTGGGTGACCCTCCAATATAGATAGATAGATAGATAAACTTTTCATGTCATGCTCAATGCAGCAGGCCAATTGGCCTATATGACAAAATTTACAAAATTAAAACAAACAAACAGCAGTATTTGGCACAGATAAAAGGAAACATAAACAGTAGCGATAAAAAATATATATTAAAACCAACAGCAATTATATTTGTAAAAGGATTACATTTGTAAAAGGAAACATAAACAATTGAGTAGCATAAAATATATAAGAAGGTGGAGTGTGGCCTCTTGNTTTTTTTTTTTTTTTTTTTTTTTTGAGATCAAGTAAATAATATAAAAGAGAGGGATTTTCAGCGAGAAATGAGGGTGATAGACAGTAGTATTAAGAAATCTTTACTCCATATGAAAATGACTGATGCAGGAGGTTTGTTGTAATGTGATAGATTGTGATATTTCCACAGAGGTATAATATAAATAAAGAGAAGGGTTTCTAGCGAGAAATGAGTATGATTGAAGAAGTATTATGATAGTGTGAGTGGATAATCGGAAAGAAGTTTACTCCATATGAGAGTGACTGATTGATGCAGGAGGTTTACTATAAAATTAGTAACGTGAGAGGACATGATATAAATTTCAGAGAGATGTGATGATGGTTGACAATTAAAGATGTGATGATGGTTGACAATAAAATTAATGAAAGTGTATTTTTTGTGTATTATATGTACATGCATGCTCAGACTTAAGACATGTACTGTAATCATTTTTATGTTGTAAATAAGTAATGTGAAATTGTTTGCATCTTTATATGCAGGTATATGGATCATTATAGGACAATGAAGAACTTCAAATGCATTGTTGTACTACCCGATGAAAATTTTTCAATCATTCCTACAGTTTTATTTGCACACAAATAATTTTTTGTATAATTGTTACACTATAGATAGGTAACATAAATATACACCAAAGGAATTACTGTGATTGTCTAGACAAAAATGTACCCAAGGTGAACAGCAGGGATACCAGCCACTTATTAGTTTAGCAGTTTTTCACTGTATACAGGCTTTATCCAACCAGTAAAAAAAACTTAGGCAATTTAATAACATCTGTAGATTACTACTAACGGGTTAGAAGCGCAGTTAGAAGCTAAAGACGCTAGCTAAACAGCGATTTTGGCCACTCTTTAAAATTTGAGAATCCGTATATTTTTGTAAAAGTCCGGATACTTTCCGTGTTACCCTAAAATACGTGCGCACATAAATTTAACGGGGGACATAGGACTTCCGGTACACTGGCGATTTGACTGAATATGCAAAGAATGATTTGAAATTAGCAATTTTCAAAACAAATTCAACATGGGAAGAAAGGAGATAATATCAATTCAATTATCCAATTACAAAATATTGAACAAATGATCGAAATCAGCACATTATGTAAGCTATTTTTGATAATTTCCTAATGTATACTTGGTACTATAAGTATAACCAGCGTCATTCCCAGGCTCCCCATCTACCTTAAAATTATACATGGCTAAAGTATATAACTAGTATGGTTAGTTTGAGTAGTGAATAGATTCCAAATAAAGCACAATAGCTTAATTGCCATAATTATTGTACAAATATATACACTTACAGCACATACCTCATTTTGGTCATCAGTCATCTTAAGAATGGTGGAAGGAAGCTTGTTCAGTAACAGATCGGTTTTTAATATAGGTAGAACAGGAGAAGAATCAGATTTCTGAGGGTTGTTAGGAAAATATGAAGAAAATCTAAGTAAACCATTTAATTGCAGTCTTAGCTCATTCGTATACATATGGGACTGAAAATCTTAGAAAAGGACAACCTAGAATAATAGCAAATATTGGCAAAAATGCCTAAGAAAACAGAAACAGAAAGAGAGAGAGAGAGAGAGAGAGAGAGAGAGAGAGAGAGAGAGAGAGTGAGAGAGAGCACTCACCACAACGTAGCCCTGTAGGAAGAGGTCTGGCTCGTAGACAATGGAGTCAATGTCCCACACGAGACGAGACATCTTCCTCTCCTTAGGCGAGAGGAACAATCCCAGTGTGAGGATCATCTGACAGTCATGTGACAACAAGGAAGAGATCATGTGAGTATCATGTGACACTTAAAAAAGTGTATAAAATCATAATATTATATTATATACAGTAGAATACACGATCACACAGGGGATACAAATGAATGCACTCGTTGCCTATCTGGCTAGTCTGCTAATGCCGTACCTTACCTTATTAATCATAGCTGGGTCATTGCCTAAAACAACGGTATAGCCCGATGTTTGAATATGGCTTGTGATAGCACTGTGTGTGTGTGTGTGTGTGTGTGTGTGTGTTGAACGTACAATCAATTCAAGCGCTCATAAATAAGTGATCGCTTTTTACTTACTTTTGAACGAAACCCTTCGAAAGGTCTTTCCCAAGAAAAGTATTAGCAATCTACAAGAAAAGTAAACTTCTATGTGATCCATCTCATGCACACAGTACTAGCTGACTTACCTCGATTCTTTCTGGCAGAGCACACATCTTGAGACTCAGCATACTTTGGGTGAACTTGAAGAGTGGGTCATGAAATCCCATCAGCACCTTGCTGATCTTATCTTTCACAGTAGCTCTATGTTTCAGCTGAACTCACAAAGCAAAAAGAAAAATGAGGAACAAAGAACAAAGATTGTTTCAAAGATAACAAATCATTTAAGTGCAGTTAGAAATTTTATGTGTATTCAGCCTTTGATCTTCACACATTAATGAGGTCACTATTTCGCTTTAGTAGCAAAACAAAAGGTTCTTTTCTTACAATTAATTTTACAACTGAAAGAAAATTATTACGACTTAAGATATTGTGATCTGCTGAATGTAGTTGAAGCACCTTCAAGAATAATACATTCAAACAAAAGCTCATAGCGACGAAACAATATGCAAATGAGGGAACAATATTCAGCAGAATTTGACAATCCTTCATTCTCATTGGCTAAAACCATCAGCTGCGTGAAGTATTATATGAGCCATATCATCCTTTTGCCCTCTAGGAAGTATGATATGGCTCATATCACCTTGAAATAACCTAGGAAACAAGGCTAAATAAGCGATATAAACTATAATCAATCAACTCACCAGTCCCTTGAGGGGATTGATCATGTACTCCTGCAATAACCTTTTCACTTTGACCTCACAAAACGAGTGCCTAGCCAAGAACTCTCTCATCTCGGAGTAAGGAAGGAGGAGGATGAAAGAAAACACTTCCGTCTTTCCGTTAACCACTTCGGTGGCAAAAATCGACGAATGTGCTATCACGTCGTGTTTCTTTAGGGAGTAGAATTTTGACTCAATGCCTTCGATTTGTTCCACTCTTCCTGCCTCATCGTTGAGGGTGTAGTTGGCTATTGTAAGGAGGGTGGAGTCTGGGACAGTGTGAGGCTTGATAAGAGTGGAGATTTCTGGGGAGGGGAGAGAGAGAGAGAGAGAGAGACAGGAATTTAGACATCGTGCATATAAAAATTGCACTGATGACATTGAAAGTAGCTACACATTTAATAGTAAGTGTATTTTATATAAATAATATGTGCCCCACACACACACACACACACACACCTGTATCAGTGAGGCTCTCACAAATCAAGTCCTCAACAGATCCCATTTTCCCACCTCCAGCACCACCTCTACCACCTCCAGCACCACCACCATCTTTAGGCGGCCGTCTCGACACAAGGACAGTCTTAGAAGGCAGAAGCACGCCTTGATTTGGCTCTTCGCCACACCATACGTTGAGTATCTTCGGTCCGTGTATGTTGTCCCACATGCACAGGACTAGCGAGGAGAAATAGATGCCATGTCTTGCACTCAGAGTCTGTTTGGGTAGGACGAGTTCTTCTTGGAGTAGACCTCGTATTGGCATCATTTTTGAGACGATTGCGCATCTATTTTGCTCAAAATTTTTTCCTGCTGTCTGCCAGCCTGAGAAAGGTTTATTTTGGGATATTTAGATTTTTCAGCATGCGGCCCACACGCCCACTTTTGCGTATTTAGAGCAACATCTGAATCCACTTAGCTGTTACGGTTGTGGTTGCAACAGCAACAGCTGATTGGTCGAGATTTTGGCGTACAAATTGTGGCGGTAAACTTCTTGGCGGGCAAGCCCGGGCGAGTTTATAAAGAGAAGCAGAAAGGCCATTTGTCTCTCATTCTGTCAGCAGCAGCACCAGCAACAAGCCACCCAGCCACCATCACCGCCGCTTCATCTTACCTCCAAAGGATTCTCACCACTTCTTCATTTCAACCCACCCAGCAAACAAGGAAGACAATGATGACCACTATCGCAGCTCAAAGAACACCATTTGGTGACATCTCCAACCAAGAAAATATCGAGAGGACGGCTCTAAAGTCTAAGAAGGCACCTCCAACGACCCTTCAACCAGTACAGAATGATTTAGAACAGGTAAAAGTCTTTATCAAGCAGCTATTCGCCCTGAAAATTGTTTACTTTTGTTTTTCTCTCCTTTTAGATGGAATGTGACGATGAAGCAGCTGCTATAGCGCGAGTAAAACAGCTAGAAAGCGAGGAACCATTGCTTCAAGAGAATCCAAGACGATTTGTCATGTTTCCCATCCAGCATTCCGACATTTGGCAGTTTTACAAGAAAGCAGAAGGTGCGTTTTGTTTGATTTTGCCTAAGCGTTTGTAGCGTGTTACAACTCGCCTCTGCTAATGGCTTGCTCAGCTATTAGTACTTCTAAAGCTCTTTGTCGATTTTGGCGCCTTTTTGTGATAGTTCACAGCTTGTATGTTGGTCACAATTTGTTGATGTTTGTTAATTATTTGGCTTTGTGGGAGGTGATGAAATTCTTTAATAATTTTAATAATAAATTATTGATGTTAATAACTAACTGGTTGAATAATTCACAGAAGCTTGTGTCTATATTCATTCTCTCTCACACACAGCTTCTTTCTGGACAGTAGAAGAGGTAGATTTATCAAAGGATCTTCCTGACTGGAACAGACTGAAGGTTAGCTAGTAAATTTGTGAAAGCCCAAATTCTATAGCTTTGCAAACTGTGAGATATATAGTTACATGACAAGTCTTACTGCTACCTTGCATGACTAAGTATCATTTCAAATTTCTTTATTTTTGAAGTCTTTTCAGTTTGTTGTTTTTAGTAGTTTTTTTTTTTAAAACATGCATGTACAGCTGCTTCATTGTATCACTACACACCCACCCTCTCTCTCTTTATAGCCTGAAGAGCAACATTTCATCAAGCACGTCTTGGCTTTCTTTGCTGCTAGCGATGGAATCGTCAATGAAAACCTAGTGGAGAGGTTCAGTGCCGAGGTGCAGGCCACAGAGGCCAGGTGCTTCTATGGGTTTCAGATAGCCATCGAGAATATCCACTCAGAGATGTACAGTCTTCTCATTGATACCTACATCTCCGATCCTAAGGAGAGGGAGTACCTCTTTAATGCCGTGGAGACAAGTGAGTCGTCGTGGTTAGGTGGTTGGTTGGATATGTGTATGTGGGGAGGGGTAGATATAATTTAGATATAATTATGTGGGAGTTAATGTATGATTAGGATCTTGCAAAACAAGTTTGTGATATAAATTTTTTTTTATATTTCTGATAGTTAGGTGGAGTTTTACTCCATTTGCTTTTCTTTGCAAATTGTGTAAAGTCGTTTTATTTTATTTTTTTAACCTTCAGAGTATAATCATATAGCTATTAGTTATAGTGAAACTTTGTGTCTGGGGAAGATAAACAAGTGTGATGGTTGTGAGAATGATTTGATGTTCTCTGTGTCTTTGCCAGTGCCCTGTGTGAAAAAGAAGGCAGACTGGGCTCTGAGGTGGATTGGTTCAAGGACAGCCACCTTTGGTGAGAGGGTGATTGCCTTTGCTGCTGTTGAGGGGATCTTCTTCTCAGGCTCCTTTGCTTCCATCTTCTGGCTCAAGAAGAGGTGAGAAATGAAACTTAAGAATTTTGCCAGTTATTGTTGAGTTGGACATATAAACCACAAAGCTTTTATTAGCTTTTTCCCCACCTTTCTCACACACTCTTATACTAACTTACACACTTGTTTACTTGTACACACACTCAGGGGTCTAATGCCTGGCCTGACCTTTTCCAATGAGCTCATCTCACGTGATGAGGGTCTTCATTGTGACTTTGCCTGTCTCATGTACTCTAAGCTCAAGCACAAACCTTCACCCAAAAAGATCCGTGATATCATTTGTGACGCCGTCTTGATTGAACAAGAGGTGAGACACATGCAACTATGCTTTAATTCTTAGCTGTTTGACAAAAATAAAGGTTTCAATATGCATTTTCAATCTGGAAGTTTTTGTACTTAGCTGTAGCAAAATTTGTGTTACCTCAAACTTTTCTTTCTCTCTTTTCCAACTTGCAGTTTTTGACAGAGGCTCTTCCTTGCAATCTGATTGGAATGAACTGTGACCTCATGAGACAATACATAGAATTTGTTGCCGACAGATTATTAGTGGCCCTTCTACAACCCAAGGTATGCAATAAGGTCCATAGACTACTGTGTACATTTTTGAGGAGTATATATAAAAAATTCTGTGGGTCATCAGTGATCCTTGAAAATAAAATCGCGAAAAGTGTAGTGATCGCCTTTCCTTTAAATTTCTTAGCTATATGGTACTAGTTTTAGTTTAGTAAAGTAGGGTGTCTAGATAATAGATTTGTTCTGGTGATTTTGCAATTAGGGGCACACCCATCTCCATCCAATTCAATATCATTATCAAACATATTTCTCTTGTCTTTTTAGGTATTTAATGTTGAGAATCCATTTGATTTCATGGAGAACATTTCCCTTCAAGGGAAGACCAACTTCTTTGAGAAGAGAGTGGGAGAGTATCAGAAGAGTGGAGTCATGTCAGACAAGAAGGAGCAGGTGTTCACTTTGGACGCCGACTTTTAAAGCACACATTTCATAACTATTCATCTTAAAAATATTATCTGGCATCTGTAGTTTATTTGTAGCACATATTATTCCAGCTATATATATCTTTTGTGTGTGTATTTGCTTGTATATACAGAAAATAGTTTTTTACCAGAACAAATGTTTTGGATGCGCATGCCCATCGGGCCACGTGGGCATGGGACCTAAGCTCACGTGACAAGGTATGCCACACCCACTCTTGCGCCACTTGGGTGTTTGGTGTTGTATTCTTTTCAGCAGCTGAGTTTCCTCGAGATCTTCAAAAGCTTCCAGTCAACAGATCAGAAAAATATGCCTGTAACCTTATTATCAACAAAGGTTAGGAATATGACTGTGTCAGATTGGCATGATGCATGTAAATATTTGCCTCCGCTTTTTTTTAGGCTGATTTTGACCAAGCTCTGAAGGAAGCTGGTTCCAAGCTGGTCGTGGTGGACTTCTATGCTACCTGGTGTGGGCCCTGCAAAATGATTTCCCCTAAAGTAGAAGTAAGTTTGGAATTCTAAGGTGACTCAATCTGACATGTATGGATACTTTTAGGCTCTGGCAAAGTGACATAATTAATCACAGTTTGTTGGTTACTACTGTTGATCAATGGAATGTTGTCATATATTTTCGAATGCCAAATCACAAGACATTTCTCAAGCATTGTTCTGTTAGTGATCGGAACAAATGGATAGGTGCTCTGTTTCTATGAACCACAATTGTTGCAGTCTCTGTTTTCGAGTCATTCTTGTGGCATATACGTTTCACTAATCCCGGCACTTACACCTTGATATTTTACAGTATCAAATGTACTGGATCTTGTGTCCAATTTCACTCCACTATGGACTACATTTTTAGTTTACTCCTTCACCTAGTAATCATTCAGCTTTATTCAAGTTGAAATGTGTTATCTCTCTCTGTGATAGGCCATGAGTGGCGACTTCTCAGATGTTCTCTTCTACAAGGTGGATGTGGATGAGAACGATGTAAGTGTGTGTGTGTGTGTGTGTGTGTGTGTGTGTGTNGTGTGTGTGTGTGTGTGTGTGTGTGTGTGTGTGTGTGTGTGTGCGTGCAAATTGTGTGTGCTTGTGGGTATATGAGTGTGTATCATTATTACAAAAAGTTTGTTGTTTTTTTCATACCATATTATCATCTTATCTAGGAAACAGCCGAGGAACAGGGAATTTCAGCCATGCCAACCTTTAAATTTTTCAAAGAAGGGAGAAAGGTATAGAATATCAGGTGTGCGGCAGATATAAACTTGTTTGAATGTGGATCGTTTCTGGGTGGTCTTTTTGGTTGTATTTGTGGCAAAATGTGACACACAATAAAGAGATTTTATAGCTACTAGTCGATCGCTCTCCTTTGATCTCATCTTTTACTCTTCATGAGTAAAAGTATACTATAGATAATGGGACATCCGTACCATTTCTGTCTACCCAGTACTACTGTTCTGGGAATACTCGAGACAATAATTATGTGGTATAGTGCAAAGGTCAATTAAGGAACAAGCCTGAGTAACTGTATGCTTGCTTCTTTTTAATAATTAATAAAATTTAATAATGTTCATCGATCCTGTATATTATACGCATGCAACCTCAGACCCAACCAAGTTTTCTGGCATACATAGGCTCCCCCCTTTGATCTTTACTGTTGGTGTAAGGTCAAAGGAGAGAGCCTGGGTACGAGGCTACCTGCTACTGTGTTTATCTCGTGCGCATGGTGATTATGTTTCTAAATAATGCACACCATGTGGTTATGTCTGTTCTTCTCCTACAGGTTGATGAAGTGGTCGGGGCTAATGAAGCTAAGATACTGGAAACCATCCAGAAGCACAAGTAGACACTTTGATTCATTTAAATTTGTCACCTGTAGCTCAAAATTATGTTATAATCTGCCACAGTTAGGATTGATAGAGTTGTGGCAATAATTATGTTCTGTTCCGACCCAAGTATCTTTATAGCCTCTGTGTTAAGCACAATTGATGCAATTGAAAGTAATTTCTGATGCAAGTGAGTACTTTGTACGTAACCCTTTAGGCCAGAGAAGGGTGGAGCCTGACTTGCTGTTTGTAATGAGCTCCACCCATATTTTAGCCCTTTTAACAAACCTACTTCCGGTTGTCTGCAATAATTTAATTCTCTACTTGTGGCAAATTTCGCGAAGATTTTTGGTGACACAGCAAAAACGAAAGAAATCTGAAAATGCCTAAATATCTGGAGACAAAGGTACATCAACGTTCTTATATATATTAAAGCTGCAAACCTTCCAGACATAGACCAGACATTTCGAATTATTATTCTATACTTATAAATTTATACTTGTTTATAGAAATATCTTGACTATGGAAATAATAGAAATTTAGTAAATTGTCACTATTTAAATTTTATTTTCACTGATAATTATGAGTACTAATTCACATGCAGGCTGACTTTGACGCAGCTCTTGCTGAAGCTGGAGACAAGGTGGTAGTTGTGGACTTCACTGCCTCCTGGTGTCCTCCTTGTAAAATGATTGGTCCAAAATTTGAGGTACGTGTGCTTTGAACTTCTTTATTGTACTTATAAGCTGTTGGATAAGGAGATTGGACAACTAGTTTGCATACATGGATACAGCTTTATATCAACATAGATAATATACTCCAGCTATAAAATTGACCTCTTCCCATCATATTGGTGCATGATTATAATAAAAACGCTGTGGCTAGAGTACCGGTAGTCCTTCCTATTGCTTTTGTATTGCAGAGTTATGTAATATACAGTATCCGGATTTTGCCGGCACTGTATTAAAGAACCGGCACCATTGACTACGATGTATTTAGCTTAGTTTACAGTGCCAGCTCTTTAGCCACACCATAATAAAAGTTTGTCTGAATATAATAATTGTATTCATGTTTTGGACACAATCAGGTGACTATGTTATGCTATACTCCCTCACTCTCTCTATCTATGGTTCACACATCCCATTCAAAAACAATAGGCTATCTTCATTGCAATCAGGGTATCTTAACATAGTGACATTGTCACATTGTGAGCATGTGTACGTCATGTGAGATCGTGTGTGAGTGTGAGTGTGCATGACATTGGTTGAGAATATAATATCAGTGTTTCCCCCAAAGAGGGGTAGGGGGCGCTCCCCCCTCCTTTTAACTACCTCCTTCCCCATACAAATACATACAATGTATTTGGCAAATTTCCACGAAAATTTTCTCCAATGAAATTTGTAGGGTACGAGGTCATCACATAATGTTGAGACACAATCCACGAAAATTTTCCACGTGAATTTCTATTCAAGACGAAAACGCAAAAATTTTCCCCCACGAAAAATTCCCACTATACGGTACTTGAGAGTAGCATAGCCTTGTCCCATGACTCTCTCCTTCCTTTCTGTCCTGGAGTTGAAGATCAAAGGACCGATAGAGAGCATGAAAGGGTTCGAGGCTAAAAGTATAGCTTCTTAAGCTCACCAGCTCCAAGAGCTCATAATAGCACTCATGATTTATGTATGTATAATTTGTGCATGTCTGTCCCTTCATCCCATCAATGAATGAATGAACAAAAAAGCTACACATGTTTCATTGTTACAAGCAAATGTTTGGGAGGGGCCTATATTGCGATTTAATGCGAAACGAGTGTTTGAAGTACGTCTGAACAATCTATAGAACATCTTGTCAATTAACAAAGATGGGGTGTACAGATGGACAGTTGGCTGTATTCATTGCATACCATGCCATATTATTATATGGTGTTAAGTGCAGGGGTTGGGGGTTGGGGGGGAGCAGGACAGGATACTTAGTGATTATGGCCTGGAAAACTAGGACCGGTGGAAGGGAGGGATGGCAGCATTTTAATGATCTTATTATGCTTTGATCTTTGATACAGGAAATGAGCCAAGAATTCACTAATGTTATCTTCTACAAAGTGGATGTAGATAATAATGATGTGAGTGTGTGTGTGTGTGTGTGTGTGATGTATACTGATCTATCACACCATAATACAAATTTTTATCGTACTTCTTCTAATTATAGGAAACGGCTGGGAGTTGTGGAATATCCGCCATGCCAACATTTATGTTCTTCAAAAATGGCAAAAAAGTACGGGGGCCAGTTTTGTTGTGATAAATTATAAATATTATATATCTACAAGTTAAAATAGAAATGTATATAATTAAAATAAGTATATATTAATTAACCTTGTGTAATTGTCATATGTTATAATTAATTGCTTTCAGATTGACTCATTGACTGGAGCAAATGAAGCAAAGCTTCGTGAGAAGCTTTCAATGTACAACTAGATTTTAAAGCTGGCACTATAAACTGGTACATTGCCATACTTTAGCAAACAACGTTATTTTTAATAGTTTCTCGTAAATTAAAGTGCAGCTAGTGTGAATCTGTATTTTAGTTGACAATAAACAAGTATATAATTATTATAGACAAATGACCAAAACTCAAACTTTCACAGAACAAACACAAAAATTATACAATAATATTGTAATTTGATGCCTCACAAAAGAATAAATATTACCATTAGAGTAGTGACGTGTAACAGGTCTGTATGTGTGATCGAGTATTATTGGTAGCGATAAAGAATTCTAAATAATGCACGCCATCATGATTTCAAAGACTTTGTGGACACCGGCTCTCCATTCTTCATCTTGGCAAGAAACTCTTCAACACGTCGTGAGTAAGCCTTGGGGTCCACCTTGGTGTGTGTGTGTATGTGTGTGTGTGTGTGTGTGTGTGTTAAAATTAACATACTCTATCTATAAACGTTGCACTTCAGTCAACTCCTAAACGACTATAACACAGAAATAACAAACACTTCAATGAAGGAAACATTTTATGACCGTGTACTTTAAACAATAGTTTCCAAGAAGAAGAAGGATAAAAAATTAGATGGTTTTTTTTGCTCTGTTGGTCATCTGGAGCATTCACTAGACTAAGAGTCTACCCCCACCAACCATGCATGAATCACAACATGCATTCACACCACATACCTTGGCAGCTCCTTGTTGCTGTAGTGCATTGGCAACTTGAGAGAGAGCCTTCTGATAAGCAGCAGCCAACTCGGCCATGGATGACGGGGTCTTACTACTACCAGCAGAACCACTCCCACTTGCCCCACCCCCTCCTCCACCACCTCCTCCGCTAGTACCCCCGGAACGAGAGGCATACTCCTTGATGTAGTCNTTGCATAATAATTTTGTTATTCACCATGCATAGAGAGTAGAGACATGTATAATCCTACCTTGTGGTGTAGTTGTTTGACTGTGAAAAGTTCCCATGTATTTTATAGTAGTGTCATTTGTACAGACAACAGTCAAATCAATGAACAAGATATAGCTAGTTCTTGGGTTTAATCTGTTGATCAATGTGCTTGTAAAATTTTCATTATTCTCCAGTCTATCCATTGTAGTAATGTTTTTAGGCATAGTTGTAGGAGCGTATGATACATTGTATGAAGTAATTCTTCCATCAGAAGTACATTCCCAGTGAATTGTGATACTAGTTAGGTTTGTGGTAATTCTTGGCATCATAATGACTGAAATGATTAGCCAACTTATAAATGAATTATTAACCGTCACTGTCAGTCACCTCATTCTACTATTATAATTGTAGCAGATGTGTCTACATTAATGTTTGTCTCCTTACCTTGTGCTTTTGAAGTAGGGAGCCCATTCCTTCCTACCAAGATGAGTCCAAGGCAAAAATATACCAAATAAACAGAACCATTTCCATGCATTGCCTAGCTGTTCACCTTTCTATCCTATGACTATAGGTTCATTGTCATGGGAATAATTTAATGTTTACTAAGAAACCATAAACACAAATTCTTCAGTGTAACTAATGTACAAACTTGTGTGTAATCATTACACTGTCAAGATCAGTATGAGTAGCTAATTTTCAATCATGACAAATTTAACTATTAATGAGTTAAATTTATACTAACAGTTATTAATAATAATATTATAGCCAATTCAATGTTCTTGGAAAAATAAAAACAGAACTATACTATTTGAGTACATTAAACTAGTATGTGTCATTGAGTAGCTGGTGTCCCATATGCTGGACATGGAGTGAGCTCATAGTCTCCCTGTGACTGAAGTGACCTCTCAGTAGGTGGGTTCACTTCATCATACACCCTCTCATTGGTCCAGTCATCAGGAGTGTCATAGATATGAGTCTCTTTTAAAGTTGACTTATTCTGTATGCCATTGTTTCTCCTTTTCATGTAAGGTTGTTATAGAAATAGAAATTAATCTATGATTTTCTATGTACTCAATACCATACCACAATTATTATAGCGGAAAGTTTCATAGAGTCTAATTTGTGGACATGTCTCATCAATCAAATTAATCTTAACTTTCGAGGATGAGCTGTGCAATGCCCATACATATACATTACATGTATGTAACGGAGAATTTTGTGTATAATGTTTATGGATAGATTGCAATGTGATCTGCATGCAAAAACCAAGAAAGTTAGACCTTGGGAAGCTTTCCTTAATGTTTTTTACCTGCAAAATTTAATGAGAACTGCTAGCATTGTTATTGTCAATCCAATAGTGATGAAGACTGTTGACAGTGCTACTGTAACTCCTGCTATTACACTAATCACATTATCTGACTTAGGAACCTTCATGACAATTGCTAATAAAATGATCATAGATTTGAAGTTCAACAATGCATGGATTATAAATAATTATTAACCCTTGGCACCTACACATGTGTGCAGTGAGGTTTACTGTATAGTCAGTTAGTGTGGATATAGAGTAAGTAATCTATTGTCGGACACAACCTATATTCGGACACCATTTTTAGCCTATGCAGTAAGCTTGACCATTTGCATTCCTATCATATAATAGTACTACTCTTCCTTAACAACATACCTGGAATTGAATCAGTGGAGAGGATGTCCTTCGTAGCTATGGCTCAAAATACAGTGGTGTCCAAAACCTCTCTATTCGGACATTTACCTCCGTTTTCGGACAGTGGCTTTTATTTAACTTAGAAAAGGCTTGTTGACACAAAGTGTGTATTATCACATAGCAGTACTCTTCTACTTTCTACACTATAAAACATAACTTTTGCAAGTGAACTATCATGAAGTAAGAATCGTTTACATCACCATAGGTCATGACCTCCATTATCGGACACATTCTCCAATAACAAAATATGCCCTTTAGCTATTTAGTGAAGAAGGAAAGGTATCGTTGGTCCTAAATGTAAAAGTACCCAGTTTTTATTCATTTTGTTTCATCTCATGGGGGTAAATAAAATATTAAACCTAAGATTGTATGTCTTTAGATAATAGTCTATAGAATACAGCAATAGTATATTAACTGTACATGTGTACATAGATTTAAATTTACATGG
>CAXIPT010000001.1:25338545-25379071 GCA_964030475.1 Tethya wilhelma
CCCCCACGAAATTTGTAAGGTATGTGGTCGTCACGTATAGTTGAGACGCAATCCACGAAAATTTTCCTCGCGAATTTCTATTCAAGACGAAAACGCAAAAATTTTCCCCCACGAAAATTTCCCGCTATACGGTAAGCAGAGAAAGTTCAAACAGTACCTTGAAACCGCCCACTTTCCTTGACAGAGAAGATGAGAAGAACATTCCTACAATCCTACAGGAGGGAGATGAAAAATGGGAGGAAAAGACACGCAACAAAGATATAGCAGTCACAATGACAACACTAATGCTGGAAATTACATACAAAAAATGACCAATTACTGGCAGTACATACCCTGTAAGCTTTGTTCAACTTTTTCTCATTGTACGGAGGTGTTGACCAAACACTCTGTGTGTGAGTGTGTGTGTGTAAGAGAGAGAGAGAGAGAGAGAGAGAGAGAGAGTGTGTTCACATGTGAGAGAAAGAGCATGCGTGCATGCAAGCAATAAAGTTGGTATTCTAAATAATGCCCACCTTGTCTTTTGCTATGGTGATGTTCTCAAAGTTGTTACTCTTGATGACGAAATATCGAGTGTTTGAAAATAGCTTGTCTACTATCCTATGGGGACCTGATTGGTCTGTGCAGAGAGAGAGAGAGAGAGAGAGAGAGAGAGAGAGAGAGAGAGAGAGAGAGAGAGACAGAGAGAAAGAGAGAGAGAGAGAGAGAGATGTAATATTAAAGATATAAAAAAACAAAAAAAAAAAAATTAAGCACACTACCAAACAGTTCTACATAATTTGGTTATAGTATTTAACACCCAGCCAATTATGGATATAAGTTTAGTACACTTGTACCTATAAATAGATAGTTACTATATTTAGCTACAACTGACCTTTGTCTTTACTCCTATCCTTTGAAGATGATTTGCTAGACTTTTCTTTATCCCTATCACCTCTTGAATCTGTGAGGGTGTGAAGATATGAGGGTGTGACTGTGATGCACAGTGACAGTGTGAGGCTATGACAATAAATGTAATACCGTATAGCGGGAAATTTTCGTGGGGGAAAATTTTTGCGTTTTCGTCTTGAATAGAAATTTGCGGGGAAAATTTTCGTGGATTGCGTCTTAACTATACGTGACGACCACATACCTTACAAATTTTGTGGGGGAAAATTTTCGCAGAAAGCTGCCAAACCACGAAATTCGCAAAAAATTTTCCCCCACGAAAATTTCCCGCTATACGGTATTTGTGAGGGTATGAGAATGTGACAGTGTGAGGCTGTGAAGATAATGTACATACAAACCAGTACTAGGTTACACCATGCACAGACTAGTATGCATTAGTCAAAACAAAATAATTTTATATGTCCACTCAAAATCTCCACACAATGGAGTACGTTATATATGTAAATGTATTTGTATGTGTGTGATCACAAATGGCCACAGACTATGTCTAAGCCATAATATCCATGTACTGGGACACTAAATATGGTCTGGAGGACACCACTAACTTCCTTCCTGTATTCTCACTCAACTCATGAAGGGATTCACATGAAAATGAAGGATTATTTTGAAAGGGGTTGGGAGAGAGGGAGAGAGAGAGAGAGAGAGAGAGAGAGAGAGATAAACTGACCTTTGTCCTTTTTGTCTTTCTCGAACACTATGGGTGAGATGTCCCGTTGTCGTCTCCCTGTGGGGTGGGGGGTCAGGTGACCAAAAAATATATATAATGTTTTCAAACATTAATGTGTACATGGAAATGTAGATGTAGCTGTGTACAGTGGGTGTTGTTCTTGTAAGTCTAGGCTTCCTTAACAAGTTGAACTTTTGAACCTCATGAATATGATAGTTGTAAGCAGGCATGCAGAGAGAGAGCGAGAGAGAGAGAGAGAGAGAGAGAGAGAGAGAGAGAGAGAAGAGAAACTTCTGTGAGGCACACATAACAGAAAATCCCACCTTTCTTGTCATCGTCTTTCTTTCCTGACCCTGAAGAAGAAGAAGAAGAAGCCTTCGACTCATCTCCCTTTGTCCTAGCTAATCTTGCCTCCCTCACAGCCTCCTTCGAGTCAGGAGAGAGTGGGGAGGAGGTAGAAGTCACATCTGGAGAGAGAGAGAGAGAGAGAGAGAGAGAGAGAGAGAGAGACATTGAAGGTGGATAGAGGTTGAGGGTGGATAGAGGATGGGTCAAAGAGATGGTGGTCACTGATAACATACTTAACACCTATAGCCAGCTCAGGTGAAACAGTTATCAACACCATGCAATTATACAGATTTCAGCTAGCTCAGCTTCAATGGTTAGCAACACCATACAATTATAGACATGTAGCTACTTCACAAGCAGCCCAGGACACTCCTAACTCATGTCTTAGTTTACACAGCAGCTGTAGATGCTAACCATCACCAAGCTATGTCTTCAGTATATATATATCCTAGCCTCGTCCCCAGGCTCCCCTTTGACCTTTCACTCACGGAAAGGCGAAGGGGAGCCTGGTATCCGAAATCACGTGCATGACGTCAATCGTTGCCAAAGAGCAAATACGGGGGCGCGGCGGTTTGATAAATGACGTCAAACTCTTGGTTCTGCGCAAACAGCAATATTCGCGACCGCTGAGCACTACAAGCAGCTTCAAAACTTACAAAGAAGGGTAGTCGCTAGTAGTTTATCATCTATTAGTAGTCTACAGTTATAGAACATAACTTACTGATGCTCTAGACTACCAAAATTGGATGAAAGACGGGCTGAGCCGCTCGCACGAAGGTTTCGAGTTGCCAGGATGCCAGCAGGGCTAGTTCTGTCCGTGCAGTTACTGTTTGGCAAAGTTCACTCCTTAGACAGCCTAAAAATAATACTTTTACTATCCGCTTACTGTTTCTATCTGACAAAAACACAAAATCTACTGTGCATTTCATTTTGCCATACTAGCCTCACGTGGCAAGAAGCATAAAAACGTGGGCAGAGTCATTGACCGCACTACATTATGCCCACGCGCAATTTTCACCGTTCTACCCTGTTCTATCCCCACGTGATCTCGGATACCAGGCTCCCCTTCTCCTTTCCGTGAGTGAAAGGTCAAAGGGGAGCCTGGGGACGAGGCTATATATATCCCTCTTTACAGCTTGAGAACAATGATGGAATCAACACAGATATTGCCATTTTTTGCCAGATGGAAGTACTAGTCTTTTTACAAGGTTCTTTTCCTTCACTAAATAAGTTTGACAAAACAATTTCTATGTGGCTATAATATTATACAGCTAACTGACAGCAATAACTGCATGGTGGACAATTCTTTTTCAAGATTCTTATGGTGTACGTTTACGTCAAACAAACAAATAAACAAACCTTTTTCTTCATCTTCTTCATCCTCGTCCAGTTCCTCCTCGTCTCCTGACTCCGCCCCTTCCTGTCCTCCCCCTCCGGCAGTGTCGAGCACCTCAAACTCCTCTTGGTCCAACTCGAACTCTAGCTCGTTCTCGTGAGGATCACCTTCACCTGAGAGAGAGAGAGAGAGAGAGAGAGAGAGAGAGAGAGAGAGAGAGAGATGAAAAATAAATATTTTAGCTAGGTAAAGTACATATACAGCTTGTTTAGCAACACTAATACTTCAAGAGTGAAGTAGTTACTACAGCTACCAATGAATTTCACAGATTAAAAAGTCACAAATGATTGTGATCCACAAATATCGGTCAAAATGGCTACTCTAGATTACTTTCTACCACACAGACACAAACTGACCAGCTCCAAGAAGGTCATCAGAAGCCACGCTGTGTCTCCTAGGAGAAGGGTCTTCATCTCCGAAGCTCTCTCCCTCCCCTCCGAGGTCCTCTGCCATCTGATCCTCCTCTTTACCCCCGTCGTCCTGATTGTGATTAGTGCTCATGATTGCAGGGGGTTGGGGGGAAGATGATGGTGGTGGGGGGTCGTTAGTGTCACCAACGAGAGGGGCGGTGGGGTCGTTGGGTGTGGCTGTGGATGATTGGTCGTCAGTGCCGTACAGTAGCTCGTCTTCGTCTTCAGGTGAGAGTGGGTTGAGGGTGGAGTCTAGGGGGATGCGTGTGATGTGTGTACACGTGATACATTTTTCTCTCAAATCTCTTTCTACATGTTTTATACCCACAGTCTACCAGAGAAACTTTGCTTGTTCAATAATTCTAGTACTAAGCTTTCTTGAGTTACTTTCTATCAATTATTTACATCTCACTGATAAAGAAAGGGACACACTGAAAAAAAAGCAACTGATTCAAAACTTCGAATTTTTCATAGGAAGTTCTGACATACACAGATAATTTATAGAATCATTCTGAAAAATAATGTATTTAGAACTAACCTATCTTGTCAGAAGGTGGGCTAGCTTCTGCCATGGTGGGGTTCTTTGCTTCTGTCACGACTCGATCAGCTTCCGCTCTTGAACTCTGACACACAACAAGGTCGCTGACACCTTCTGTGAAAACGCCTCTTCAACTTTTAGTCTTCTTGGCTTCTTTCCACGAAAATCACAGAACACGAGCCGAGGCGAGAAGGGTGACAGGGAGAAAGACAAAAAGGGAGAGGAGCTAACTAAAAAAACTTTTGTGGGAACTAACAAAAAGGGGGACCCTTCAAGGCTTGACTAAAAAAGTTCACGCACTCAAAACAAAGGTCCCTTTACACATGGTGTTACCGTATGTAAATTAAGCGAAAAATTAAGTAATTTTCAACAACACCTTGATGCATCATGCCCATGTGTTCAACATGAGGCTATACTTATTGAGAAGGTATTCCACGTTTGGAAGAGCTGTAACCTACCTCAAAAACACCAGTGAACAACTGACAGGTCACACAGATGTCCTACAAGCCCAACAGCAAGTGAAGACCAAAAAAGAAGATCTTAGGCAATTTCGTCAGGAGCTTACCCACGCAATTGCATCATACGAAGAAGTCCAAAAAAAGCTAAAAAGCCTTTACGCTCGAAAGACACAAGTCTACCAAGATCAAAAGAGAGATATCGGGATCTTACAAGCCATCAACAATGAGGAAGAATCGCTTCTCATTCAGGAGCAGACCTTGCATGCTAACGTTGAAAATTGTACGACCAAAGAACGAGAGTGTTTCGAAAGTTTGAGCGATTGGATCCAAATATCGCACGAAAAGGAACGATCACAATCAGAGAGGTTAAAGTACTATTCTCGACTCGGTTCGATTCTAGGTGCTTTTTTTGGATTTCTAGGTTCCCATTTTTTTCTCCGTCGCGAAGTTAAACGAAATCATCAGACACTGTTGGAAAAACTGGCTATCATTGAAGGTCTACTGGATACTGAAACTGTTTCAACTGTAAATCAAAGTCATGAAACGTTTCAACAAGCAGTCCAAAAAGAGCTTCAAGCTGCACAGGAAGTAGTGAAAATGCTTCAAGATGAAGTTTCAGATTGTTCGCAAAAGTTGAACGAACTTGTTACATCTCAGGAGAAACTTTCAAGGAGCATTGCTTTAGGAAATCGTGCCAAAGAAACAGAGATAGATGTGGAAGGCTTGGTTGTAAAGCCAGTCAGTCTTAAAGATACTCACTTCATGATAGGCACTGTATTCTATTCTCTAGCACTTGCAGTGTGTGGTGTCTTGTGAGCTGAATTATTCATTAATAGTTTGCCGCTTAGATGGGTGTGGCTACTCAATCATATGCGTGGGCGTTGAGAGCAATGAATCGTATCTGCGCTGCGCGCAATAGCATCAATCGCTGAACTCTGTGGTGGTCTATGTTCTCATTGTTGTCGTATAAACAAACACATACCAATACAATAGAATTGTTGTGGTATCCAGGCAGCTAGTGACATCAGCATTGCATTGGTGGTGTACAGCATTATGTGCTTACTACAAGCTCTCAAAATAAGTTGTAAACAAGAAAGAAAATGAGTCAAGATCAGCGAGGAAGGACTTTTAGCTCGAGTTCAAAGTGTTCCTCAGACGGCGGGCCTCCCTCGGCCGAGAGGAGACTAACGCTGTGTATTGTTGGCAGTGGAGGGGTGGGCAAGAGCTCACTCACGTGTAGATATCTTCAAGGAGATTTCCCTGAGGTACGTGAGTCGGTCATGCATGACATGCCATTGAGATGTGTAGGCTCAGTTAATTGATGGAGAATAAATAAGCAGGTAGCTTCAACTAGTAGATATGCTATCTATAGCTATATGAGCAAAATGAATCAATTTTCAATTGAAAGACAATTGATATGGTTTTGAGAATCATGGGATTGTTTTATCCCATACATAGCTTGTTTAGAGACATGATTGTGGTTGTTTACTACAATGATTTGTGTGTGTGTGTGTGTGTGTGTGTGTGTGTGTGTGTGTGTGTGTGTGTGTGTGTGCATGTACATGCAATGCGTCAGCTAGACTATGAGTGACCTTCACAAACAAGACTATGTAAACATGCGTACTTCTCTGAGCTGTCTTATGATGTATACATTTCTGAATACATACATCTCTTCCTTGTATCAATATCAATGTGTCTGTTTGCGTAATGACACTTATGGTGCATCATTCAATGTTTCAGTTTGCTTTGCTGGCCACGCCATCTTGCCTTGCTTGATCTGTGGCAGCTGTGTTGAATTGATGGTAATTGAATCCATAGAGGTCTAGCCAACTCAACCTCATAGCCTATAGTGCTGTATTAACACACTACATTATAGTAATCTCTTGGAGCATGGCCAGATGAGGAGAATTAGCGTACAAAGTGACTAGCACAGCCTTCATTCAGTTGACTCCATTCCTTGGTAATATTGCGACATGCTTCTAAATCATTTCTTTTCCAAAGTTGGCACCCTGCAATTATTACTATGGTCACCAATTGATACTCAATCTTTTACACAATGGTATCAATAATTGATATAGTCCTGTATTTATATTTTTTTTCACACATGCACACATTCGACTATAATTATCTCTCCTGGCAGTTTTACGACCCAACAGTAGGTAAGTGAAGCAATCTAGAAAATGATATTCTGTTTATACCTTTACACACATTGAACTATCCTTTCACAATTTATTATAATTATATTATTATTATTATTATTATTATTATTATTCGTTATATCCCCTATAGAGGAGAGTTACATAACACAAATAGAGTACGGTTTCGATCAACATGATGTTGAAATCATCGACACAGCCGGTCAAGAAGAGTTCATGCTGTTTAGAGACACCTCCCTCTCAAAAGGCGACGCCTTCCTTACACTCTTTGCAGTGAACTCAACCTCAAGTTGGTACAATCTTCAAGAGCTACGAACGAAAATCATAAGAGAACATGATGATGATGAAACTGTCCCGATTGTGATTATTGCTAACAAATGTGTAAGTGAGGTTATCAGTATGGAGATGTATGGGAGCTTAAAGATAAAAATTTCATTTGGTCAATTCGACTTCATGCACCCACTCATGGATGCATGCTGTGCATCACTGGTAATCACTGCTATCACATCAGCTGAGTCAGTCTACGTCGTAAAGTGTCAAGTGTCGAGCGCTGCACTCACTGTCAACACATGAATAGCGCTAGGAATAAACAAACAGGGTTGTGAATATCATTAATTCTTCATTCACTGTACCTTCCACCTCTCTAACGCTTTGAGTGTGGTATATGGTGGTGATTAGATTTCTTGTCAATGAAATAATGCCATGATCACCTCATCCAAGTCATTTGAGTTATGAATCATGTTTTAGCCACTTAGAGTGCTTGGAATCTTGGTAGTGAAGTTTTGATATGTTTAGTTATGATACTCATTGTGGCAATGCAATATTCAATCTGTGCATGCTATTAACTATAGCATTGAAATTCAATATTTCATCAACTAACATTAGTCTGAGTCCATAACAGTTAAGCATGTATGTATCTATTATAATATGCAAAGTACTAAAGCCTGAAATTGTATCCTATATATATTGGAAATCACTAGCTAATCAACAATACCATTGCCATATGCACTATACTTATGTTACAGGTGCTTGTATAATTATTACACCATACAAACCTAACATATTATGATATCAATAACATTGATTTTATCATACCTATTATTGTTTCAGGATCTTGATGATTCTCGTCAGGTTGACTTTGACGAAGTACTGGAGTACTGTCAAAAGTGCAAGTGCCCTTTGCTAGAGACATCGGCAAAGACAGGACTCAATGTTACAGAGAGTTTTCGGTTGTTATTGGACAGAGTAGCTGAACTTAGACCTAGCGAGTTTAAGTCATCGATTATTAAGTCTAATGAGAGAACTAACAGAGAGAAAGGCAGAGGCAGATGTGTCATAGCATGATAGAAGGTTCAGTCTGTAAAATATTGTTAATTATTATTGTGCACATGCAGTACTAACGTTAACACAAAATTATACGTGAACAATGACTAAGTCTTTTTCTTCATTTTTCAAAACACTCTTATCTCTTCCTTTTTGTAAAGTATATAAATGTTCATTCAGTTACAAAGTGTATGGAGACGACTAGATAGAAATAGCTGGAATTCTTCAAAATTTCTTTTTTTTTGGCTTGCACTAACGGCAGATTGGTAAGGGTCGGCGCGACAATGGGCTTCAGCATTACCTCTTACCTACTTGCTTTGCTTTTTGACGACCGTAACCAACTATAGTACACCAGTACATGAACCTAAAATTAAAATTATTCAAAATTATTAATAATACTAAATAGCACTATAGAGACTGGAGTCTGTGGTCAATAAAGCATATTATATAGTTTCCTTCATTCCATAGTAACTCACTTGAGACCAGATTATCAACAATTGAGCATTCTCATCATTTCCTTCAGGCCTACTCCAGCTACTCCTACATACACTATCACATGCTTCATTATCATACCTTCGTTAGTCCTCAGTACACATCAGCACAGTCACCGTCAATGTCATGCCATGCCAGCATCTCAGTACACACACACACACACACACACACACACACACACACACACACACACACACACACTGGGGCAATAATAGCGCTTAATGCTTTGTGATTCTGGCTTTCAGTAATTTCAGTTTCATTAATATAATAAGTTGTTGGTTAATAATTATTATTGGTGTATATAGACATGAAGACATTTTACAGTATAGAAAGAGAATGATCTAAACTAACTGTATACAATTATTCTTAGCTAGTGTTTTCCTTAAAACAAAAATTCTATAAAGCATCAACCATAGGCTTACAAAAATCAACACTGGTATGACATTACATGGAATTAGGCACTATGTTTAACAATGCTACGGTCTTTCTGGATCCTATTAGCAATGCCATTTTGTTCTATTTTCTTAAGCGCCTCAACTAAAATATTCCAAGTAAGTTTATTGCCACACTTTTCAATCACCTTGTCCTGCTGTCTCAACCAAGCTTCCACCATGTCATCAGGGAGGGTGTCCATTTTCTTAAGGTTGAAGACATTCAACCCAAGCACTCCACCAAGTCGTATGATTTGAGGCTTGTCCAGTTGTTTCAAATAGTCGCAGATATCAAACCAATCGCTACCATCTAAGAATCGAGAATAAGAATAAAATTCATTATTATTACATTTTGTGTATTTATAATTATAATATGCATTCCTGTGCTTCCAAACATAAACAAACACTTACCAACTTCAGAAGATAAATCTGAACTTTGCTCAGAAGTAGTTGCCTGTGACTGTGAAACATCAGCTGAATTCACATTGTCAGTAGCTATAGTCTCAGCAGGGGGTAAGCTCTGATCTTTGACCTATAAGAGTTCAAGTCATTAAATCTATAACATTCATTCAGCTTACCACATAACACAAATTATAGATATACCCACCTGTTCAGTTAGTGATTCGTTGGCATCAGAGATTTCTTCAGTGGAGGATTTGGGTGATGAAGTGAAGTGGTCTCTATTAGGTGAGGCACCTGCATGACATAATAATTATACCTAAGCAATAAACAAAATGCCTGCATGATCCATTTTGTTCTTGTTCAAGAAAAACATGAACTATAATGCAATACCTTTTGATGAGTGAGATGGATCTAGTTGAACAGTGACCTCTTCACTCTGATCAGTGCTGATAAAAGATGACTCTGGGGGTGGTTCATCTTGAGTGGTAGCTACATGAATTGGGAAAACATCGCATTTGGTGACATACACACACACACACACACACANAGTTAGCCTCAGTTAGCCTCAGTTAGCCTAGCTATTAACTTTGAAAGTATTATGTTTAATGGCAAGATATGCCTGGCTGCAGCCAGTTTACATGCAAATTAGTAGCAGCATAAACTCTACCACTGATAAATTAATCAGAAAACTCACACACTCTGAAGGTTGCATGAACCGTTTTATATGTACCACTGCATGGTTGCTCATGAAAACACACGGGTTACAGGTCTGGAGTCATCATACTAGAGGCTATGACGTAGGATCAACTCTATAGCACTTGCTCCGTCCATACCAATGTTGAACAAAGAAAAAGATACATATCTCAGGCTATGCACCCTGTGCAAAAATAAACACTAAGCATTATGGTGGGGGTGGTTTAGATGACTGTTGTGCAAACTGCAATGCTGTTGACAGATACCATGCATGCAGTACTATAGCCTAAGACACATGAAATACATACTGCACATGTATTATAAGTCATAATGTCGCTCAGGCTCGCCCCTATCAATGTCATGCATTTTCCTAGTATAATACTTAAGTTCCTGCAGATAATTATAGCTGCTATATTATTATTATGATATACCTAACTAAACTTATTCAAAATTATTAGTAATAGCACTATAGAGACTTGTAGTCTGTGGTCAATAAAGCATATCATATAGTTTCCCTCATTCCATAGTAACTCACATGAGACCAGACTGATTGTAGTAACAGTTGAATCGTTCTATCAACAGTGAGCATTCTCATCATTTCCTTCAAGCCTACTCCTACATACATCATCACATGCTTCAGTGCACACACCTGACACAATGGTACTCTTAAATGGAGTTGTTTTTCCCATGAAACAATAACTACTGAACAATGACCATTATCATTCCTTCCTTAAAGGCTTAAGTTTATAGTAAAGTCCTTGACACACACACACACACACACACACACACACACACACACACGCACACACACACACACACACACACACACACACACACACACACACACAGTCACATGCTGTGTGTGTCATGTGGTGAGTACACACCTTGCACAATATATACTAGTACATTATTTCTCTGAAAGATGTTTATTGTGATTTGATCGAGTAGACTGAGAGTTGTAGCTACCAATCTCAGTGCATAACATGACTATATAGCTGGATAAATCATGAGATGCTCAGAGAGTTATTACAATGATGTGTCATATAGTCGCAATCAGGGACAGACTGGTTAGTCCCTGCAAAAAGCAGTAGCAAAAAGAGTAGGCTAGATATATCTATATGTCTTCAATCAGTCTAATGTATATAGTTAGCACTATATTGCTACTTGTCAAGTGCATCACAATAGAATTAATTTTATTTAGTTAGTCTATAAACATGCATGCAAATTACTGCCAACTCCATTGAATTATATCCAAAACTTATATGTGTATTTGGATCAAATTTTGTAGGTGTTTCGTTCAGCTGCTGTTAATGTTTATTCAAGCATACATACCCGGAGTCCCAGCCAAGGTTAAATCACTCACTTGCTTGCATGTAAATGTGCATATAACATGGAGGTGAGTTTGAGATTCAGCCACAAAATGAGTATTGAGCAGTTTCGTAAGAGACATGGCTACTGACTGTATGTGAAAGAGCTTGTTGATGGATATGAGTTCCAGTAGAAAAGTTAAACATAATTGTTATCAGAGTTATGATAAGTTTTCATTCTACTTGTTCTATGGTAAGATCACACACACATGTACACACACATGTACACACACACACACACGTAGGTGAAGAATCAATTTCACACGCAGTCAAACAAGAAGCTTACAAAATCAAATGTTTTTCTTGGCAAAATGAAAGTCGAAATTGTCATTAAGATTGTTATTAAACATGGATATGTACATGCATACATAATGGTATACTTGCATGAAGACAAAAATATTAACTTGCAATTGGTGAAAGTAAGGCAGTCTTAAGTTCACTGACAAGTTGTTTTTCATCTAAATCATCCAGCAGTTCAAACACTCCNGCAAACTGCTGATCGGTATGCTTCTCAACTGTGCTCTCGTCTTTCTCGGCCCAGTCTTCAACCCCGACGTGACGTGTCTCTACCATTGTGTCCACGATTGCATTATCTATTCCACATGTAGACTCCTGATCGGGGTTGAATGGCTTATTAACCAGGAGGCGGTAAAGACTTGTCTTCCCTACACGCTCCTGGCCCAATATTAGAAAATTACACCACGGAATTCTCGACTGTCCTTTCTCCAAGGCCTTAAAGTATGCATCAACTGCTTTTGGACCTCTCTTCAAGATCTCAGGAGGGATAACTACACAATAAGAGAATTAAAGGATTGTAATTAAATCTTGTATCATGCTGGCCCAGGTAATAGTATCGGTTAACTTACTATCATCTGGCTCAATGTCAGTGGGGAGTTGACCATCCTGTAGAGAATAAAAATGTATTCAATCACATCCTGCCCTGTACCCAACATATGTCACATTTCTTAAAATATATAGGAGAACTGATGATGAGGGTTTAATCAATAGGTTAGGGAAAGGGAATGAGGCAAGTTTGCACTCACTGACAGGCATGCAATATAGAGAATCTAGGATTCAAAGTAGGAAGTACCATGCATGTACACTCCATGGTCATGCATGCAAGCCGAAGAATAACATATGCCCAACGTTTTATAATGTTATTTAACTCAAGCGTGTTTATAGAAAAAGTGGAAGTGGTAGGTAAATTATTTAATATTCTGAGCCATGTACATATGAATACACTTACAGGCTCAAATTGCATTCTTTAGGAACAACAGATATTGCACAAAACAAACACTTATACACTATTCATATAGAGAGCACTGGCTCAAGACCACACAGACAGCTTCATGAACATGTATGATTTGTAATGAATCTGATCATAATTGACATTGCCAATGACTCATACAAAGATATTCATGCAATTATCACCTTGTTTTGTATCAGTTTTATTCTCCCATTCTCCATATCTGTTAGAACAGTGATGACAGAACTGCTGGATTTCTTGTAAGCAACATGTAGAGCAGTGTTCCCCTGTATATACAATAATTATTGGGTATAGATCGGCATACTGTGACTGTTAGGTATGAATTATTATCACCTTGGAATCTTGTGCATCACTTCGACAGTGTCCCTTTTCAAGGAGCAGCTCAACAAGAGCTGAAGAGTCATTCTTGGCTGCCAGATGTAAAGCACCCTGACCATTCTCATCACATACAGCTGTGTCAACATGGTCCTGAGTAACAAGCACTTCCACAGCTGCCACATTTCCATTGCTACAGGCTGTCAACAGAGGAGTGAGGCCAGTCTGAGAGTTAGAGAAAGTATAGAGAACAAATAAAATGTAAAATGTATTTTAAGTCAGAGGAGGAAATAATAATTCAGAAACAATAAAATACTATACTCACATTAGTTTTACTGTTTAAGATCTTCATGCATACTTCTTTCTTTAACAGCCATTTTAGAGCTTCACTTGCCGAATGAGAATCGCAGGCATAATGGAGAACAGTTCTTCCTTCCTGTAGTGTGTGTGTGTGTGTGTGTGTGTGTGTGTGTGTGTGTGTNAAAATACTATACTCACATTAGTTTTACTGTTTAAGATCTTCATGCATACTTCTTTCTTTAACAGCCATTTCAGAGCTTCACTTGCCGAATGAGAATCGCAGGCATAATGGAGAACAGTTCTTCCTTTCTGTAGTGTGTGTGTGTGTGTTTGTGTGTGTGTGTGTGTGTGTGTGTGTGTGTGTGTGTGTGTGAAGATCGTATACCTTATCTGTGATTTCCAACAGATTGGTGGCTTCCTGTGTTGGTTCATTATTCACCAGTTGTTGGACAATTTTGAGGTTATCTTTGCTACAGGCAACATGAACAGCAGTCACACCATCCTGGAGGTGTATATAGAGTAACAACTATTGTAACAATTACATGCTACATGAACTATTCAACCTTGTTCTTGTAGAAAGGGGAGGCACCATTCTCCAGTAGTATGTCCACCATCTTAGTGTCTCCATTAGCAGTGGCAATCATCAGGGGAGAACATGAGTGCTCAATGGATGATACCTTCAATGGAGAAAACACACTATAGTCATTTAATGCACCAACAAACAGACAAACATACATTAGCGGAAGAACTGTGACCCAAGAAGTCCAGTAGTGGACTACCATCGTCTGGCTGGGAGGAGTGGGAGTGCTCCTTCACTAGTGTCAGAGCCCTTTCAACTGAAGCAAGGAGACCACTCTGAACAGCTTTGAGGATGATGTTGGAGAGCCCAAGAGCAGCTTCATCTGGAAAAGAACAACACTAATAAAAAACAAAACAAGGCATTTACAACCCCTCCATTAGCTCCTGTATAATTATGTGGTGAAGAACACACACAAATTAGCATCACAAGTACATGACCACAGAACAAATGTCCACTTCGCATATCATTATACCAACATGAATCTCATTAGAAATTTTCAATACCAACACAGGACGTCAGAAATGTCTGGTTTAGACTAGTAGAGATATAAATATGTAGCACTTACTGTTTAGATGAAGTCTGAATGCTCTTGAAGAGGAGCGGCCATTGTCTGTGATGAGTCCTCCAATGGCCACTACACCAGTGGGGGTGGAGAGGGTAGAAGTATGGGAGACTGCTATAGGTAGGTCAAAGAAGTGATGCCATTGCTGTGTCTTGAAGGAGAAGGCCATCATGGCGGAGCTACGAGATGAACCTGTCCATCCTCCTATTGCTAGGAGGACTCCATGGTGAGTGGTGAGGGAGGTGTGCTCTAGTGGGATGGATGTCTCCTCCCAGTGGAGAGATGAAGGTGACGCCATGATATCATCCATATTACACCAGTAGACGGCGTTGCCTTGATCTCCATAGCCACCTGCAAAGACAAGTTGGCTGCCCACAATGGTAGACGACATAAAGTTACATGGCCGAGGGAGGGGTGCTGTGGACAGCCATTGTTCTTGCTGGGAGGTGTACAGTTCTACAGTATCAAGACGGCCGCTGATATGATTGTGCCCACCAGCTACTAGGAGGAGTTCTTTGTATCCAACAGCAGAGGGTCCATATTTTTTTGTAAGCATTGGAGGAATGGCGTCCTCCTTCCATTGCACATTTTCATGACTCAGCAACTGCCATACTTTGTTTTGACTACCTCCTACTAACACCAGGTGACCCTCGTAAATGGCCAGTCCATAGCCTCTAGTTGGTGTCTTTATCTCCCTCCATTGACTCGCCACAGTGTCGAGGAAAAACAGTGTGGTGTCTCTATGTATATCACACCACCCTCCAACATAGATGTGTCCATTGTACCATATTGACTTGGCTTTCTCCATACTCCGTGGCAACTGGGGTAGCTCCTCCCAGTCCATGGAGAGGAGGGGGTGAGTGATGGCCACCTGGGACAAAGAGAACAAACACTGTCTTCAACTCCAGTCACAAAACTACTGAACAGTAATTGCTTTGATAAACTACACACAGTGGCTTACAACAAGCTATTCAGTTTGCACCATTATGTAGTTCTACATAGTTTCATACACAAAATTGTAGCGAGTTTGATGACATCTTTTTTCACAGTATATTTTGTTTTAAAAACTTAGCTAATAGACAACCAGCCTGACCTCCAAATTACAGAGCCTTCTATTGCTAAAATATTCTTTCCTCTTACATGCAAAATAAACACTTTCCCCCAGTACAGTATATAACTGTCGTGTGCCATGTTTGGCAGTTCAAATTATCCCCCATGCCAGGCCTTAAAATAGATAATTTTCAGACGTACCTAAAGTTCGTTGTAAAGAGAAAAAGTATAGGCTCTTTTAAACAAGAATAATTACAGCTACCCACAATCTGTATATCCCCACCCCCACTTTATTTTGAGTGTGTGTGTGTGTGTGTGTGTGTGTGTGTGTGTGTGTGTGTGTCATTGTGTCTTGACCTACCTCGGAAACGGACAATTCTTTATCCATTTTCTTTGAAACAAACTTGTCAACGAATTTCCACTGACTTTAGTACCAACACAAGGGCTGACAAACTCAACATGACTGCTACTAAATTTGTTCCGACTGACTGTTGACTTGCCGTGCGTGCCTGATTTTTATCGCAAAAAATAAGCTTCGTGCATCTACGCATGCGCAGCGGCCGGACAGAACTTGACGACCTTTTCCTGACTATGTCAAGGCCGGCACCAGGTATATACGTACTAGACCTTTTCCTGACTATGCACCAAAGCAACACATGATCAACAATAATACAAGATTGCTCAGCACCAAATTAAAATGGAGCAGTTATAATTGCTATACCATGGGGTTCAAAATTGATAATAGTCATTCCCTCATGCACAGATCAAAGGGAAAAAAATGGTGTCATTACGCTAAAAGTGAATAAATAGAATAGTAAAATTGAATAGGAAGGAAGGGAGTGGTAGTATATTATACACAGAGTGACAAGAGTTAAATAATCACATTTATTAATAATTACCTAGCTATTAAGATTGCATAATCCAAGCAGAGATAAGAACAGTGGACTGATGATATATATACAGAGAAACACACACACAAAATGCACACATACGTACAAAACTCATTTAACAGATTAAAAAAAATCACCGACATTCAATATGAGCTGCATTCTTTGCATTGCATTTGATTTATTAGCTAATTAAGGTTAATTTACTCAGGGTCCCTGCACGTAAAAGGGGGTGGGGTCAGTAGCTTTGGTAACATCATGAGTTGAAGTTGATTAAAGTGGTAGCAACGATGACCAGTGTTCTTGTGACAGTTCTCCAGTCTAGTGCCGTGACTGTGTGAGGGTGTGAGGATGTGAGGGTGAGGGTGTGAGGGTATGAGGGTGTGAGGGTGTGAGGGTGTGAGGGTGTGAGGATGTGAAGGTGTGAGGAAGTGAGGGTGTGAGGGTGTGAGGGTGTGTGTGTTAGTATGTGAGCATAAACAAACCAACTAACCAAATTTTTGTGGCCCAATAATTATTTTCATAAATTTAGTACATGGACAGCATAATTACCACAAAGTTTTTTCAAAGTAAATTTTATAAAGCTGCATACATGGGTGTTATAATCATAGAGGCTGTGATTCACAAATTAGTTCTAAACAGCAAAAACATACTTTAGCAAACTTTTTGTGCCATTAAAATTTGGAGCTGTACAAAATGCATGCACTGAATAAATAAGTACCCACCTTCTCAGTGTGTTCAGCACCTTACTGAAGCTGGAGTGACTTAGGTGATGGTTGTTCCTCAGTAGACAGCACTCCTCTAGCGTGACAGACATGCTGGTTCTATCCTTGCCACTCTTACAAGAGGTGAGTCTCCCTCCTCTCAGCCAGAAGACCAGCTGCTCCACAGCAAGGAGGGATTCCACGTTCTTGGTTTTGTGAGACTCAAAGGAGTTCTTGAAGAGTTCGAAGAGATCTTTGGATTTGACGGCACGTAGATTGAGTTGTGAGTCTGTAGCAGTGTGTGTGTGTGTGTGTGTGTGTGTGTGTGTGTGTGTGTGTGTGTGTGTGTGTGTGTGTGTGTGTGTGAGGACATGTGCACATGTGTGTGTGGTCATGCACTGGAGCCTAATAGTCTGTTGTGGAAGCATTACAATTTTCTTCATTCCATAGTAACTAGTTATGCTAACAATCAACATTCCATTACAGGATTAAGTCAACCATGAAACCTCAGTTTCATGCACTCAAAGATTGTGTGCACTGAATTCAAAGAAATTTTTATAGAAATTAAGGCTTCACAAAATCCAGCACTTCAGATGACCATACATATTTATTTAATTTACATAATAAACAAAGTAATAATCATTATACGTACAGTACAAGACAATAAAAAGTTGACGTTTCCGTAATGTAATTACTGCGTAGTACCGAAAATAAACGGGCGTAGTACGGACGTATGCAACGTCTGTACTACGCTGCGTACTTATCCCGTAGCTATTGCGTACTTGTCAAAGCCATGCTTTTAACCTCAAACCACTACTTAAACAGCTCTCAAGTGGCTCCTATAGAAGAAAGTAGTCATTGTATAAACTATCAGTTGGTTTCAAGAGCTTGGAAACCTGACTACTATCAACTTTTGACAGGTCTGCTAATTGTTTGCATAAGAACAAAGGTGCAAAGTACAATAACTACGCCGTAGTGTATAAGCGTACTACGGAAATGCAACGACCGTAGTACGTCCGTAGTACGGAAACAAAACGTACGGAAACGTCAACTTTTTATTGTCCTCGGAGCTCTACTGTACATCATATATACACTACTTAAGTCTAAGTACATTCTTTTCTTTCTATCTCACTAGCTATACCATCTTGTCCTATTTTCTTGAGAGCTTTAACTAAAATGTCCCAAGTGAGTACATCACCACACTTNCATTGTGTCTTGACCTACCTCGGAAACGGACAATTCTTTATCCATTTTCTTTGAAACAAACTTGTCAACGAATTTCCACTGACTTTAGTACCAACACAAGGGCTGACAAACTCAACATGACTGCTACTAAATTTGTTCCGACTGACTGTTGACTTGCCGTGCGTGCCTGATTTTTATCGCAAAAAATAAGCTTCGTGCATCTACGCATGCGCAGCGGCCGGACAGAACTTGACGACCTTTTCCTGACTATGTCAAGGCCGGCACCAGGTATATACGTACTAGACCTTTTCCTGACTATGCACCAAAGCAACACATGATCAACAATAATACAAGATTGCTCAGCACCAAATTAAAATGGAGCAGTTATAATTGCTATACCATGGGGTTCAAAATTGATAATAGTCATTCCCTCATGCACAGATCAAAGGGAAAAAAATGGTGTCATTACGCTAAAAGTGAATAAATAGAATAGTAAAATTGAATAGGAAGGAAGGGAGTGGTAGTATATTATACACAGAGTGACAAGAGTTAAATAATCACATTTATTAATAATTACCTAGCTATTAAGATTGCATAATCCAAGCAGAGATAAGAACAGTGGACTGATGATATATATACAGAGAAACACACACACAAAATGCACACATACGTACAAAACTCATTTAACAGATTAAAAAAAATCACCGACATTCAATATGAGCTGCATTCTTTGCATTGCATTTGATTTATTAGCTAATTAAGGTTAATTTACTCAGGGTCCCTGCACGTAAAAGGGGGTGGGGTCAGTAGCTTTGGTAACATCATGAGTTGAAGTTGATTAAAGTGGTAGCAACGATGACCAGTGTTCTTGTGACAGTTCTCCAGTCTAGTGCCGTGACTGTGTGAGGGTGTGAGGATGTGAGGGTGAGGGTGTGAGGGTATGAGGGTGTGAGGGTGTGAGGGTGTGAGGGTGTGAGGATGTGAAGGTGTGAGGAAGTGAGGGTGTGAGGGTGTGAGGGTGTGTGTGTTAGTATGTGAGCATAAACAAACCAACTAACCAAATTTTTGTGGCCCAATAATTATTTTCATAAATTTAGTACATGGACAGCATAATTACCACAAAGTTTTTTCAAAGTAAATTTTATAAAGCTGCATACATGGGTGTTATAATCATAGAGGCTGTGATTCACAAATTAGTTCTAAACAGCAAAAACATACTTTAGCAAACTTTTTGTGCCATTAAAATTTGGAGCTGTACAAAATGCATGCACTGAATAAATAAGTACCCACCTTCTCAGTGTGTTCAGCACCTTACTGAAGCTGGAGTGACTTAGGTGATGGTTGTTCCTCAGTAGACAGCACTCCTCTAGCGTGACAGACATGCTGGTTCTATCCTTGCCACTCTTACAAGAGGTGAGTCTCCCTCCTCTCAGCCAGAAGACCAGCTGCTCCACAGCAAGGAGGGATTCCACGTTCTTGGTTTTGTGAGACTCAAAGGAGTTCTTGAAGAGTTCGAAGAGATCTTTGGATTTGACGGCACGTAGATTGAGTTGTGAGTCTGTAGCAGTGTGTGTGTGTGTGTGTGTGTGTGTGTGTGTGTGTGTGTGTGTGTGTGTGTGTGTGTGTGTGAGTGAGAGAGTATAATGTCTACGTTTATGCAAAAAGACTCAATAGACATAAAAAGTCAGTCAAACTACAATAGCTAGTATACCTGATGTTGATAGTTTGACAAACTTGTCCACATAACTGGACAGTGCTTCAACGGACTGAGCATTGATGTCATCTTGAAGTTGAACATTGGACGCCATTAGAGGAAGACTGAGAGAGCAAAGATGAACATACATAAATAGAGGATAGCAAGTAGTATGAGTGGAAATCTTCGTTTAAAATTACATAATCTATAAGGAAATGAACAGCAATTGCCAAAACGTAAACTGTAGCATCATATCCAGGCCTTTCCAGGGCAGTTTAATTTTTAAACATAGGGATTCAACACGGGGGAACAAGACCTAGGAGCGAGGCTACCTTTGTAGACAATCTCCATGAAAAATGAATAGCAAGACATCATCATGCACTATTAACTATAAGATAAACAAAGCTCCACAAATGAATAGCAAGATGGTACAAACAATAAGATCCACAGTAACCTACTCGTGTCTGATGTTGGCTAGTGTCTGTTTCTCATTGATTCCCTGAGAGAAGATGACAGGAATCACTCTGATCTTTGCTCCTCGTCTCAAATGATCGTTAGATATCATGGCAATGAAATCAGCAGAGAGGAGCAATTGAACAGTCAAAGAATCCCTGAAAGTGAAAGATGAAAGTTACTTATTTTTAATTTTTTTTTCTGTACAGCTTTGCATGTAAACCTGAAATTTAAAACTATTCAGCAAACAATTTGTGCGAGGATTTTATTGCTAGGTTACCTGGTTCCTGTGATACGGAAATCAAAAGGTAGAGCTTCTCCATCTTCAGTCATTTGATCAAGCTGTGATAGGTACAGTCAGGAATAAAATAGGTAAATTTCGCTACCTACTCACAGCTGGTTTCCGTAGTGTAGCGGTTATCACGTGCGCCTCACACGCGCAAGGTCCCCGGTTCGATCCCGGGCGGAAACATCTTTTTTTTTTTTCTTTTTAAACCTATTATTCCCAACCACTTTCTCTATTTTTTACCTCTCTTATAAGCTTACCTGAAAAGATACTGAAGATAACTCCATCACTCCAATGTACATGTCCTCCAACATACCACTCTCATCACCTGTAGAGGTATATAGAAGTACAAAGTCACTTATCATTATGGACCAATTCTTTTCTTTTACAGTGTGTGAAACCAATGATATGAAGAAAGTAGTAGGTTACTATGTTTTACTAACTCACCAGATGGTGTAAGAAGGCTCTCATAATACACCAAGAAGCCAATCTCATGGATCTGCCTCATGAAGTCTGGCTTCAAATAGTACTTTGACAGCACCATGTAGAAGGAGGTGACCAGGTTGGTGAGCTGTTGGGAGGAAGATGAAGATAAAGAGAGGCTGGACATAGCCTCGTTCCTAGGCTCTCTCCCTGAATATATATTACACACTCTTTCCCTTCTGGGAGAGAGCCAGGGAACGAGGCTAGCTGGACAAAGAAGCATATGTGTGTGTGTGTCTTACAGCTTGTGAGAAGACCACGTCTCTTCTTCTCTTGAGATCCTTCAATCCAACAACATAAGAGTCACACTAGAGAGAACATAACAATATTTATTATAGCACTAACCAACATGTTTATTGGATAATGTTGTATTCACAGGCTCTCCTTTATTGAATATGGATAATATCATCATATCATAATACACTTACCTGCATGAGAGCAAATGAGAGAGAGCTAATGGATACTTTAAAGAGTCCCTCAAGAGTTTGGTTAAACTTGGCAAACAACGGGATAAGTTCCAACGACCATGAATAGGCTAGAGAGAGAGAGAGAGAGAGAGAGAGAGAGAGAGAGAGAGAGAGAGAGAGNGAGAGAGATTAGATAAGCAGCAATAACTTTCAGAGAATTTCTTAACACAGTATATACAACAATGACTCAGTCACTCACACACACACACACACACACACACAAAGCAGCTAGGAACTAAACATATCCTTACGTGTGCCTGATTTTGGTGATTTTGAAGGAGAAGTAGAGAACTGAGGGGCCACAATGGAGATAGCCTTTCCTTTCAATGGATCCTCACCAGTCAGAGAGATGAGCTTGGACTGGAGCTCATAGAGCAGGGAACGAAGACCCTCATAGCTGGAGGGAGAGGGAGAGAGAGAGAGAGAGAGAGAGAGAGAGAGAGAGAGAGAGAGAGAGAGAGAGAGAGAGGTGCCTGTGTGACTACATAATTTGTAATAGTTTCACGTTGTTTACAAAGGAACTAAACATGTCCATTCACAACCATAGACCAGTGTATTCATCGAGTCGTTTGGTACATGATGGAAAAGCTGTGTACGTATATTAACCTTCACACACACGCACATACACACACAAAGAGTACCTTGCAATGCTGATGGCTTTAATCCAAGCATCCATTTCTCCCTGAGAGAAGGCACTCAAGAAATATGTCCTAGACGTATCACCCTCGAACATCAAAGTGAAGGAATACGGTCTGGTTTCATTTCTTATTCTCTTGGCATGACATCTCTCTAGCACTATCACACCTGCTGGGTCACCTGTGTTCTGATTGGTCGAATAGAAAGTCACGTGACAGTCATGTGAGACGTAGGAAATATGGCAATATTATGATGCACATATTAGTAGTACTAATAGACAAGTCATGTGACACGTACTTAAACAACGAAACATAGACAAACCACATACGGAATTACGTTATTATTGAAGGGGTGAGGCTTATTTCGAGGAAAGTTTTTTTTTAACTTTAAAATGGTGATTTTTTAATCCTAATCACACACAGACACACACACACACATGCTGCCATGCTTAGATAGCTGTGTGTGTATACTGAGCATTATATACATGCACACATTGTGTGTGTGCATATCTCAATGTAGTGCAGTACTACTCCAATTTACCTACAGACTGACAATGCAAACATCAACAGATAGATAAACCCAGCACACACACTCACACACATGGACACACACACACACACAATCAAAGTCTATAGACTATACATGCAACACCATGGCTGTTGTAACAGACTAAATTTTAACATAAACGTCTCTTTTCAGTTCAACAAATTCTTATCAAACAACATTCTCTAAAGATGAAGACACTTGAGAAGCTACTGCACAAAAGGGAGTGTCTGACATCCAACAGGAGAGAATTCACAATGTAGAAACTGTCAATCACTTCCATATGGTAAACAGATTAGGTCTGACAGCAATGCTTCAAACACATCACCAATTCAATGAGGTACTAAGTGTAAGTCATTAACAACATCAAACTACACACTGCTGTGTTAATAGATACAAAGAGGCAGGGAAGAATCAATGGTGGTTAGCTAACTGTACAGACATGTAGGCCTCAAATGTTGCTGAGTTTGTTTGTGTTAGCATTAGTGCACCTGCGAGAAAGTATTCTTACCTCCCACCCTCCAAGGTTGTCCACATTGAAGTAGAAGAGAAGGTTGCCTTTGAGTCTAAACCACCTTTGACGGTAACCTGTGTGTGTGTGTGTGTGTGTGTGTGTGTGTGTGTGNGTGTGTGTGTGTGTGTGTGTGTGTGTGTGTGTGTGTGTGAGAGAGAGAGAGAGAGAGAGAGAGAGAGAGAAATTTTCTTTACATAGCCAAATAACACACACAGTGACACACAAACACCACCATCATAATTTCTAAGTCATTCACTAAACAACAAACTGTGCAATACAAAACCTAGCACGGCTGCATACAGCCTCCCTCGTTCCTGCTGCCCCCGCCATGACACTCGCCCCACACCTACCTTCCATTCTCCCAGCTCCTTTCTTCTCCAGAAGACCTTCTTTGTCGGGTAGAAAGGACAGGGCCCAGCGAGCTAGCTCCTTTTCGTTGAACTTCATCTTTGACGCGCGAGAGAGATCAAGAGAGTGTGCGAGAGCTCAAGTAGAGAGAGCGGGTCACTCGGTACGTGTGCTACAAGCACCCCACTGGCGGTAGCAAGCAGACACACACACACACACACTACAAAGAGATTTGATCCTGTTTGCTGAGCATGCAGCTTGGTTTTTTCGCTAGGTTAATTACGTCATCTAAAATGTGCAATGCACCATAGTTGAAGGGACGTCCCCTCGAGGTAAACCGATATGGGCGGGGCACACAAACAAAGTTGAGTATCACCAAGAGTACATAATTATGTACTCTTGGTATCACTGTATCACCCAATCAATGCATGGTCATACAGACAACTATGTATATATATTTTTTGTGGGAAAATAATAAAAGAATAAATGAATCAGATATTTTGTGCCATACATGATAAATAATTATGTAATATAAAGGTTTAAAAGCACTGTACTGTAGCGTAGAAATTTTTTAAAATGGGTTAAAAGTTTTCTTTGTGGAATTCAAAGCCGTACTGAGAGCACTTGGTCTTGAGGATGTTGCTAATGGCGGGAGGTCCACAGAAAAAGATGGTCACCTTTCCTTTGCGATCGTTGTCTAGCTGACGAAACACCTGTAGATGATCAATCAAAGAAAAAAAAGGAATTCACAATAAAATGTGAAGAATAACAAACAGTGAAGACTTTTGCAAAAGATATTTTGTGGTGTATAACTATCATTGGAGAGAATTTGAGAATTATGAATTGTTTGGCTAGTTCACTAATTGTAAGGATCAAGTTTCACTTGTAACTGATACTCAGCTATTGAACACATAAACTTGGAAGTGATCATGTATTGCATATGACATTGTGCACAGCACACAGTGCCCAGCGCCCAGCGCCCAGTGCCCAGCGCCCAGCGCACAGTGCCCAGCGCCCAGCGCACAGTGCCCAGCGCCCAGCGCACAGCGCACAGTGCCCAGCGCCCAGCGCCCAGCGCACAGCGCACAGCACCCAGCAAACAGTGCACAGCGTACAGTGCACAGTGTACTCGTGGTCTTTTAACTGATTTATGGAAAATATTTCGTGGTCACTTATCTACCGCGTAATGGTTAACCATACCCCAGCCTTTATTCAGGAGTAAATATTTCGTGGTTTTTCATTCAACCACAAAAACCATGAAAATTTTACTCCCCAAAAAACCCACTATAATACATTCTTTCAGATTTGGCCTAGTAGCTTCATGCACTATAGTTCCTAACCTTGTTCCAATCTGGCCGTCCGGCTTGTGTCCTCGTCCTGAGTCCAGTGATGAGGTCTCTCTTCTCTTTCTTGTGGATGAGATCCAGCGCCATCTGGAGACCGATCGCCTTCACGTCCGTCTTTCTCAGGGCAGAGGTCATGTACATGTGCATGTCTAGGAACCTTTCGAAGCCACATTGCTCACTCTGCTCGATCTCTAGCTGACTGAGGAGGCTTACGAACCACTCAAAGGATCGCTGGTCTCTGTTGATCCAGTAAAAATCAACCTGTGATCGAGAGAGGACAATAAATGAAGACAAAAGGAAAATCTATAAAGGTACAGCTAGATTTTCTGGCAGCTGAATAATTAGTTAAGGATTTGACAATATACTCTACAAAGCTAGCCAGAGAGAGTCAGACTAAAATAATTATTAGTAGATCACAATAAAAGAGTTCACTTATATATAGCTAGCCATGCACACACTGACACACACGTTGGTATGATTCAACCTTCAATTGAGCGATATCACATATACACATATGTACCTTCTTAAGTCTCATGACTGAGAGAGGGATGTCTCCAGTCCAGCCATGGTTACATCTGGGGCACACCTGACGAGCATTGCGATACCTAGAGAAACATAAATATAAATTTTATGCTATAGAATACTTTCTCGAAAATCGACCTAGCATCTGCACGATTAATCACATTGAATCAAGAGCTGTAGCATTTTCAGTAGATTAATTCTATTGCTTCTTCTTGTCTTCTTGCAAAAATATCGATTACCTCATCATGATGCTCTGGAGTATTGAGGCAAAAGGTGTCACTCCAATCCCTGCTCCTATCAGCACGGCATGCTCTGCCTGAAAGATGTGGGCCGAGGGGGTACCATAGGGACCATCGATGTACACCTACAGATATTATTATGTCAGAAAAAGCTTGTAACATTAACCGAGCTTGCATTGCTTGTTTGTGATCATGTGATAGTCACATGATTGGTCGATCGATAGCTACTCACTTCAATCCCTCTGTCCTCTTCGTTGTCCACCTGGACATTGATGATAGTGGGTGGGGCATTCAAGTGGGAGAAATCCTGACCGTGGGTCACATTAGAACCCCTGTAGGAACATCATGAGAAGATATAATTATAGGCAAACACATTGGAAAAACACACACAATGTTATTTATATTAATTTTCGCACAAGGTATTAATTCTAAGTACATTTCACGGGCTTGCAGAAACACAAGGCATGGAAATATAGGAATGAGAGTTAGCCTCGTACCCAGGCCACTCCCTCATTTTAGTGCTTCACGCTCCTGGGTACGAGGCTAAATGAGAGTAGCAACATTGATCTCCATAAAACCAATAAAAGAGGGGAAGTATTATATCCAAAGTATACATAACAAATGCTCCAAATTAGCAGCAATAATGTCTGGAGTTCTATAGCATGCAAATAACTTCTGTTAACAATTTTAATAGAAATCACACACTCCACCATATGCATTATACTAGCTATTCCCTCACCCATCCAGTCTCGCTGGGTCTCCAAACCCCCCAGTCACTGCCAGGGGGTGTACGTCATTCAGGGGTTCGTCAAAATCACACGACTGGCTGTCCCCCCAGGTCCTCACCACCTGCTCCAACTGCTCCATGTTGTGGTTCTGTTGGTCGCGAGGCAGTTGCATCTGTATGGTTTCCCTCTTGCGAGATTTGTTCCTCTTGTCGAAAAACTCGTACAACTTGTTTGTCCAGGTGCCGACGGATCGGATGTGAAGCCATATGAATCCTTGTTGCTCGGGGGCGGAGCTTATCGTAAAGGGATGCCATTCGTATTTGGCGATGGAGGGAACTTGAAGGAAGACGTAGTCCCCTGGCTGGTAGGAGAAGTTAGTGGGACGGGTCATGACAAGATGGGTGACCTGAAGGGAATGGGACGTGTGTGCATGAGATTTCATACTAGCACAGATGGGAAGTATATTAATGATTGTTACACTGAATTTATTACCTATACATTTCAACATAAATTGCTTTTTGACCGGGTTCTAATTTCAACATAAATTGCTTTTTGACCGGGTTCTAATTTCAACATAAATTGCTTTTTGACCGGGTTCTAATTTCATTTTTATTTTAAGTCCTGTAAGTATAGCCATGCCTAGGACTATCAATAACAGTTACTAATAAAGGAATATTCACTTAAATTTTACAGCTAGACCAAAGCATCTCCACTTTAAACCCAAGAGAGCAACAAGTACATAATAACGTGAAGATACAATTATGAAATACAACTGGCTGCAGTAAGATTACCTTGGACGGTAGCAGTATTCCCTCTTGGATGTAGGTCCGACCGAACCGGGCCAGTTTGACCCACTTTGAGCGGAGGATCCTCTCCAGGATGTAGATGATCCCCGGAACAAGGAACCACTTCCAGAAGTGGGTGGCATGGAGGATGAGGAGAATGTAGAAGACAATGAATAGGAAGTGCGTCCAATAAAACACCTGCATGAATGAATATATGTATGTGATTGAGGGAGGGAGTGAGTGTATGTATGTATGTACACAAGTATATATAAGGATTAGTGGGGATATAGATGAACACATGGACTTAGTGGAATATGTAAAATATAAATGGAAAGCAGATCATAAGCTTGTCAATCACAAATTAAATTTCATGGTAAAACTTTCTTAGAAAGAAAAGAGCATTATAGGTTCTATAATTATGCAATCATAACTAGCAATTTGACTGAACATGCAAGTTTACTGAACACTAAACTATACTCTATCTTGCCTTCTCTCACCTCAAAGTATCCCTTCCTGCGCACACATGGCAACGAGCAGAGGACCATGATGGTGATGATAAGTATGAGGATGTCCCCTGTAATCCCGGCCGTTCCACCTACCCATCCGAATCCTGTCTTGACCCAGAAGAAATACTTCCAAAGAGGGAGGCCTTCTTCAGTGAGAGAGAGAAGAGCTGAGTGCACGTGTGTATTGAAATGGGAAGCAAAAAAAACAACAAATATTGTGAATACCAGTCAGTATGTATAATGTATACATATAGAAATTCAAATCAGTATAATGTTTAACAAAAACTCTATACTATTCAATTAGTGTTAGAATCGCATGAACAAGCTAAACCTTCAGTGCAAGCTTTGACTTCATTAAAGACTAAATGGAAAGGAATGAAAGAGTAAGAAGGCCTAGCTGCATGCACGGCTGGTTCAACTTCTAGTCTATCGAGCTAGACCCTCCTTCCTTGTTATATGCTCCTATAGGCTGGTTTACAAGGCTACTGTACCCCTCACTGAAGTTCACGATGTGTGCCATGGTATGAATGATGGCAAATATGAAGATGACCCATCCACACATCTTGTGGAGCTCAATGTGCTGGTCCAGGGGGAAGAGGAAGGCTACCCTCGTTGAACGAAGCCACGTGAGACCACGCCTCATCATGACGATGATCACAAATGTGGGGTTAAAGTTCAAACACTGACCACACCCACGAGCAATTGCAACTGCAGGTCCCTGTAATCATAAATTATTAATCAATAATAATTATTGACAATTATATGGATTAGAGTAAAGCATATGTAGTGAGTCATAAACACTAATACATAATTATTATAAACATATGTACGATTAATTAGTCAACTTTGAACCAAAATTGATAAGAATAATTGTTAATCAAGAAACATGCAGACAATACTACTCTACACGTAAAATGCCTATGAGACAGTATGACATAATCAACAATTATCAGCTGACCTTTGACCTGTGCCGTACAGCTGCTTCTACAAACAGTATGGTGTTGACTCCGATGTAGAGGATGAGCCATATCACCCACGTCAGGTTGTTTCTGACGTACTTCCATGTGGCCCAGTGGGGTAGGAGGTTGTGGAGGGTTTGACGTCTCTGGGACTGAGGAGGCTTGAGCCAGTTGGCAGCACTGTGTGTGTGTGTGTGTGAGTGAGTGAGTGAGCGATAGATGGAACCTATTATATGGTTCTAGTATAGATCAGTTGCTCATAATTTCTTTCGCTACTATCACATGCATGATCACAGAAAAAAAATGCTTTGTAAACTCCACAAACTAACCTAATGGTGAGGTTCTCAATGACTCCTGGGTGCTTGTCCAGTTCCGCCTTGAGCTCTTCGAAACTGATGGTTCCACTGTTGTCCACGTCAGCATCCTCAAAGAGGGCGTGTGTCAGTTCATCCAGCTTGTCTTCACTGAACTGCAACGTACTCTCTCCCACGCAGGATTTGAGCACAGTACGCAGTTCGTTGTAGTCAATGTGACCATTACCTGGAGGAAGAGAATTAAGGAGAAAGTGAAGAAGACTAATAAACACACATATACAGAAAGATCGACTCTTAGAGAGAGACAGCTGGAGATAGGACAAACCATCAACATCGTAGACTTGGAAGAGGAATCTGAGCTTGTCGACTTCTGATCCGTTGGTGAGGAGGGTAAGGCCATCCATGAGCTCCCTCAGACTGATGTAGCCACTATTGTCTCTGTCAAACAGCTGGAAGAACCTCTCTGCAAAGAATGACTGTTTGTGTGTGTGTATGCAGTTACTTCAATGTTATACATACAATTCTACATGTACCAAAATCATATTATTGTGGTCTAAACACAGCTGTCCAACATCAACAGTTGGGGGTATAGCTCAGTGGTAGAGCATTCGACTGCAGATCGAGAGGTCCCTGGTTCAAATCCGGGTGCCCCCTTCAAATATTTTTCTTTCTTCAGTAATTTTTTTCCACAACAAACTCATAATGATTAATGACAGGGTCCTCCTCATTCCCTCACTCACTCACTGAGTGACTTACCTCTTTCACGTGCAGGGCCTTCTTGAACTCCTCCAGATCAATCTGTCGGTTGTTACCGGCAACGATGGAGAACTGCTGCTCAAACCATGCCAGCCATTTAGCATCGCGATCCATACTGCATGCACCGTAGACAGTGACAAAAGGGTTAAGGATTATTTTAGATATACTATATAGAAATCATACCATGCAATCTTTCCCAAAGCGTCCAGTAACTCTGGCAATGTGAGTTTACCATTCGTATCAACCAGTTGGTAGAACCGCTCCATAAACTATACATGACATGTAAAGTGTACAACAAAGAAAATTAATGACAAGATTAATATTGCGACCTTCAGTCCATAGCACGACAATTGAGATGAAATGAGCACAGTTATAATATTTTATATGTCACCTGCTATGTGAGGACCGTGGGTTCAATGATTTCAAGTACGAGGGAAAGTGCAGGCAATGGACTTATAAAGACAAAACAGAGGGTGTTATGAATAGCACATAATTATGCCGAAAAATAAACCAACTAGGATAGAACCTTTCAACAAGGACTACACCTAGAGTATCCCTATAGACACTGGCACATTTATTGTGCTAAAATACCGTGGTTAGAAGCGTGTAATTGGGGCTAAAGTGTCACGTGTAAAGGTTACTTATTATTATTACTACAGAAACTCGATACGCTGCAACGAGTCATTGTACGTGATACACACACACACACACACACACACACACACAGACGTACTCCACTGATCTGAAGAGCTCTCTTGAACTCATCTAGCTGAAGCAGCTGGTCGTCCCCCGACACTCTATCAAAGACCTGCTCAAACCACTTGAGAATCTTCACCTTGCGATTATGACTGCAAATACAAAGAGAGAATTACTAAAATTATTTTGTAATACATATAGGTTGCCCAGCTCTAATAAAAATCCAAAATGGACAGCTATATCTTTTACTATTGGGTTCGTGAATTTGTAATTTTTAACAGTTTCTTCAAACTGAATATTTAGTTTAGCTTACGTTGTAAGTCGCCCCATTCCTCCAACCAGTTCTTGGAGGCTGACAGAGTTACTGTGATCGGTGTCAAACAACTTGAACAACTGCTCGGCAAACTCCTGCAATAATCAACAATAATTATTAATAATTACATTGGGTTATCTCCAGCAAATATCGCTATCAATAATCATATAGTGCTATTGATCTTTGAATCTAAACACACTCAAAGTTTCACATGACAGGTATGCATGACAACAGCTGTTTGTACTGCCACTCCCACCTCTCTGCTGTAGACCACATGCATTGACTGTTAGTGAACACACACACAGACAGACAGACACACAGGAAGTGTAGAAGCTCCTCCCACACGACCGACCCATGCATGGATGTAAATGGCATACTAATAAAGCAGTCTGTATGCATTAATAACAAGATTCATAGAAATTGAGTATATGTGAATATCTTATTTACATTTATATTGTGAAGAGAGAGGCAACTCAAGACTACAGAAACACAAGACTGCTGTATTCCAATGAACGCCCATGGTCCAATAAAACCCATGCTACTACTACAGAATTTATAGAGAAACACACAAACTTACTTCATTCTCTTTCACAGCATACTTGAGATCTCTCAGAGTGACTCGACCGTGTTTCCCTATCTTGGTAAAAGTCACACGAAACCACTCCAAGATTAGTGCAATCTCTTCTTCGTCTGACACAATAACTTCTTCCTCAGCACTAATATCGACGCCATCTGCAGCACCATGATGTTGATGCGGACTCCCTGAACTCCTTTCCCCTCCTCCTTCTTCTTCATCTTCCTCGGCAACAGTTGTGGAGCTGTGAAGATGGTCTTCGTCCCTTTCCGCACCGTCTCGATCTTCATCAGCAGCTGAAATGCATTCTATCTCTTGATGGTGAGCTTGATGAACGAGCCCATTTCTCTTTCTTCTTGTCGACTGCTCTAGTAGATTGTCTTCTGGCTCAGGAGGTGTACGATCATTGCCTAATCTGAGTTGTAGCTCTACTTCATCATCTTCTTCTAGTTCTAGAGAGCAGCTCTCGTTTTGGAAGACGTTCAGATGGTCCACATCTTCACTGTGATCAGGATGAAAGGGTGTACCGCAACAACCATGATTCGCGGAGTGTGAAGTTTGCGGTGTGCGTCTCACAGCTTGCGGTTGCACGGCAGGAGGTGAGCGTGGTGAGGTTACAGTGCCGCGATGAGCTTGCCTTTGACGTTCGAGTAGATTTCGCGCTTTCCTTGTGGTGTTTGCAAGCATGCCCAGTGTGATGGCTCGTCTCGCATTATTACTCTCTGGTTCTGCTCGCTGTTCATCTTGGTCTTCGTCTAATGATCCACGCACTTTGATCAACTTGGCATGCGGTATTATCTCCATTCCTACAATATCAGTGAGGTACACTAGCACTATAAAATGTGACACTGACAAAAGTAAAATTTATGAAGCAATGCAATGACTTGAAGTTATTGTTAGATCCCACGCGCACCGCACGCTTGCAGGGGGTATGTTATTCAACCTTTGACCTCGTGACCGAACACACCCCCTAAGTCGCGTCGTAAAGTTACCGCCCCCGCCGAGAATTTGCTGACACAGCAAACCACGAAATCATGTGAATCGGAAGAAGGCTGTGTGTGGTAATCATCTGTGAACAGCTCGAAATACAAAGGAACAAAACAGCAATCAAGTGTTTCTACTGTCTCGCAGACACCACAAAACAAGTTATCAAGGACCTAGCTGATCTTGGACTGAGATAAACCCTTGATAAGCTTAGTCTGAAATCCTCCCAACTCGGGATATATATATTATATCATAATTCAGAACATATTTATTTCAAATCATGGCAACTATTACAACAGATCAGAACAGTGGTAGCAACCAAAGCAATGACTCTGTCTCCAGTAACGAGAGCGATCCCTTGGTGCCACATCTGCAGAATAACTCGAAGAAAAGGATCCTCAAAAAAGTCGCAAAATGGTTCAAAACGAACCTTCTCCTCATTCTCACGATAGCTTCTGTCGTAGTTGGTACCATCATCGGTATAGCTGTCCGCGAGGCCAAGCTCGATAGAGACGGCTACCGACTCATGGTCGAGCTGATTTCCTTCCCGGGCGAAATTTTCCTCCGAATGCTTAAAATGTTGATTCTTCCCCTGATCGTGTTCAGTCTGATCGCCGGACTTGGATCTTTGGAAGCCAAAGTAGCCGGATCTCTCGGCTGGAAGACGGTGCTGTATTATGGTACGACCACCTTGCTTGCCGTTGGACTGGGTCTGATCTTAGTGAGCACCATTAAACCAGGCAGTAGAGGGTTCGAGGTGGAGTGTAATAATGCTACCCACGGGTTGGTGAGTGAGTTGGACACACTGGATTCTATATTGGACTTGTTGAGGTATGCATATTTTATGATGTAATGATGATGTAATGGTGATGTGATGGTTTTGCTTTGATGACAGTGGGTATGTCATTATGTATATATAGTAATGTGTGTGAGCAAAAACTATCCAAAGCTGAATCAAAAGGCCAATTATTTAAAAATANTGGACAGCACAAGACCCTACTCTCTCGTGTGTTCACCGTTTTCTCCTGTCAGGATGGCCTGTGCAGAAGCTCAGCAAAGAGTTTCAGCCGTTTGTGTCAAGGAAAAACGAACTGAGTGTTTTAGATGGTTGCGTTCTGTGGTCCTCGCGGATTGTTGTTCCTCCTCCTGGAAGACAGCGACTATTGGATGAGCTGCACAACACTCATCTCAAAGTCAGTAAGATGAAGACTCTAGCCCGTGCTTATGTATGGTGGCCCGGCATGGACTCGGACTTCTCCCAACATGTCGGACACTTTCTCCTCCATTAACGAAATTTGCCACAATTTATTTGCAAACATTGTGGGTCACTCCACATGTCTTGACTAGATGGCTGGTACACTTTACAGGAAGTTTTAGACACCAGTAGGGTTCACGCTTACTAGTGAGTTCTTTGTTGAACCCCAATTATAGCTAAACTTACTTCCAGGTCATAATAATGTACCGTATAGCGGGAAATTTTCGTGGGGGAAAATTTTTGCGAATTTCGTGGTTTGGTAGCTTTCCGCGAAAATTTTCCCCCATGAAATTTGTAAGGTATGTGGTCGTCATGTATAGTTGAGACGCAATCCACGAAAATTTTCCCCGCGAATTTCTATTCAAGACGAAAACGCAAAAATTTTCCCCCACGAAAATTTTCCGCTATACGGTATATCTTCTTACTGTGTTAATTAGCTCCATCCAACTAGTGTCCTTCCGATGATATCAATGTACCTCAAAGGGCTAAAGTCCATCTGGTTTGAGAATGCCGCTGGAAGTGAAATAATGAGATTCATGCAATACTTTTCCTATGGGAAAAATAGCTAACTTTTGACTGGTAAGGTGTAGGAAGCTAAAAAAGCAACCACAAGAGCGGGGAGAATGAGCGCTTTTCATGCAATGCCCTGCGGGTGCTTGAAATTTTGAAATCGGTTGGATAATAAGAAAGTTATTTGATTTTTTTACCAGCATTCTCAAACTATTATAGGAGCTTGCAAATGTAAGTTTTCTGGCTCATTATTAGGCACACCATCATCGACTTTTGATACCTTATAGGTTATAGCATTAATTACACTCCTGATCTGCAGCAGCGCATCATAATATATTTTGAGCTGATTGTTTTCTGTTTCTTTTTGCTAAAAAATCTTTATAAGACGAAATAAACGTTTTTTGTGAAAACTGTTCCATGTGAACAGCTCGAAATACAAAGGAACAAAACAGCAATCAAGTGCTTCCACTGTCTCGCAGACACCACAAAACAACTTGTCAAGGACCTAGCTGATCTTGGACTGAGATAAACCCTTGATAAGCTTTAGTCTGAAATCCTTCAGATCAACAAGAAAACAACTCAAGATATATTTATTTCAAACCATGGCAACTATTACAACAGATCAGAACAGTGGTAGCAACCAAAGCAATGACTCTGTCTCCAGTAACGAGAGCGATCCCTTAGTGCCACATCTGCAGAATAACTCAAAGAAAAGGATCCTCAAAAAAGTCGCAAAATGGTTTAAAACAAACCTTCTCCTCATTCTCACGATAGCTTCCGTCGTAGTTGGTACCATCATCGGTATAGCTGTCCGTGAGGCCAAGCTCGATAGAGACGGCTACCGACTCATGGTCGAGCTGATTTCCTTCCCGGGCGAAATTTTCCTCCGAATGCTTAAAATGTTGATTCTTCCCCTGATCGTGTTCAGTCTGATCGCCGGACTTGGATCTTTGGAAGCGAAAGTGGCCGGATCTCTCGGCTGGAAGACGGTGCTGTATTATGGTACGACCACCTTGCTTGCCGTTGGACTTGGTCTGATCTTGGTGAGCACCATTAAACCGGGCAGTAGAGGGTTTGAGGTGGAGTGTAATAATGCCACCCATGGGTTGGTGAGTGAGTTGGACACATTGGACTCTATATTGGACTTGTTGAGGTATGCATATTTTATGATGTAATGATGATGTAATGGTGATGTGATGGTTTTGCTTTGATGACAGTGGGTATGTCATTTGGTACCTACATGTATATATAGTAATGTGTGTGAGCAAAAACTATCCAAAGCTGAATCTTAATAGCCAATAAGATAAATTATTATAAAATACGAATGAGTTAGTCCCCGTGATTAAAGGAACTAGCTATGTCACTATAATATAAGCGCTGTTTTGTTATCCAGAATAAAATGCATGAAGTTTTGTGACGATTTTTGTTGACAAATGGGCAATACATGTACATACATGGGGCTAATATCTGGACATGGTACTCAGATCACGCTAGAAACAAAACAAAAAACATCATAAAAGGTCATAGAACGTCATAAAACGTCAGGTATTTTATTTTTAGTAACAAAACTGCGCTTATATAGTGACACAGTTCTTTTAAGGCTACAATTACAGTACATGCTTGTTTCAGATAGACATTTTGTTACAATTTGCTGACCGTACAATTCTATGTGTTGATGGCATCTTTCATCTATCTGTTAATTTCATTTTCTTACAGAAACATGCTTCCTGACAATCTGTTTGCCGCCACATTTCAACAGGTATGTATGTATGTATGTATGTATGTGGCACCACATCTATAGTTATATAGTATGTTAACACACTATCTTAATGGCCCATCATAATGTCCGTGTGTTTGATGGTGTACATGTGTTCAGGGCGCACAATTCAGTTGTACATAGGTTATACTCCATTATGTAATGGACAACTAACAGTGTGTGTTTGAGATGTAGGGAAAAAATGCAAGAGTACTGTTGCTATAGTCATAAGTGTTGTAGATATTTATAGCTACTTGCATAAATGCATTAATTTTTGTATAAAATTTATTAGTCTATCTTTTTACTATGGGGAAGTTTAGAGATACCGTATAGCACAAAATATTGCCGGTAATAAAATTTGGTGGATAGTCAAAGATTTCATGATAAGTGGATTTTATTTTGGCGTTAGCGCTCGCAGCATTCCATATGTGCTTGTGCAAAAATGACGTTTGGCAGATTTAACATTGATGGTCCTTACCAAAACCGCCAAGCTGCCAATATTAAAATCTGCCAAATTTTTGTGCTATACAGTAATATTTTCTATTTTGCAAAATTTCACACATTTCAATCCCATTCCAATCTATATTCCACACATTCCAATCTGCATTCCACACATTCCAATCCACATTCCACACATTCCAATCCACATTCCACACAGTCTGAAACCCATTACTCCCACGAGTACGTGACGAACTACAAACAGTGTCTCAACGTTTCCGGAGAAGAAGCTCTCAACCTAACCTGCCAGGCCATCCAGGATACCATCTCAGAGCTAAACATCTCCTGTGTCAATTCTACTGAGGAGGTCCGACAGATTAGCATCAGGCCACGGGATGGTATGAATGTTTTGGGGATCATCGTTTTTACAATTGCTTTCGGTATCACGCTTGGACGACTCGGACCAGAGGGGAGGAGTATTGTGAGGGTGATAGGGGTGCTTAATGAGGCCATTATGAAGTTGGTCACCCTCGTCATGTGGTAAGTGTGTGTGTGTATGTGTGTGTGTGTGTGTGTGTGTGTGAGAGAGAGAGAGAGAGAGAGAGAGAGAGAGAGAGAGAGAGAGAGAGAGAGAGAGAGATCGCAAGAATAATACAAAGGTTTATATAATCGTTTACTTCAAAGAGTATTATCGTACAGAGATCAGCTACGTAGAATTTTTTTGTGTAGTAACCAAACAAGACAGCTATATATATGTACAGTAGTTTATTGCACAATAGTAAACTTGATACAGGTTCCTTTAGTTTTCCATATTAGGCTATAATACCGAATGATTGTTATGCCACACCCACACATGTACTAGGTACTCTCCTGTCGGTATTGCTTCCATTATTGCCGGGAAACTTGCCGAAGTGGAAAGTTTTTCTGTTCTAATTGAACAAATTGGTCTCTATTTTGTGACGGTACTGGTGGGCCTCATCATACATGGTTGCATCACACTGCCCCTCATTTACATCGTAATGACCAGGAGCAACCCCCTCAAGATCATCAAAGCTGTTCTACAGGCTCTCCTAACTGCATTTGGAACATCTTCAAGGTATGTATGCATGGTAAGGTATGTATACATGCATGTACAGTGGTGGATCCAGGGGGGGTTCAAGGGTTACACGGAACCCCCCTTTCAGCTGAGATCTCGCATTATAATTAACTGTGCAGATTGGAAAAGGCCAAGATGGAACCCTCCTTTCAACTTAAAAATAACTCAGAATCACGCTAAATATTAGTCTTTTGTGAAAAATATAGAGTTTCTGTCTCTTTCTTGCCATTTTTTTCTTCCATTCAGGCTTTTTTGGCAAAATTTTAGCTGCACGAGCGCTAAAGGGGAGGGCTGTTGCGACCGGAAGTGGGCGTGGCTACGTAAAGCTTTTCNGGAAAGAAAGTATCCCACGTTGCTTGTGGCTCATCTCACAGTGCCTGCATCGATTTAGACAGCCGTTTGCAAAAGAAACCCTACTGCACTCGTCTCAATGTCTTCTATGGACAACCGACCATCATTTTGCCCGAGCTCTTTCAGAAGTGGAACGTGACTGCACTCACGTTCCAAGCTTCGCAAATCAGCAGTGAATCTGTGAAGCACGATGAGATCATCAAGCTTATCGGAGCTCAGAGAAATGTTCTTGTTTCGACCCACTTTTCCCACACACTCTACGACCCCAATGATCTCATAGGCCTCAACAACAACCAAGTGCCGCTCTCCTACAAAGAATTTCGTCGTCTCTTACCGCTGATTGGTAAACCTGCCGATCCAATCCCGGAACCAGACCTGATGCAGATTTTCGTGAACCAACAGAGCAGTATGGTGCAAATGGACGATGTGGACGGTAAGATACCTTCTCTGGAGGAGCTTGGATTCTCGAAGCAAGAATCTCTCTACACCAACTGCTGGGTGGGGGGTGAGACGGAAGCGCTCAGCCGTCTGTCGAGCTTCTGCACCCGTCGTGCCATGTCTGGTTCAGATCCTGTGAATTGGTTGATGAGCAAGGATTCCCTGAGTCCTTACATCCGATTTGGTTGTCTCTCCGTACGCCAGCTGTTCAGTCAGTTGAGACAGTTCGCCTCCACTTCTTCCAAGGGACAAAATCTCTTTGAGCAGCTCACAAAGAATCTCTTGCTTCGTGAATTTGCCTTCCTTGTCGGCTCCTCTTCTGCTAATTTCGACGTCATGCAGGGCAACTCGCTGTGCATCCAACTCCCTTGGGATGACAACAAGGAGTATCTCGAGACCTGGAGGCAGGGAAAGACTGGCTATCCCTGGATCGATGCGATCATACGTCAGGTACGTCAAGAAGGATGGGCTCACTTTCTCGCTCGACAGAGCATCGCGGTCTTCCTCACTCGAGGATACCTCTGGGTGTCGTGGGTGCTCGGCAAGGAGTTCTTTCAAGAGTTTATGCTGGACTTTGAACTACCTCTCTCCACCGTCTGTTGGATGCAGAGCTCTTGCAGTGGGTTCTTTTGCAACCAGGTCGAGAGTTACGATCCATGCCTCGTCGGGAAACAGATGGACCTTGAGGGACGCTACATCAAGACCTACGTACCAGAGTTGCGCGATTTTCCTTCCGACTACGTTCACCAACCTTGGAAGGCTCCGTTGTACGTACAGAAAGAAGCCGGTTGCATCATCGGACAGGATTATCCCAAGCCTATCGTAGATACATGTGAGCAAGGACAGCTGTGCTGCAAGAGGATCCAGAGTATCATGAGCGCTCTTCACGATGTCTACGGAACACAGAGCGACTAGGAAGAAACAACAGCAAATGACGTACAAACAATTAAACTGACTGCTATCAACTCAGAACTTTATTTTTGCCTGCATGCATGTACGTAAGATGCTTGATTCGTCTCCTCCCCCAACCCCTTCAATTCTTCAGAGTAATTGCTATTATAATTTTGTGTTTATTATAATTATTGTATTTTGCCGCTGATTGATTGTTCATTCTGCATGTTGGTATTGTATTAATTTATTGTTATTAACGTATTATGTGTGGAATAATACTTATTATTATTATATGGGATATAGCAAATTCTTGGTGATTACTATAATTACATTCATCAATGAATAAATATCCTTGTCGGTGAATAAGATTAGACACAGCCTATTAACATTAATAATCAATTTTAAACTATAGTTTATTATATACTAGTATTAAATAGTTTAGAAGTTGCAATTAATTATGTTTATAATTAGAGTATAAAATGTATGGTACATAATTTATATTTTCAGTATGATTATAATAATAACCTCCGAACAATTAAAGGACACTTTGGGGACAAATATAAATTCGGCTTGTTTGTCCTTTGTAGAGAGGTTGTCCTCTTCTCGGAGGTTCTGTTTGTATTGCTACAATAGGGAATTGGAATATTTGGGACCCAAGAATTGTCCTTAATTGTTGAGAAGTTTATAATACAGTGTCCCTATCTGTGAGGGTCCACTATCGGAGGTTCTGCTTTACACATAATACTCACAGACTAATCAGGTTTAGCAATCATACATTGCATGTATGCAGGTGGATCGTACATATACCACAAAATGGAGCATTAATAAAATTAATGTTATAGACTTAACTTGGCATGATAATTAATATTAATAGACAGCTAATTTAATAGTTCAGAGGTGACAGGTATATAATGTTCCACATGACAGCCATGTAAGTTTTGCTCAGTGTTTTACCAAATAAGGAAGTTCATAATAATATTATAGGTCAGAGAACTATAATATAATAATTAATTTCATACTCTGCAAGGTCAAAATTGGCATAGAATGTTCTACAGCATTTAAAAAACAAACGAACAAGAAATGAACAAAATACACACGTAAACCTGGTTAAAAAACAAGAGTGGACATGTACACACACACACACACACACACACACACACACACACACAC
>CAXIPT010000001.1:25386331-25424691 GCA_964030475.1 Tethya wilhelma
TTGTGCCATGAAAATTTGGAGCTACAGCGACAAGGCTCTATATGTGACACACACACACACACACACACACACACACACACACTCTCTCTCACACACACACACACACACACACACACACACACACACACACACACACACTCACACACACACACACACACACACACACACTCACAGGCTGTGTCGGATAAGGTTGATTCCTTCTCCCAGACTGAACTGAGGGTGCCCAGGAACGCTGCAGTCCAGTACATCCCTCGCTCCCTGAGTGTGTCTGACATGGAGAGTGCCTGGGAGGAGGAGAGAATGAGAGAGTTCCTAGAGAGAGTAGCTCCAAGGTGAATAATTAGAGCAGTTCATAGAGAGAACATACAGTACGTATAGAATAAAATATTGGTGGGAATAAAATTTGGCGGATTGTCAAAAAATTTTTTTAATGATTGGTAGATTTGATTTTGCTGGTAGCACACTAGCAATATTATTATTCCATTTTGTGCTGCGCAAAAATGACTGTTTGGCAGATTTGATATTGGTAGTCCTTAGCAAAAATGGCCAATCCGCCAATATTAAAATCTGCCAAATTTTTGTGCTATATGGTAGTTTGAATTGGGCTTGATATGCATNCTCTCTCTCTCTCTCTCTCTCTCTCTCTCTCTCTCTCTCTCTCTCTCTCTCACACACACACACACACACACACACACACACCAGACTAGAACTGTCCCTCCAACAGAACGAGATCATGGATTTCTTTCCCGATGACTACCTGGTCCTCTCCGACACCGATGGCATCACAGGCAACAAGTCAGACACCAACATGAAGGAGTACCAGTCCTTCACGGACCTCAAGTTCTCCAAGGATAAGATAGTCACTGCTATAGACTGGCATCCCACTATCAAAGGTAGAGGAAGGGGGTGGTAACAGGGTGTGTGAAAATCTCTCTCTGTTTTTCTGCCTTACCTGAGTTATAACTGTTTTGTTTGGGTTATAAAGTTCTGCTTTGTTTGAGTTAATCTGTCTTTATAACTCTCTTGTTTGAGGTATATGGTAGCTGTCTGGTTTGAGTTAATTATAAATGATCATTTTTGAATTAAGCTACACTCCCTCACACCCTCACATCCTCACACCCTCACACCCTCACACTCTCACAGGTATCATTGCCGTTGCTTGCGGTGAGAACTACTCCATCGAGGAACGTATCGACCTCTCCTCCCGTCTCCTCAAGAAGCCCTCCCTCATCCTTATCTGGTCCTTCACTGACCCCATCCATCCTCTACTCTTTCTAGAAGCTCCGGACGACATCGTCACTTTTCAGTTTAACCCTTTCGATCCTTGTGTCATCGTAGGTGGGTGTATCAATGGACAGGTGGTGTTGTGGGATATCCAAGAGTATCAAGACAGGCTGCAGTTGAACCGCAGCTCTGAAGGGAGTGAGGTGGCACGGGGAATGGCAGCTACGTTGGTTAGTGTGTGTGTGTGTGTGTGTGTGTGTGTGTTAGTCTCAATGTGGTCACATTTAATGATCGAGCCATTATGTCGTGATTTTATGGTTCTAATATTATTTGATCAAACTTTCAAATATTCAATAGAAAGCTAAAAAGAGTTTTTTTAGCCGAGACAATATTGCTATTAATTTTAACAAGCTACAATACTAAGTAAAAATTCCCTACAAAGTTTCAGTTCATTCACTCTCATACTGAAAGTGAGATACATGTAACAGCCATCAAAATGCTATTATGTCAAAAAAGAAATTTTTCAATAAACCTTTTTTGTTTCCTTGTACACACATACACACACATCCTTGCATACCCTCAGGCCATCTTTGATACGGATCCTAAGCTAGACCACGCCCCCATCGTCCAGTACTGTGCCTGTTCCTCCATCAAGGACGGCCACACCATGAGGGTCACTGACGTCCAGTGGCTGCCCGGGCACATTGAGATCTGCCAGAGGACAGCCCAGCTACTGGAGAACCCATCGGAAGTGTGTTCACAGATTGTCAGCTGTGGAGTCGATGGGTAGGTCCTTATCTTATGTGAAGATACCTCCCCCCCCCCTCTCTCTCTCTTTCTCTCTCCAGAACTCCACCCCAATAATTATTATAAAAATAAAATAAAATAATAGGGAAATTGGTAGGTCCTTTATAGTTTTCCATTATATAGGCAAGGTTTCTTCTGTTGGTAGAAAAAATCTTGTACAAAATAGAGAGTATCATACATACAGTAGTACGTATAGTAGGAATGGGCCGAATGTCCCATAGACACAATACAAAATGTTTATGATCATAAAAATTTAGCCAAACTTCAAACTTGCTTGTAGTCTCTCACTGACAGATTACCAATTGTATGCAAGACCTAAAACTCTCAGAAACCTTCCTCAGCACTCGTACATGTAGAGAGCTAGTGGGAAGCCACAATTACGTACTTACTAACTGAAGCATTTCCAGAGTTGGAATTGTCAAAGTTGGCTCAACACATTCTGGTTCTCTAGAAATCCTTTTCAAGTAAGTCAGTTAGTAAGTAAGTAAGTACGTAAGTTAGAAGAACAAAAATGATACTAGGGTGGCTTCCCACTAGCGCTCACTACGAGTGCTGAGGAAAGTTTTTGTGAGTTTTAGGCCTTGCATGCAGTTGGTAATCTGTCAGTGAGAGCTTCTGAGCAACTTTGAAGATTTAATTTTGTTTGACTAAATTTTTACGGTGGTGAACATTTTGTATTGTGTCTATGGGACAGTCGGCCCATTCCTACTATACGTACTATTGTATACGTATGATATACAGTTATTACTGAATATCAGTGCCTCCATTTATTGCACAAAAAATGTATATTATTTGATTATTTAATTATTATTATCTAAAACTTTTTTTCTGAAGAAATGTAAGCCAAGACCAAACTTTAAACAACAATACAATATTTTTACGGGGGTATACTAAGTAATCATTTCAGTTTGTTTTAACTCTCTAGTCTAGTCTTAATACTATAGTACATACATTAAACAAGTATAGCTATTATAACAGCACTCATATATCATTGTTAGTATAATTGCATTGTTTCTACTTAATCATGTCCTCTGGCTTCAGCTTCATCTGTGGCACATAATCTGGTGGGTCACGTGAATCAGTCTGCTGTACGTGTGGAGTGGCAAACAGAATCTTGTTTTCAGAGCATAGCATGATGACGTACTGCCAGATAGATATGGTCCCCCCGGGTTTAATTTCACCACTGAGTTCGACAGTGGTTGTTTTATCTTCACTTGTGATTTCCTTAGTTGAATCAGTGACATGACCACCAAAAGTGGCTTCAATAGAAAATTGCTGTTTTAGAGAAGTAGAAAACACTTTTTCTACCAGCTCTCCTCCTTTTACTTCATGCTCGATAGAGTATTTCATTTTGTTCTCCCAGTTGTGTTGCACAGAGTGGAGTGTTTCTTTGCTGTAGCCGACCTTTGTCGTTTCTTTGTATGCCCACGGTTTTTTCTCTTCGTCTGCACCAATTTGTTTCAAAAGGTTCCACTTCCCTTTCAAGTTGTTTGCTAGCCCACCAGGTAGAAAGTTGATCAACGAAATGTGGAGGTTAATATCTTTGCCATTTTCATCTGTACGCAGGTTTGTGGTATAGTGAACAGTAACCACCCCAAAGCTATTCATGTCCTTCAGGATGTAGTACCACATTTCTCCGAGTGTTTGGCTCTTTGTTGCCCAGTAGTAAAGACCTCCTTTGCACTTCTTGTGAAGCTCATAGGGCCCTAGATGACTCTCTCCATAGATCTTCTTGTAATTCTCAGAGCGCTCTCCTGTTTCTAAGTCAGCAAATGCTTCAAACTTCCCTTCTTTTTCTCGAATGATGATGAAAATAGGTACAGTGGAGTTGGCAAAGTACTCAGAAGTGCCCATGTAGAAATCGCCACCTTGGCAATTAGGATGAAGCTCACCAGCCTTATAGTCTTCGGCAGTTGTCAAGCTTCTAACCACGCGAAACTTGTTACCTTTCAGAACATAAAATAGTGTAAATGTTGATTCTCGATCAATCTTTTCTTCCAGACCAAAAAGTTTCAAGCTGGCAAAAACTAATCCTCCCAGAAAGGTATAGTCCACTACCTTTGCAGTGGTTGTAGCTACTGTATTCACAGTATTGCTATGATGGACTGCAAAGTAGTGATCACCCCCAGTGCAATGTGGGTGGAGGTTTAGAATCGCTGGGCCATACGTGTTGAAATTGAGGATTCCGAAGTTGTTTGTGGCATCTTCTAAATTCTCAACAGTGAGATAGCAGCCAAGATCCGACCTAATGATGTAAGTGAAGGTTGTTGTACCCAGGATGTCGATTCCTGGTACATCTTTTACTGAACGGATTTGTTTCTGTGGTTCCGGATCTTTTTCCAGTCCAGTAGCGGCCATGGTAATTTACTCCCAGTTACTATTTATTGAGGATGATTTCTAGTCACTGACAGGCGGTTTACTCACTGTTGCTGCGAAAATTTGCCAGTCGTGCACGTATTATTTTTGCTGCTGATAAACACTTGTTAAAGTGTCCAATAAAAATACACTGAGTCTCCTGCTTTTATAGAACATGCATGCTTGCATGCCAATGGTTGTGCATGAGATTTGATAATAATCATAATTTNCATGAGCAGGAATTGGGAGGGTTCCTTTAGGTTTGGCTTTGTAAAGATTAGACCATTTGAATTTTCATTGTACTTCAGAATACACAGTGGTTTGAAATATCATGTAGATATTTCATTAGTGAAGATTTCAGTGTGCAGAATTAAATATTTGACTTGCATCAAAAATATGTACTCTTGCTTGTATTCTTTTGATTTTTTGATCTTTGTATTCTTTTGATGTTTTTCAACAGAGTGATGCTCTGTTGAAGTCCTGCAGCTCCACCATCCCACTCACTGGAGGGGCGTGGTCTCCTACCAGACCAGGTCAGTTGTGATCATTGCTTTCACATCAGATGTATTTCTTACTAAAGTCCATCTGGTTTGAGAATGCCGCCGGAAGTGAATTAATGAGATTCATAACCATACTTTTTCTATGGGACAAATAGCTAACTTTTGACTGGTAAGGCGTAGGAAGCTGAAAAAGCAAACAAAAGGACGGGAAGATCGAGCGCTTTCCAATGGTGCTTGAAATTTTGAAATCGGTGGGGTATTTAGAAAGTTATTCAAGTTTTTCTACCGGCATTCTCAAACCAGATGGACTTTAGGTTTTGTTTTAAACACATATTTTTTGTTTCTTGTAGGAATATTTTTCGTGACTAAACAGAATGGAAATGTTGATGTGTGGGATTTGATGGACAGGTAAAGAGTTCTCGTACTAGTTTGTAAGTTTCATTTCTAATTGCTGGTCACATGCAGATCACATGAGCCGCTGCTCACTCAGAACGTATCCACCATGTCCATCACATCTGTGTTTCCATGGCAACTCACATGTGAGCAACATCTACTGTAAAACAGCTAGATATCTTAATTAATGAATTAACTTATAATGATAGGAATCAATGAAAATATCCCTTTTAATATGTACTGAACTCCATCTGGTTTGTAGAAAAAATCAAATAACTTTCTTATTATCTAACCCATTTCAAAATTTCAAGCACCATTGGAAAGCGTTTGTTCTTTTGATTGCTTTTCCAGCTTCCTACACCTTACCAGTCAAAAGTTAGCTATTTTGTGAAAGTATTGCATAAATCTCATTACTTCACTTCCTGTGGCATTCTCAAACCAGATGGACTTTAGTGATAAGCAATATGTTTCTCTTCACTCTCTATCTCCCCCCTCTCTCGTCTCTTGCAGCCAAACAGTTGATGCTGGCAGTCGGTGACAGTGGTGGTACCCTCCATATACTGGAGGTACCTTGGAGTCTCAGTGCCCCCTCCAGCAATGAGGTGAGTGGGTCACTGTACCACATACTTACTACTGTAGATCGGGAAATTTTTGCTGCTATAAATTTTCACATGTTTAATTTTTGCCACTTCGATCGACTGATTCGGTGAAGATTGCCATACGTTTTAAATTTTTACACATTTAATATTTTACCACCCGCGTATGTGGCAAATATTTTTTAACAGAAACATTTTTTCCGATACACCATAGCTATACAGAGCCTTGTAAAAACTCTCGTAAACCAAGCTCTCCCCACACGCTGTATATTGCTAAGCAATAAGCATAGTGGGAAAGGCCTGGTTTACGAGGCTAATGGCTACTAGGTGGACATTTCTTGAAAGAACTTTTAACAATATTTTGCAGGTGACTATAATGCAGGCGTTCTTTGAGAGAGAAGCTCAGAGGTTAGAGTTCACGACCCAGAGGATGAATGTGAGAGCTCTGGAGAAGAAGACCATCGACGCAGCCAAGGTGGAACAGACAGTGAGTCCACTTGGAAATATGTCTACTTACAACAAGAACAAAATGAGAGAATTTTGAGATAATCTTCAAATCTTGTACTCTCTCTCTCTCTCTCTCTCTCTCTCTCAGCCTGATGATGATGACAAGGCTCCCACAGGTCCCCCCATTGAGAGCCCCACCTGGGAGGAGGAGGCCAAGAAGGAGTATGGAGACTATCTCTCCATGGAGGTCCAGCTCCTCATACAACTGGGGGTCATCAAATCAGAAACTGACTCGGACGACATCTAGCGAACACACACACACATACACAGCCAATGATCGATCATCTCTTTGTTTATATTATGTGTAACACTATTGTATGTTTTATGTCTTATGTATAACAAGTAGTAAATTTTTTTAAAAAAAGGTATAGTGTATACGTAGGAATGGGCAGTGCTGTAAAAAGTATATTATTGGAACAAGGATTGTCTCAGCTTCGGCACATGACTACATCATTTTTATCAATCTTTGATCCTACTAAATGCAATGATCTATATATAATATTTATACAATGTCATAAAAAAATATATATAGCTTATTATAAAAATAAATTGCAGGGCCCAGATTAAATTCCTACCAATCAATTGGCTAAGCAGTGGAGTAAAATATACTTAGATTAGATTGCCGGCCAAGAGTTGGCATAAAAAAATGAAGTATATATAGTCATGTGCATGCCGAAATTGAGACATGATATATACTTGATTTTTACAGCACTGCCCATTCCTACACTACTTATTTTTTTTTGAAATTTTTACTACTTGTTTAGTCCCTACAAAAACCTCCTATATATAGTAACAATGTAGGTTATATTTATGGCAATCATTGCCTGAGCTCCTCAGTCTAAGGACTTAGAGCGCATGTGCATAGGTCCACGCCGTGTTCATCGTGATCTTGCTTGCACTATAGCTATCACTTCAGAGAAATTTGATCAGTGAGTAAGACTGTGACTGAGAAAGAAAGCTGCTGCTTGAGCTGAAAAGAGAGTAAAGTTAAATGTTCGCCGAGTTTGGTGCCCTTTGTTAGTTAAAGACTTGGAACTGGACAAATGACCGGAGAGACCAAAAGTTAGAGGGCCTGAAGACTACCAAAAGGGAGCATAGCTGAGTAGAGGAAAGAGGGAGAAAAAAAATAATACATATAGAACTGCTGGCTCCTATACTAGCTATAGCACATACACCTGTCATTTTGCCACAAACAATGTCATGCTTTGATTACAACCTAGTCCTAGACATCATGCTCATTGCTCAGTCACTGAGTGCTAGTGCATGCAACAGTAGCATGGTATTTGCTGCCATATAATATGGAACAATATGTTTAGAACCTAGAAGAGTGAGTCCTGAGTATACATAACAACCATGCACTAAGCTTGTTGTGGTAATTAGTTTGCTTTGGTAAATGCATTATCAAAATTAAATTCACTAGTAATTATATAAATAATGTCAGGGAGGACAAAAATCACTAGAATACGTGGAATATTTTGTGGTTTTGTGACAAACCACGAAATATGTACCCCTGACCGGCAGTGGATCAATGTATAGACAGTTATTATTATTATAGGTTATTGTTATGACTATGGAAACACCAAAAGAGGTTGTCATTTATTTGAGCCAAATAGGATCCTACTGCTACTTGCCTTACTTCAACTTGAGTAAAGATTCAAGTTTTGACTACCAAGAATATCGTCTACCAAGTACTTTGAATGAGGAAGCTATCGAGCAATGTGTGAAGCATATGGAAACACTTGGACAAAAGTGTGTGCTTTCTTTTACAGATGACACAACAACCATAGCTGCAGTAGTTAATAAGCGCCTGGGCTATCCATATCCCTCTCTTGCATCACAAATCTACTGCTCGAACAAGCTACTCACACGCAAGCTAGTAGATGAATTTGACTGGTACTATGGGTTCAATTTGGATGAGCCTTTGGAATCTATTCTTGCAGTAGCAAATGGTCGGCCGTGTATGCTCAAATCCACCATGTCAGTCGCTGGTACTGCTTCTTATCGATGTGATAGTGCTGAATCACTTAGTACAGCCATTCAAACCATCTGTTCTAACAAAGAATATACATGTAGAAAAAGTTAAATCCCAACATGCCGAATTTGTGGAATTTCTCAGTGAAGACAATGAAGAGGTAGTCAAAGAGTGTACTCAGTACATAATTGAAGAGCTCATTCAAATCAAAGATACCGGAATACACCAGTTTGCCATTGAGGCCATAATTACGCGAGAAGGAAATGTTATTCCCTACGCTTTACTTGAGCAATTTCAGTTCAAGAATGGAATGTTTATTGGCAACATCATCCCGCCTGTACGTTGGGAAGGCTCTATTCAAGCATGTGAAGATTACATCACTCAAATTGGCAAGAAGCTGTACAAAATTGGTTTCCAGAATCAAATGTTTAATATCGAGTTTTGGAAATTTCCTGATGGAAAATTTCGACTTGTGGAAATCAACCCAAGAATTGGAACAACAGACTTTTACCTATATAAGGCATACAGCGGTTGCCACCCATTCGATGATGTTACAAATCTCGTTATTCACGGAAAAGTGCCAGTCAAGACTCCCTTTTCAAAATTAAAAGAGGAATGGCCTGTGAGTAAATACAACAGCAGTTCAGTATACACGCTCAATGTCAACCTGACAACTCGAGCAGTTGGAAAGGCAACGGATGTATTTGACTATGAAGTTATTGATGAAATGTTGGAGAGACAAGGACCACTTCTTCTTAGGACCCCCAGAGATGCTGTGCTCACCAAAATGAACAAAACCTATATAGGAACAAGCATGGTCCAAGCAATTGTTCAAGGTTCTTGGAATCATGTGGTGACACAAGCCAAAGATCTTCGGAAGAAATTCTACAAAGATTGGTCACAGTGTGAAGAAAGCTCTCAATACCCAGATTACTTTAATTTAGTGTAACTATAGATAAAACGAGGGGATAACACTCTTCTCTTAGATCTTTTTCTGCCTGATCAGGATCGCTGACTCAGCAATTTTTAAACAATCAAAGTTATCTGCGTGATCTCATTGCGCGCTTGCAACCTCCTCTGAACGCCACTACTTGAAAATCAGTTGGCCATCTTGAAATTTCCCCATACAAATTTCCAAATTTTAATTTGACGATATTATAGTCAAAATCTAAATCTTCAGATTAAATCAGCCAATATTTTGGCTGCTGTATATGCATGTACTATATGCACACATGCTAATTGTCATATTAAAAAATGAGTTAATATTTTTATTACTAGTACATGCATGCATTCTGCGGAGCAAATTACCGTCATATTTTTTGACCGTCAGTATTATATACCTTATACATGTAATTTTTTATGTACAAAAATAAGAATACTAAGAATATTATATTGTCTATTATAGATACATAGATGACAAAAAAAACCCAACTATTATAATATAATCATACATTTCAGACTGAGTTATTGTAGCACTGAAGTATTCTTAATTCATCTCAAGTTATTGCGAGGACATCATTAATTTCAGTTTCTCTTTCCATTCCTAACTCATCACTGTCTCGAATATTATGTTCAAGACGAATATCAGTGGATATTGAAGGTTTTGGCTCAAATTTAAGGTTAGCAGTTTCATTTTCTTCTCTTTCCTTGTCCATTTCATTTTCAGCAACAATCTTCTTGTCATATTTAACAATTTGTTTCCTTGAAGAAAGGTTTTCATCAACTATGGTTTGTTCATCTCCACTTAAGTAAGCTGAAGGTGGTTGGTTATTAGTGGCGGTCTCATTCTCTTGTATTGTGGTTGCTTCTTTCTCATGTTGAGCCTTCTCCATATTTTCTAGTAATTGTTGTTGAGTTGGTACAGGGTCCACCACACTGTATGTGACTACAGGAGGAGGAACATGAATGATTTCTGGTTCAGTGAGTTCTTTTTTAGAGAACCGTAGCTTGATTTTGAGTACAAAAGACTCGAGTTTGTTCCGCAATTGCTTTGGAAGTGCAAAGGCATACGTGTGATAGATCAAGATACCTAGGAAAGTGATGAAAGCAATGCTGGTTGAAGTGTAGGCAAGAGCCTCTTGATTTCCCACACCAGCTGCTCTGATGTAGAGAGAACCAGCTGAGAAGATTAGAAGGTTGAATATATATGATGTTTCCAGTACGTCTATTTGCCATGATTTGTAGATTTTCCCTTGCAGTAGGAGCTTTAATAGCAAGAGAGAAGCTAGTGTGCAAACAATGAACAGAAGACCAGTTTCACTTTGTCCAATTTCAACTAATATTATTAAAACCAGTAATCCAGTCCAGTAGCGATGTTTAAGATTGTAAGGAGCATAATAAGCATCCATAAAGGGGAAAATTCTTGCATGTTTGATCCACTTTAAAGCTCTTCTGTTTGAACAACGCAGAAGCAATGGATAAAAGAAGAGGAGAAATAGATGTACAGCTAGCACCAAAGTAATTGCAAGACCTACTAAAAAAAAGGGAATATGCTTCCCTTTAAAGTAAAGTAAGCTAGGATCTAACAGCCATACTGTTTGTTGTGAACCATCAGGATACTCAAAGGTTGTAGCAAAAAACGGAGTAGCAAAACCATTGTAGGAAAATAAAACCATAGTAGCTAGTGTTGCTACTGGATTTGTTCCTGTTAAAAGTCTGGCTATTCTTGTGGAATATTCACTGCTGAGGATAATCATAGAGATCAAAACTATGATGTAAACATTATAAAATATATTTAACCATGTTTTGATGTAACTGTCCATTCCATCAAAATAGCAGACTTTAAAACCAAATTCAACAGTAAGCAATGCTTGAAACATGGTAAAGAAATTTTGTGGTTCAGATGAAAAGAAAGAAGCAGTGTTCACTTTGAGGACAAAGGCATAAAAGAGTGGACCATTGATTGTTCCAACAGCTACAGTGAGATTGCAAACTAGGATACAAGCAACGTATGCTATTCCAGCTATAGCAAAGACAATGATTAGTGCTAGCCAATTGTTAGAGCACTTCATGCAGCGTGAACTATAACCTAGAGTGAGACTGAGACCATCCTTACACGATCCACAAAGTTTGCCACTACGATTGGAAGCACACTGTGCATCGGAACCGTTAGGTGTGTTGAGGTTAATCCAGACTGGATAAGGATGGCAGTAGTCAGGTAGACAACGAGGGTGAACCAGATATGGACACTCAAAGTCTTCGTCAGTTTGATTAATGAAACTTATCCAGGCATCACTCTTTCTTAGGACTGATGAGTTACTAATAGAACAACCCAATATGTAGTCAGAGAGGCAAGGATCACATTCACAACTACAATTGGATGTGTCTTCAGATTTGATGAACCCAATTGGACAATTGCAAGGAAGAAATGTCACATTTATTCGAGTTTTAGTGACCATGATATTACTATATGGATTCTCTGTATACAACACTATCTCTTCTGAATCACGTGGAGAAGTTATTGTGAAGTTTAACTCTGTACAATTTGAACTAGTTTTCCATATGATCTCTCCTTTGGCAAGTCTACCAAGTGTTGAAGATAGATTTGCACTAACAAAAGATGGAATTGATTTTCGGTTTTGGTCTACAGCAACTAGTGATACATTAAAGGTCTCTCCTTTTTTCACTGTTTGAGGTGGTGGTGGACTGTCACAATCAGGTTGGTTGTTTGTACAAAAACACAATCTCTTGTGCATGTGAACTGGCCTAGAAAATATTTCTGATATGTTATTTCTTTCAAGGTTAGTCCTGTTAGGTGATTTATTCAATGTGGTACTGAATAGCTTGAGTGAAGTAAAAGAGTTTCTCTCAAGATTTGCATTCATGATATTCTTAAGTTGTAATATTTGTCCTTTTTCTAATCGACATTCATCTATCAACAATTGATCTACTGACTTCACAGAGTTTTCCCGGCACTCAATGAACACAAGACTACTGACAGTGACCTTAGATATCTCCTCAAATACAATGCCTGTAGAATTAGTACATTTAACCATAGCAAAAGAAGTAAAGGAGGCGTTTAAATGTGAAACTTGTATGACCAGCTTGTTGACATGTTTTATCTGAAGAGGATAACCAAGAGTGTGTTGACCAGGCTCAAAGATGAGGGTGATGTTTGAGTCAATAGTAGCTGGGGAAACTGATTGTGTCCAAAGTTGAGCATACTGAGTAAGAGTCAATATATTCTCTACCATTGAGTTGTGGTCAGTGAGTGCAGTTGTATTTGGAATTATAGTGTTGTCCAGTATGATGTAGTAGGTCTGAGCAAACACTAATGTAACCAGGAATCCTGATGATGCTAGGAGTAGGATAGTCAGCTTGACCATTAAATTTTCTGAATTCATTTTTAATCTGAAAATTTTTTTGAGTCCGTTAATTGTTGGAGCTGTATACATATAAATGATAATAATAATAATAATAAAACATAATAATATGTGTGTGGTTTGCTTGTACATGCATGTGTGTCATTCAAAAAAAAAAAAAAAAACTTATTATACTATGATTATCATTGCATCATCTACGTACCTTTGTAACTTGGTATGCAACAACTCTAAGACTCTTTATTCGTGTGCCCACAGTTCTTAAAGTTGATTGATCCAAAAGTTCGAATAATATTATTTAGTTCCTGTCAATTTCAGAAAATTAAGTGTTTGATTTTGCCCTTTTTCTGTTTTCTTTTATACCACTTGATCTATATGTACGTTTCAAGCATCCTTTTGAGGATTTGATCAATTACTTTATAATTATGACCTATACTTCTTGATAATCTATTTGTATTATTGTGGGAATCATCTGTATTTCCTAGGAGATATGTTAATTGGTTATTGGTTTTGGTTTTTTCCTTTGCTCAACATAATATTCTTGATCCTCTAATATGGTTAGACTGTTCAATGGTATTAGATATCATGCACTTGATCAAGCATATATTTGGGGTTTTGAACAATTATCTTATATGACCTACTTCTTGCTTTATTCTGGGAATCCTCTACTGTATGTTTCCTAGGAAATAGGTTTGTTGTTAGTTTGAAATTTGTTTTTTTCCTTTGCTCAACATAATATAGTTTTGATCCTCCCATAAGGTACTCTAATATGGTTAGACTATAAAGTAACCTCAACTACTGGTGGTTTGTGGCTGTAATTTAATATGTTTCATGATTCCCACGAACTGTGCATGTACACTATATCACAAGTATAGTAAAAATTTTATAAAAATTAGAAGTGTAGGAATGGGAAGTGCAGTAAAAAGCAATGAAACAAGGCAAGTCTCTGAATTTCGGCACATGAATGACTACTTTATTTTCATGAGTCATTTTCAAGTTCTAATTCCATGGTTCAATGATAATTGTCAGCCATTTAGCTCATGAGTCAATGCAAGCAATCACTTAATTAATTTAGATAAAGTAACAAGCATGTAGAATGTAGGCACACAGTAACGTATGAGAGTTGCGTACAAAAAATGATCTAGTCATGTGCCGAAATTCAGAGACTTGCCTTGTTTCATTGCTTTTTACTGCACTGCCCATTCCTACACTTCTAATTTTTATAAAATTTTTACTATACTTGCTCATTCACTTTTTTAAACACTAAGGTGCTCAATTGCATGGAGACAATCACACAGCAGAGACTAGTCAGTCTCTACAAAAAGCAGAAGTGTACATTTGATGCGCATGCGCATTATATGCATGCAACCACGTGGTCTGTTGACGACCTTTACCTACATCAAAATGGCTAAATAAAAAGTACAGTATTTTATATCGAGAGTTTCAAAGCTGCCTAGATTTTGTTTGCTGCCTTTTCGCCAGCAAACGAATCGAAAAGGACGTACTGTGCATGAAATGAAGTCCCACTATATGGTCAAAGTTGGCTCAATGCCTTTTGTTTGTCCGGCTGGAAATCGCGTTCAAGTAAGTCAGTTAGGAAGGTTCCTGTTAGGTACCAGAGGAGGTTGCAAGTGCGCGCGGATAACGTTGATTGCAAGGTCAAAGTTTAAAGTCACGTGCATGTTGACTTGAATTGAACAGGCTAGCGCATCAGATCTGTGTAAATGGCTTTATCTAATAATGTTGTATCAAGAATCACTGGTATGTGCCAATACTAGGCCCAATAGCTAGTATTATGTACTGAAGCAGAACATGTATCCCTGTCAGTCTGATGGATTTCCTCATGCAGTCAGTGAGTGTGTCAGTGGTACAGTTAGTTCACTGGCATTATATTACAATACATGTCACTGATTTGCTGCCATGGATAATATCTTATCATTAAAGATAAGCCGAGTGACCTGCTCAACTTTAATGAAATAGATTACATAGAACAATTTAACTTGAAGTGAACTGGGGATGTTATCCACACTGCATGTTGTATGAATTATGTCTGCTTTGTAACCGTTGATCTCTTTGTTATAGTGACCCCTCGTGGTACGCATGCAAGCTATGCTGCCTGGTTTTTGTAGTACCTGGTGCTCCTCCATGGACTAAAAAAACAAGCAGTACACCATGCATGAATGGGCCGTACAAAGCGGAGGTTTGTGTGATCATCAATCATGATTGTTCTTTTGTCCAGCAGTCAAACAACATCTCCCAATATTCCTTTTATATGCTATATCCTTATCATCTACGTCTATTGCATTTGCATGTTCTGGACAATGTAGACATGGGATATAAGCTATGCAGGTTATAACAGCAATCATTATAAGATCAGGCTTTAAATCTTAGACATCTGCAATAGGAGAGGATCCAGAGGGTTCCAGTGACACTCCATGAATTATTAATGAAACTTCCAAGTTAAACATCTTCATTAGAGTGACTACATCTCGCAAATTTTGCTGTGAGTAAATTTGGGACCATGATTCTATAATTATATTTCCTACCATGTGTTCTTTTCTATGTCATGCAATCTTGTGGTGTGTACTTCACATAATAACAATGATAATTATTTATTATAATAATAGCATGTTGATCTGATCAAAATTAAACTCAATTTAACTACAGTGCTTGCAGTCTATAGAGTAGAATTCCCCATTTTGAGGTTATGTGAGTATAATTCCCAAACAAAGCATCTTCAAATATATTTTTTTGGATCATCATCAATAATGATGGATCATCACTCTATAACAAGACTCAATACTTTTTGACACCATTTTCGGTTAGGGAAGAAATACTAACAGCTAAGATCTGAAACTTGCATGACAAGTTCATCATTAAATGTATTAGCTTTGACTACCATCAGCTTCTTTTGAAACCCTACACTAAGAGTAATATCTGGGTTAGAACTACAAAATTCCAAAAAAACGCCGTATCTGATTTTGACCACACCCTAAAAATTGGGGAGGTGCACTATGTTTGGCAGTCCTGAGCCACATCAGAGTGTACCTATACCCATAACTAGGCTTATCCATTCCAAAAAAAGCTTAATATTCACCCTAAAGTTAGATTTGACAAAGTTGTTACTTGTAGGCAAAAACATGAATTCTACTCTATAGACTGCAAGCACTGTATTACTAGGCCTATTTTGCTGGGAAGGAGTCTCTATCCTACAGATTCCTACTCTGATACAATGAATGAATCCTGCATTCAAAGCCCTCATATAAAATTCCCGCTCGAAAATATGCATGCACGTGCGTACCGACCTTTGACCTTTGCGGCATTCGGCCTGTACCGTGAACCCCACTAATCTCAGAATCCTGGATCCGCCCTGTAAATACCAACTGCATGCAAGGCCTAAAACTCACAAAAACTTGAGCTATATAGCTATATATGTACCCTGTTTGTTCCTATTGCTCCTGTTTTGGAGTGCTATTATTACAATTACAAAAATAGTGACCAACATTTTGTATTGTGTCTATGGGACAGTGGGCCCATTCCTACCATACGTACTACCGTACGTATGATTGTGCAGTCGACCCATTCCTACTAACGTACTACCGTATGTATGATACATCTATACCCTTGTCCCCAGGCTCCTCTTTGTATGTAAATTGGCCATGCAGCAACTTTCAAGTTGTATTGTATGGCTTACAACATTATTGTTATTGATGTTGCTAATGAAACTTTACACAAAGTGCATGAACAGCAAATCTATATCCATTGTTTTCAGATGTAAGGATTGTGTGTGTGTAGCTCTTAGATAAAAACAAGCAACAACAATACAATGTCATGTATGAAGACATACGGTATGGTACGTGTCTTTAATCTTTATCTATCTGTTATCGTCCAACTCAAAGCACAAAAACAATAATTTAATATGCTGATACAAAAACAAGAAAGGGTTGAAATAAACGTACAGTTTATCAGGTCATGGGTAAAACTCAAAATTGCATACAACTGTATATATACAACACACTCAAAATTATCCCATTATAATACATATTCAATAATAGTTAACTTCTCTCACACTAACCGACACAGTCTTAAGAACCTCCTAAACCCTGACTCACTTGCCCGATCGGCAACCTCCTCCCCCTTTTCTTCGTCCCCTTTCTCCTCGTACGAGTCCCTCGCTAACCTCCCCTTCTCCCCCCCTCCGTGGGAGGAGCCCTCTCCCAGGAGTGGTTTCTTCTCGGGGTCTTCTTTGATCTCCTTGTAGCCTCCCGACTCCTGTGGGGGATTTCTGAAGAGGACGTAGTGTTGGCACATGAAGAGGAGGTCGAAGCAGATGGAGAAGAAACCGAGACCGAATTTGGTGGGGTCACCGAAGATTGAGTTCCAGTCGTCTGTGTGTGGGGAGAGGTGTGTGTGTGTGTGTGTGTGTGTGTGTGTCCATTGTCTATTACAGAATGATCAAACAAAATTTATACTCATTTTATTACAGCCAAAACTCATATATGACCGGATACATTTCAAAATTCATACTTCATTACAGACATACAAGAATAACTGTTTACATAAACTCTTGCAGACATCAGCACAGCTATCATGCAATACCTACAATGCTAAACAATACAAACATCCCTCAGTCTCTCACCATAGTTGTACGAGAGAAGGAACATCTGGAAGATAGAAAAGGTCCCTCCAGTGAAGTCCAGGAGGATGTTGCCGATGGACCAACCCACCGTGCTCCGCCGCCGGCAGTTGAACCACGCCTACAGGGAGAGAGAGAGAGCGGGAGGGAAGGGGGTGGGACATAGTTATGAGAGATAAGGAGATTGAATAGAATAACAGCAAATTTACTTACGATAATATTATAGTGGGTAAATTTGGCGAATTCGCATTTTAGCATGATTGGGGATTTTAAATTTGGCAATTTAGCTCCGCACGCTGCATTGTTTATTAGCATGCACGTGCATACAAAACAGTTTGGCGATTTTTAATTCGGCGATTTTGAAAAATAATTCACCAATTCACCAAATTATATGGTATACTGGGTACTGTATACTGCATACTGCGTACTGCGCACTGCATGCGTACTGCGTACTGCGTACTGCGTACTGCGCACTGCGCACTGCATGCGTACTGCGTACTGCGTACTGCGTACTGCGCACTGCGTAGCTGCGTACTGCGCACTGCATGCGTACTGCATACTGCATACTGCATGCGTACTACGTACTGCGCACTGCGTACTGCATGCGTACTGCGCACTGCTACAGTACACAGTACAGTATACAGTATACAGTGACACTAGGCACTAAATTTTTTGCTCAACTTTCCTCAACTACAATAGGAGAACTTTAGTGCTTGCTGTCACTAATGTCACCCCCAGGTACTATAGGAGAGCTTTAGTGACAGGCCATTATAATGCTCCCCAAATACTATAGGGAAAATTTAGTGCACATCACTAAATTTTCCCTATCACACTATAGGAAAACTTTAGTGCATGTAACTAAAAATCCCCTATAATATATAGGAAAAATCTAGTGCCTAGTGTCACTAAATTTTCCCTTATATATAGGGAAAAAAACTAATAATGACATTTTATCCATACCCGTATTTACATCTTACTTGTGGTACATATTTGACGAGTGTGATGGCCAGTTTGACGTAGGAGGCTATGTAGAGGAACTCCAACCAGGGGAGCTTACCCCCCACAGAGACAAAGAGAGAGATGATCATGACCAGCCAGAAGATGACAAGAAGAATGCAACCTGAGATGGAGACCCTCTGCTTGCCTCGCTGGATGGGGAGAGAGAGAGAGAGTTTATTGTACATGCTTCTTATCTTTATTCGGAAACAAATATTTATTTCAACTTTTAGTTGAGAGATAGGCGCACACACACACACACACACACACACACACACACACACACACACACACACACACACACACACACANGAGAGAGAGAGAGGGGGAGACCGGAGTGGACTGGTCATAATTCTTGTGAAATATTTATGACAGTGATACACACACAGCCATCATTATTGTTGTACCAATGGTTATCTTGTCAGATATATCCACTTTTTCTGTAACTCATGAAGTGAACGTCTGCGATTCTCTTTAGATGGGGATGGACTTGTGTATTTCAGATCAGGGATACCATGCATGCACTGTGCACTTGCTTGAGTTAGCCTCATTCCCCGGCTGATATGAAGTGCTTTTGTGTAAGGGAAAGGTCAAAGGGGAGTCTGGGTACAAAGGCTAACTGAGTCATTTTATAGCCTGGCTTACAAAACAAGGTTGATCATTAATAGATAATATGTGTATATGTAAAGCAAAAGACTGAGTTTAGGACTTTAGAACTGCAAATAATAATAGTCGTGGGACATAAATACAGTCATTGACACAATCAAGTACAACATCATGTATGTCAAGGTACACATACTTACATACAGTACATGTACAGAGAGAGAGAGAGAGTGGATTCAAATTGAGTCACAAAGAGATATGTTGACGGACAAAGATATGAAGGATCAAAAGGATTTATTGAACTGATCTATCAGTCCCAGTTTATTTTGAACCGTGTCACTCTTGGGTTTGTTGCTAGGATGTTTCTTTGGAGCTAGAGAGACAGAGAGAGAGAGAGAGAGAGAGAGAGAGAGAGAGAGAGAGAGAGAGAGAGAGAGAGAAAGAGATCAAAGAAAGTAGGTAATTTCAAGGACACACACAGAGAGAAAGAGAGAAGACACCATACCTTCTCAAAAATCGGCTTAGCTGGTAAATTCTCTGCCAGTTCTCCATCAGTATATTCATTGTTCACGTAATACCCAACCCGCACAAACTCCTGAGATTTGTAAGAGCATGTCAATAAGACCACGGTCACGCCCACAGCATCCTCCGGGGGGATCTTGACAGTGTCGGGGGAATTGGCTTGGAACACAAATCGATGTCTTCCCGCTGGAACCGGACCAACCAGAACAGAGTCCAGAGTTTGGTCATGTGATTCACTTGAAGCAGAACCAACGTATATGATCTTCCATTCTAAATCTGTTCAGAGAGAGAGAGAGAGAGAGGCTAGCAAATTCAGTTGGTGCGCAATATTTAGAATAACAAAGCACCCCCCTTACCTTTCGGTAGATCCTCTAAACATTCAAACGTTATTTCAAACTGAAATGGGTTTAGGAAAGCCGTGGGGTTGTCTAGTACTGTCACGTCCGTCACTTGAACCTTCGCCATGATGGAAAAAGTCTTGATCTCTTTTTGCCTATCCTTTTCGCGGTAAATTCCCGCCAAAACATTGCTTAGTCAGCACAATAAAAAAGTTACGCGGTTAATTGACCGCGCATGGAGTTCAACTTGAGTCAGCTGTGACCTTGGAAAGCAAACCGGGCGGCTGAACAGAGTGGCACTGCTTTACATGCCAAACTCACTTTAGCAGTGGATAATTGAGTGAGCTACACACACAGTCAAGGCCAATGTGAGGTCTGGGATGAAACTGACACTGTGGTCAGTGCAGGAAAGACTCAAGCCTGGTTCCACTGACTAGTGCCGGAAGGCACCGTCAAAACTTTTGGAGCAACCCACAAATTACAGTAAGGTAAGTTGGTTTAATTAGCAGAATCATAAATTCAATATGGCCTGTCTGTGAGTCTCAATTGGTGGGTACAGTGAATTCAAACTCAGACTGAACTGACCATGATCTTGAAACTAGCAGGCTCAGTGTGTGCACTGACCACTCAGTGTTTATATTAATAAATACGTGGGTTTGACAGTCTCTTTTGTAAAGAGTCTGGGTAATGGGACTGATGTATTCAGCTACTAAACTATTTATGGGAACGTCGGAGTTCAGTCTGACTCTCACTCAGTGCTAGTAAATTGCAACAGCATGCAGTATTACAGTAAATCAGCTGAACATACATACATACATGAGATGCTCTGCAGTTTGCGCATCACATGCATTCATGTACTGGTACTCTATTGCTAAATATGTGATTGCAAAATGTTAGTCACTACACACATGATATAGTATGATATAATTGTCAACATGTATATACCCTGACTATAAAAAGTCCAGACAGCTATTAGCTAGTCATTAATATCACTATAAGCTAAATTATATTTGTTTGCCTCACTAAAAGTACTTCATAATTATAAGCCATTAATTGTCCACAAGTTTATTTTTGTTAGTTTTACGCACTGTGGAATACAGAGGTACTTCATCTTGTTTATCCATCTTTAGCTCTTTATCTTCCTTCTCATTTGTTACCTCTGCCTCTGCCTGTCCAGGCTCTTTTTGATCGCCAATTATATTGTTAGCGCTATTTTTATCGACTTCATTGTCTGGTGGGCTCTGAATTTGAGAGGATGCAGTGCTAGCTTGGGGTGTTTCACCAATCTCCTCATAGTTGTCCGTTGAAATATCTTCATAATATCCAGTTTCATTTTCAAATTGTCGATCAACATCTTTGTATGATGTGTTTGGGTGAAGAATGCATGGCTCTTGATCTGCCACAGTAGACATTTCAGGTAGCTGCATTTGTGTCCTGGGTCAAGTTTCAGAATGCATAAAATAGAAGCCAATAATCATGCTATTATATAGACTGACAAGACATGACGTATGACATTGTGCATTTTTATTTTGATAATAATCACTCATAACTTATGCTAAGCTTACCTTGATTTTTCTGTTAAATCATAAGTAGCATTTTTCCTTTGTCTCAGCAGTACTAGAATTATCATGATAAAGACAGTAGCCCCACAGAGTAGCAGCAGAAGAAGGACTCCTGCTACAGTGGCACCAGATACGATGTAGATGGTGGCATTATCAGGAGAAGAAAGGCTGGGGGAAATCGAATTAGCCGCCTGTGTTGATCCTGTGTTTGAATCTGTTGTGGATTGAACCGTTTCTGGAGTAGATGATTCAGAAGTTCTCTCAAGATCTGTTATATGATCTGTTGATGTTGTTAGCTCATTAGTTGTCTGCCTGGTTGTTTCTGAATCTGTTTTAGGTGCAGTCATGGCATTGTTTGATTCTTCAGTAGACTGAGTTGAAGCTATGGTGGTTGTACTTGCTTCTGTTGGCTGCTCTGTGGTAACAATTATAGGCATGGCAGTTGTTGGAAGCTGGCATTGTGGACTGTTGAAGTCTTCAATGACTACAGTACATGTGCTGTCTATGCCCAGTTGTAAGCTTTGGAGTGAAATAAATTGCGTAGCTGAAACCCACTGTTCGATGTATCTAACAATTGGAGTAGAATTAGCTTGAGATGAAAGTATTTCATTCAGTCTTGCCCTGAATGTGACGTGTTGTGGTGACTCAGAGAAACACCGAAAGCCATTGTCTGTTATGTGACCTCTAGTGAACCTACACTCACACAGCTGCTCCACAGCCTGGACTAATGTTGAGATAAGCTGTTCATCTTTAACTACAAGGTCTGTTGTAATCCACTGGGAGCAATCAGGAATCACATTGTTCAATCGAATCTGGAAGTGTGTGACTGTATGCATATAAAATAGCAGTAATATAATATTGTAATCTTTCTCGGTGCAGGTGTAAAAGCATGCATTCATGTGCATTTTCTACATACCATTCGTTCTTAGAATAATATTGTTGCTTTCAATTGTCAACATTTGATTCAAATATGTCGAATCTATTGTAGCAATACATCTGTACTGTCCAGCATCAGAGAGACTGAGAGAAGAGAATGAGAGAGTTGATTGTGTTGAGGTCAAACTTTCCTGTGAGATCATTGAACTGCCCCTAAACCACTGGTAGGTTATGGTAGCATTAAGTCGGTCAGCTCCAGTGACAGAGCAGGTGAAGGAGTAGCTCTCTCCTACAGTTGGAGTACCACCACTGACCATGGCAGTGATGACAGGTGCTGGAGAAGAGGGTAGGGAGTGAGTAACATGATCAACACTGAGCATGTCAAGACTTACCCTCCACATTAACTTGAATGGATCTCATGTCTCCCTCTCTTACTGTACATGTGTAGCTCCCTTCATGTGATGATTGTAGCGGGTCAAAGGTTAGGATGCTGGTATGAGTGGAGCCATTTGACATCACATCAGACACCATCCTGGTATCTCTGGGAAGAGGACTATCATTGGGAGGACCAGTCCAGGAGAAATTAGGTGCAGAGTTTATCCTGCTAACTGTACAGGTTAGGTTGTACCATTCACCAGCAGTGTTGATACCAGATGGAGTGAGTGCAGTTATGGAAACTACAGAGAATTAACACAAATTGATAATTATTGCAATGTTTCTGAAGTTAAAGATTATTGCATGAAACTACAAGGATTTTTCCCCTTTCCAACATACTTTCAAGTGTAATACACATAGTGTGATTCACATTATTGCTGTCTGGCAGTTCACAACAGAATGATCCAGTTGGAGATGATGCATTACTTCTACGATTCAACCATATACGTTGGTTATCTCCTCTACCTCTGTAGAAATCTTGACCAGCAGCATTATTAGGTACTATTGATCCATCAGGATAGTACCACTCTCCAGCACGATAGGGTAGAGATGCACAACATGGACTTTTGTCAGTAGTACAGAAGATAACACTGCCATTGTCAGTGTGAAACTCTCCAATGTTATTTAGCGACAGTATGCTGTTGTTGGAGTAGGAGACACCTTGGAATATCAGCTGAATGTCAGTATCTATTATATAATGACAATCACACACAAGTCATTGAATGATTTTACTTTATCTATAGTACAAGTCACAGTGTGTTAATTCTGGCTTGGTCATTAAAGAGACTCAGAGTCATGCATTAGCATGCTGTTTGCTATACATGCTTGTAGTACTTTATGCTGCTAATATAATGCTTTTACCTTGTCCATAAGCACCCATCTTTCCACCAATCATGATCCATACTATTAACATCAGACACCAATTCATCATTTTGAGCTATAGACTACTATACTAGCGAATCTTGACAATTTTCATTCATGTATATTATGCAGATACACAAGTCATGTAATTGCAACAATCTCACAAACTTGGTTCTATATTCCCATAATTATGGCATGTCATTAACCCTCTTGTTTGTGTGTGAGTATAGCTGTATAGATGAAAACAATACCAACTGTTAAACAGTAAAGTTTAATTCTTGCAAACACCAATGGCATGCATGCATTCAGTTGCATGCCTCTTACACATACGTGGCACACCTGTTTACCTTACACTGATTGTATTGTTTTTATGTTTTTTATTTATGGATAACATCAACAATACATGTACAACTTAATGCTAACTAAAATAATAAACTACATAAGTCTGTGGTCATAAACTCCATACAATAAATTCTTGCAAAAAAAAAAACAAAAAAACATCAACCTGTAAGAACATGTATACATGCAAAATTAATAATCATTGTATGTGAATTTACTCCGTGTCACTGCTGTTTTAGATATATAGCTTCAGTCTCCTTTGCAGAGAGTCTGGCAAGCAATACAAGACTTATAATATGTTTGTTGCTGGGAAAGCAGCATTCCTTTTTTCTAAGTGTATAAATTCAATTGTCTAAAGACTATAAGTATAGTAGTCCCAATAACTAATGATTTAAATCAATTTAAAGTGCAGAAATCATTAATTGTCCACAGTATTATTGTTGGGTTAAGTTTTCTGTACGCTGGAATAATATGGCACCTCATCTTGTACCATCAACTCTTTGTCTTCCTTCTCATTCATGACCTCTAGCTTAAAATTCTCCTCACTGTGATCACCAATTGTAGTGTAGCTGGTGGCATTTGTATTGAGTCCATCATTATCTGTGGGACTCTGGGGTCGTGGGAGTGTTACCTGCATGGCCAATCTCTAAATAATTGTCCACCGTTGTGTCATCATATTCAGTTTCGTATTGTCGATCCACATCTTTGTATGATGTATTTGGATGAAAATGGTATGGCTCGGCCACTGTTGTAATTTCAGGAGCCATTTGGGTCCTGCATGTATCAAATTGAAGCAATATGATTAAATGGCAGTGGACTAAACAAAGTTACCAATACGGTACGTTTTCTCTTAGATGTAAATTATTCTCTTAGATGTAAATTATTCGGAGTCATGCTTGGCTTGCCTTGTAAAATTATGGTCTTGGGACTTTTTCCTTTGTCTCAGCTGTGCCATGAGAGTGATGATACAGATAGTAGCTCCACAGAGTAGCAGCAGAATAAGCACTCCACCACCAGCAGCGCCAGATATGATGTAGATGGTGAATTTGTCAGAGGAAGACTGACTGGGTGTAGCTACATCCAAATCAGATGTATACTGGTTAGCTGTTTCTGTGGTGGTTATAGTAGGCATGGCAGTTGTTGGTTCTTCAGAAAGCTGACATTGTGGACTGCTGAAGTCTTCAATGATTACATTGCATGTGCTGTTTATGCCAAGTCGCAAGCTTTGGATCGAAATGAATTGTAAGGTTGAAACCCATTGTTTGATGTAGCTAACAATTGGAGTAGAATTAGCTAGAGATGTGTGTATTTCACTCAGTCTTGCTCTGAATGTGACATGTTGTGGTGACTCAGGGAAACACTGGAAGGCATCCTCAGTGATGTGACCTCTGGTGAACCTACACTCACACTCCTGCTTCACGGCCTGGACTAATGTTGAGATAAGCTGTTCACCTTTAACTACAAGGTGTGTTGTAATCCACTGAGAGCAGTCAGGAATCACATTGTTCAATCGAATCTGGAAGTGTGTAACTGTATAATGCAATATACACAACGACAATAATGATTATTTGTGTAAATTTGGATCTGTATACACGCACATGTGTACCTTCCACTCTTTGTGTCACATTATTGCTATGAATTGTTAGTGGCCCATTTAAATATGTCGAGTCTATGGTGACGTCACATCTGTACTGTCCAGCATCAGAAAGACTTAGAGAAGAGAAGGAGAGAGTTGAGTTTGTTCCACCTCTCAACACATTGTCCTTAGACCACTGGTAGGTTATGGTGGGGTTGAGTCGGTCAGCTCCAGTGACAGTGCAGGTGAGAGAGTACCTCTTACTACTTACTATGGCAGTGATGACAGGTGCTGGAAAAGAGGGTAAAGCAAATGAGCACTGTATGCTCAACACTGAGCATGTCAAGACTTACCCTCCACATTGACTTGAATGGATCTCATTTCTGTCACAGTCCCCACTGTTACTGTACATGTGTAGTTCCCTTCATGTGATGATTGTAGTGGGTCAAAGGTTAGGATACTGGTGTGAGTAGAGCCTCTGGACATCACTTCAGACACCATCCTGGTATCACTGGGAAGAGGACTATCATTGGGAGGACCAGTCCAGGAGAAAGAAGGAGTATAAAGTTTATTTCGCTAACACTAACAGTGCAGGTTAGGTTGTATCGTTCACCAGCAGTGGTGATACCAGATGAAGTGAGTGCAGGTATTGATACTACACATACAGACAGCACATTCAAGTTATTGTTTCAGGAAAAAAAAACTTCAAATGGTTATCTTTCTTTCCAAGACTTACTGAGTGTAACACACATTGTGTGGTTGACAACACTATTGTCTGGCAGCTCACAACAGAATGGTCCAATTGGAGACTGAGCATTGTTTCGCCGATTCAACCATATGGTTCCATTATCTCCTCTACCTCTCCAGAAATCTTGACCAGCAGCATTATTAGGCACTATTGATCCATCAGGATAGTACCACTCTCCAAAACGATTTGGAGGAGACGAACAACATGGTTGTCTGTCAGTAGTACAGAAGATTGCACTGCCAGTGGAGACGTCTCCAACATCATTCAGTGGTAGTATACTGTTATTGGGGTAGGCGACACCTCGGAATATCAGCTGAACAGCTGAATAGATTATATAATTATATATTATTATTATGGTAATACATGCATGAATGATTCATGCACTGTTTGTCTATGCTCTGACCTTGTCCATAAGCACCAGTATTTTGCTCAGTAATGGTCCACACCATTATGGTGACCATCAGACATTGACCCAGCATGCTCAGCTTAATTGACTATTTTATTTTTGAATGCCACGATGTCACAGTAAATCTTAACAATAGGACAATGTATAATGCAAGCACACAAGTCATGTATTTATCCGATTATTTTTCTAGTTTTCTATAATTATGTCTCATCAACCCTCATGTGTACATTAAGTAGTGTTAGGTGAGGCCAGTAATGCCAACTGTGAAGCAATAAAGTCCACATTACTGGCCCTTTCTTATGTGTATAGAGTCTGGCATAATATTATGCATCAGTACCTGCTATCAATATCCCCTATTATTGTTTCAGAGTCAAGTTTGTATACTATTCAGTTTTAAGAAAACATCAACAATTAAGCTAGCTATCTGGCTACATGTAAAATCAGTTGAACTATATGTACACCAACTCAAATAACTTATGCTAACAGTTGCTACTGTTTGTGGAGTCAAAAATGCTACAAACCTAAATAAACATATCAAGTCAGCCTAATAAGGACAAACAAAAGACAATATGTTTATGATTAAGATGTCCATAAGTACTTGAGGTCATTTACATCACATAGGTCCCCATTCCCCTTTCATCTCGTCCCTCTTCTTCCCTCAAATTCTCTACTTGTCTGTTCTGGATCTCACCAGCTGCTGTCTCTGTGTTAGTGATGGTGGAAGGAGCATAAGCTGGACACTGTGTGTATTCAGTCACCTGTCGACCATGGCCACCAATCTCTTCGTAGAGATCACCACTACTGATTGTTGTAGCAGTCTTTGTGGTAACCCCACTTATTATGTATTCGTACTCATGATCTTCATTCAGTGTGTAAGAAGGGTTGCTTCCTTTTGTTGGCAATGGAGGTAGCTCAATCTGTTTTCTGTGTGCAATTCTGTTATGGATTCAATTAATGCTTGAATGTGAGATGAATGCATAATAAATTTAATGTAAATGCTCACATTTTTCATCAAGAATAGTTCAAGCTGTATCATGCTTCAAACTTAAATTACGCAATTCATGATCATGATTGTTACAATACTTTGTATCTACCTGGTGCCTGACTTTGTTTGTTTCCTTAGCACACAGACAANTACTACTTACTATGGCAGTGATGACAGGTGCTGGAAAAGAGGGTAAAGCAAATGAGCACTGTATGCTCAACACTGAGCATGTCAAGACTTACCCTCCACATTGACTTGAATGGATCTCATTTCTGTCACAGTCCCCACTGTTACTGTACATGTGTAGTTCCCTTCATGTGATGATTGTAGTGGGTCAAAGGTTAGGATACTGGTGTGAGTAGAGCCTCTGGACATCACTTCAGACACCATCCTGGTATCACTGGGAAGAGGACTATCATTGGGAGGACCAGTCCAGGAGAAAGAAGGAGTATAAAGTTTATTTCGCTAACACTAACAGTGCAGGTTAGGTTGTATCGTTCACCAGCAGTGGTGATACCAGATGAAGTGAGTGCAGGTATTGATACTACACATACAGACAGCACATTCAAGTTATTGTTTCAGGAAAAAAAAACTTCAAATGGTTATCTTTCTTTCCAAGACTTACTGAGTGTAACACACATTGTGTGGTTGACAACACTATTGTCTGGCAGCTCACAACAGAATGGTCCAATTGGAGACTGAGCATTGTTTCGCCGATTCAACCATATGGTTCCATTATCTCCTCTACCTCTCCAGAAATCTTGACCAGCAGCATTATTAGGCACTATTGATCCATCAGGATAGTACCACTCTCCAAAACGATTTGGAGGAGACGAACAACATGGTTGTCTGTCAGTAGTACAGAAGATTGCACTGCCAGTGGAGACGTCTCCAACATCATTCAGTGGTAGTATACTGTTATTGGGGTAGGCGACACCTCGGAATATCAGCTGAACAGCTGAATAGATTATATAATTATATATTATTATTATGGTAATACATGCATGAATGATTCATGCACTGTTTGTCTATGCTCTGACCTTGTCCATAAGCACCAGTATTTTGCTCAGTAATGGTCCACACCATTATGGTGACCATCAGACATTGACCCAGCATGCTCAGCTTAATTGACTATTTTATTTTTGAATGCCACGATGTCACAGTAAATCTTAACAATAGGACAATGTATAATGCAAGCACACAAGTCATGTATTTATCCGATTATTTTTCTAGTTTTCTATAATTATGTCTCATCAACCCTCATGTGTACATTAAGTAGTGTTAGGTGAGGCCAGTAATGCCAACTGTGAAGCAATAAAGTCCACATTACTGGCCCTTTCTTATGTGTATAGAGTCTGGCATAATATTATGCATCAGTACCTGCTATCAATATCCCCTATTATTGTTTCAGAGTCAAGTTTGTATACTATTCAGTTTTAAGAAAACATCAACAATTAAGCTAGCTATCTGGCTACATGTAAAATCAGTTGAACTATATGTACACCAACTCAAATAACTTATGCTAACAGTTGCTACTGTTTGTGGAGTCAAAAATGCTACAAACCTAAATAAACATATCAAGTCAGCCTAATAAGGACAAACAAAAGACAATATGTTTATGATTAAGATGTCCATAAGTACTTGAGGTCATTTACATCACATAGGTCCCCATTCCCCTTTCATCTCGTCCCTCTTCTTCCCTCAAATTCTCTACTTGTCTGTTCTGGATCTCACCAGCTGCTGTCTCTGTGTTAGTGATGGTGGAAGGAGCATAAGCTGGACACTGTGTGTATTCAGTCACCTGTCGACCATGGCCACCAATCTCTTCGTAGAGATCACCACTACTGATTGTTGTAGCAGTCTTTGTGGTAACCCCACTTATTATGTATTCGTACTCATGATCTTCATTCAGTGTGTAAGAAGGGTTGCTTCCTTTTGTTGGCAATGGAGGTAGCTCAATCTGTTTTCTGTGTGCAATTCTGTTATGGATTCAATTAATGCTTGAATGTGAGATGAATGCATAATAAATTTAATGTAAATGCTCACATTTTTCATCAAGAATAGTTCAAGCTGTATCATGCTTCAAACTTAAATTACGCAATTCATGATCATGATTGTTACAATACTTTGTATCTACCTGGTGCCTGACTTTGTTTGTTTCCTTAGCACACAGACAATCACCATAATTGTAAGAGCCACTATCCCTGCTACAATTGTTGCTGCTGCACTGACACCAATCCCAAGCATAGCTCCAGTAGGAAACCCAGATGAAGCTAGAGTGCTTTTTGTCATTGTAGTGGATGTTTGTGTAGTTGCTGATGGTGCTTTTGAGCTTTCAACGGTTGTAGATGATGTGGTTTCTTCACTTGTTCGAGGCAGACACTCTGGACTATCAAAGTCTTCAAGTATAATGCTACAGGTGTTGTTAATTGTCAGTCTAATTCTATGAACGGCAATACTTTGTGTCTTGTTGGTCCAATACTTGATGTATGTGATAAGTGATAAAGAATTAGCTTGTGATGAGTGTATTTCACTCAGTCTTGCTCTGAATGTGACGTGTTGTGGTGACTCAGGGAAACACTGGAAGGCATCCTCTGTGATTTGACCTCTAGTGAACCCACACTCACACTCTTGATCTACTCCTTGGACTAAAATATCAATGAGTTCATGGGACTTTTCTGCAGCATCTTCTGAAATCCAAACAAGACAGCTTGGTATCCCTCTAAGGCGGAGCTGAAAGATTGTACCTATAATAATCATAGTTTTCAATGGGATGTAACTTATAGTAGAAAGCACGGGGCATAGGAATTAAATGGCTCACTTACTAATTAATATGTGGATGTTGCTTTGAGAAAAAATATCCCGATTTAGAAGTTTGGAACTAACAGTGACGTCACATCTGTACGGTCCAGCATCAAAGAGACTGAGCGAAGAAAAGGAGAGAGTTGATTGTGTTTCATCTGAGATCACAGTGTTGTCTTTAAACCACTGGTAGGTTATGGTGGGGTTGAGTCGGTCAGCTCCAGTGACAGTGCAGGTGAGGGAGTAGCTTTGTCCAAAGATTAAAGTTTGACTTGATCCAGACAGTTGAGTATTAATTATGGGATATTCTATGATTATTAATTGTAAAAGAGCAAGAATACTAATTTAAATCTGTTTCTCTAGCTGTTTTGCATAAATACATGCGTGTAAGTGTCACTACTCATAGCATACCTACTAAAAGTGTACTTATTGAAGCAACTGCAATACTCCCAGAGAGAAATGGAGATGATGAAGTGATACTAGCACTGCATGTGTATTCTCCAGAATCATCAATTGCAACAAAATTGATTATTGCTGTACTGGTGTAGGTTGTAGCAGTTACCATGGTAGCAACTGAGCTGGAGGTAGTGAACTGTGTCCCAGGTGGTCCACTCCACAGTGTGTTCACTGTTACTAGTGTGTCCACCGCTTCACTTAACTCAATGGAACAGGTCAGAGTGAGAGAGGAGCCAGCAAATATAGAGCCATCAGGAGTGATGGCTATAGTCACAGTAGTAGGAGGGGAAACTATATAGATTACAAAATGTTGTGTTTTTAATAGCTGGCATGCACCACGATCGAAGAATTAACCTACTTTGAATTTCAATATTAAATGGTGCTGCATCTGTGAGAGAATTTGCCTCTAAAATTGGTGATGTAATTCTCCCTCTACAGATGTACTCTCCAGCATGTGATGTCCTCAGGGGATTCAATGTGATGGTAGAGGTGTTGGACTCACTCCCATTGGGGTAGGTCCAGCTAGCAGTAGGGGTGTTGATCAGACCAAGCAATACTATGATGGTACAGGTCAAAGTGTAAGACTCTCCAATAGCACCAGAGCCAGTGGCATTGGGTACAGCAGTGATGATGTCATTAGGAACTGCAACAAAGGGAAATAAACCCTTTATATAATTGCTCATAATATTATAATAATACTGTATAACATACAATGGAGGCTGACATCAATTTAATTCCTTACTTGCGATATCTATACTTTTTTCTTCACTGCCTGCAAAATTGCTAACATTGCAAATAATAGTGCCTAAAACATTGGCGATGGTGCTGCTTGTCAAAATATTTTGATACGTAGCAGTACTAGTATTCATTACGATCTGACTCTGATGGTATGTTGTTCCATCAACCTCTACTGGTTGGCCATTCTTCCTCCAAGAGACAGTGGTAGCAGGACCACCAGTAGAGGTACAGGTCAGAGTGAGGCTGGATCGATTGTAGACTAGGCCAGTGATGGAGGGAGAGCCAGAGGTCACAGGGTACACTCCAACATAGAGTTGTTGGTTAATTCCACTTGTGTCAGGTACCTCACAGCGGAAGACTCCAGTTGTTTGTGTGATGAAGTACCTATGTTGGAGACGAACATAACTGGGACCTCTACCTCTGTAGATGGAATCACCAGAGCCTGTACTATTGATTCTGCTTCCATTAGGTAAAAACCACTCTCCAATCCCAACGTTATATTGAGTGTCTGATCTTGCACAGCAATCTGTCTTGTTAGTCACACATAACAAAGTACCACTGGCTTCACCAATCTCATCCAGTGTCACAATGCTGTTGTTACCATAGAGTACACCATTGAGGAGAAAACCAAGACCTAAATGTATTAAAAGAAATGTAAATTTCTAAAAAAAGTTTTCTGGGCAGGTATTCCAACATTAAATAATTTTACGTTCTGGAATGCTAGTGTTCACATCAATTTTGGAAGGTGGTCCTGGTTGATTCTCTCTGTTTACTGCTCTGACTTCAATGCTATAATTGGTACGAGGATTTAGTCCAGTGATGGTGAACACCCTGTCCCTCTCTGTGACTCCTGAGGTGTGAACCTCCTCAGTAGTGAAGGTGGGACTCTCAGACTGATAATACCTCACTCTGTATCCTGTTATCTCACTGTTATGATGAAAACACTCAACACGACTCCATTGAATGGTCACAGAAGATAGATTTTGAGATCGATTGGTCAATGATTGTGGAAGTCCACTAGGAGCTGTATGAATGCAACCATGCATGTGTGCAATTATTATATACAATACAATTACCTGTAGGCAATGTTTTCCTTGTAAAATTTATTTTACTCCTCCCTGCTCTGTTCACAGCTGTAATTGTGATGATGTAATTACTGAACTCCTCCAATCCACTCACAGTATAGTTCCTAGTTGTATTATCATTGATATTCTCATTCATTGAAGCTTGTTTTACAGTGGAACATGGTCCTTGATAATAGTGTGATATCTCAAAGCTCTCGATGTAGTCATTGTCTTGTTGAGTCCATGAAAGATGAATAGATGTAGGGGATTGATTAATCCTCACATTATTTGGTGGGGAAGGAACTAGAATAAAGGAGAGGGTGATTATATGTAATGCATTAAATTTTAACTCAAAAATTACCTCCAAGATTCACAGCAATAGAGACAATGTCTGTCACAGGTTGACTTGATACTATTCGATGCCGATCTGCCACTATAGGAATGGCAATTGCGTTACAAATGAAAGTGGTATAATTGTCTTCACGATACAAAGGAGACAGGGTAAGGTTGTTAGTGAATGTGTTTCCTGACTGAGATAATTGAGAAATGGAGACTCGACTGGCTGTGTCTGATAACCATTGACTGGTAGAAGTTTGTTGTGACTGTTTGAACCAAGTTATCTCTGCTGTTACATGAGTAATGTCAACATCTTCACTCAATGTCATAGTACATGTGAGAGTCACTGAAGAGGTACTAGTATACAATGGGCCACTAGGGAGGACAGTCACTGTCACACTGGCTGGAGGGGGAACTGCAAAAGAACTCAAAGATAACGTTCAAGTTACAATAGTCTATTTATACTCTTACTTTGAAGATTTATATTGTGAGTGTTACTCATTTTTATGATGGACTGACTTAGATTAAGAAAACTAACAGTGACGTCACATCTGTACTGTCCAGCATCAGAGAGACTGAGAGAAGAGAAGGAGAGAGTTGATTGTATTTGACCTGAGATCATGCTGTTGCTCTGAAACCACTGGTAGGTCATGGTAGGGTTAGCTAGGTAGGCTCCATTGACACTAACTGTACAGGTCAGTGTGTGTTGATCACCAACAGCAGGACTGGCTGAAGAGGAGGTGAGGAAGACACTGACTGTCACTGAGACAAGAGAGAAAGAGAGAGGGAGAGTATAGATTGCTAATTGAATCACAATCATTACAAATACACTTTGCTACCTATATTCACACAAAATCTGTTTATGATATTGCTGCTGTCTGGTAGTTCACAACAAAACAATCCAGTTGGAGAATGTGCATTGGCTCCTCTATAGTTCAACCAAATGGTTTGATTGTTTCCTCTTCCTCTGAAGAAATTTTCTCCAGCAGCATTGTTTGGTACTGCTGACCCATCAGGATAGTACCACTCTCCAATACGATTTGGAGAAGATAAACAACATGGTCGTCTATTAGTAGTACAGAGTATAGCATTTCCATTGGAGAAGTTTCCAATGTCAGTTATTGACAGTACACTATTGTTGGGGTAGGAGACACCTCGGAATACCAGCTGAAGCTGAATAACAATCTCCAATGTCGAATATTTCTTTTTGCTTGCAAGAACAAGACCTGAACTAGGATGAGAAGGTTGTACTTTCGTACTACAACCAAATGTAGTATTATCTTCAGGAATCAACGGAGCCAGAGTGAGGATACTGGTGAATCTTTTCCTTGACTGATCTAATCTAGAGATGGAGACTCTACCACCAGAGGTGTTTGATGATGGTGTTAGTGATCTATTGAACCAAGCCACCTCTGCCATTACTTCAGTGTCAACATCACTATTCAATGTTATGGTACAGGTCAGAGTCACTGAAGAGGTGCCAGCATACAGTAGACCTGTGTCGTTGAGTCTCACAGTCACATTTGGAGTGGGGACTGCTATGACATTTGCATTATAGTTGCATGCATTGATGAGGCTAGAGAAAATTAATCAAGTCATGCATACTTACTCTGAACTGTAACATTGAATGCAGTCATGTTTGTAAGGGGCTCCTCTGATGCTGGTGATGTAACCCTCCCTCTACAGATGTACTCTCCAGCATGTGATGTCCTCAGGGGGTTGAATATGATGGTAGAGGTCATATATTGTCTGCCATTGGGGATGGTCCAACTAGGAGTAGGGGTATTGGTCAGACCAGGCAGTGGTATGACGATACAGGTCAAAGTGTACAGCTCTCCAGCAACAGAAGAGCCTGAGATACTGGGTACAGCAGTGATGGCGTTGTCTGGGACTACATGTGTTTTTTTTAAAATATTTAAGCAACTATACAACTGCATACATTGTAGCTATTGATTATACCGGTGATATTATTGATTGTAGTATTAACTTCATAGTACACTCCTCCATTTGTAGTGACTCTGCAAGAGTAGTCTGAACCATACATGGTATCATTAACTTCATTGAATGTCAGTTTTAATTGAACAGTGTCATATGCTCTGGCTACAACTCTCCTCTCACTGTCCAGCCACTCGATTCGGTCCACTGATATATCACTAGTACAATTAAGATCAGCTGACATTCCAACGATAAACTGATCACTTTGAATTGATATGCCTGCATTGGACACAAGTTCTTTTTATTTGCACACTCAAAGTGAGTTCTCAAAATTAATAATGATAATGAAAGTAGCTAAAATATAGGCCTATGTACCTGTAGTCAAAGAAACACAGAGCGTATTGTTGCGGTCATGACTGTCCGGTAGTTCACAGCAGAAGGCTCCAACTGGAAGTTGAGCATTAGCAACTCTACGGTTCAACCATATTGTTCCATTGTCTCCTCTTCCTCTGGAGAAATTCTGTCCAGCAGCATTATTGGGTACCAGTGATCCATCAGGATAGTACCACTCTCCACGATGTGGAAATCGACAACAATAGCTTAAGTTAGTAGTACAGGAGATAGCACCATCATTAGAAGTGTTTCCAATGTGATTTATGAACAGTACACTATTGTTGGGGTAGGAGTAACCTCGGAACATGAGCTGAACTGTAACAAAATGAAACAAAATTAACTTCATGCATAATATTATTGTGCACTTATCCTTAGAAGTTGTATGTATGATTTTCTTAATTAATTACCTGTAAAAGATTAATTATTGCATTTCATTCATCATTGACATTTAAGTATAAACTTGAAACTTTTGCAACTACGTAACAAATACCTGTCTCGTTTCGATAAGCAAATGTGATCCATGTTGTCACCATGAGACACTGGACAAGAAAAAATACAGCTATAATATTTGCCATAGTGAGTCAGCAATATACAGGCCTGGTGTGTGTGGCAGCTAGTATAGGCATGCAACACTCAGTTCTACCACAATGAATGTGCTGAGTGCTGGTTAGTATTTATAGTGATAAAAGACTGCATGAGTGTGCCGCAGTATGCATTCATTCAGGTTATTAGGATAGGCTATGAATTAAGGTTCGTCCATGATCGATGTGTGTATGTGTGAGTGGCTACATTTCTTACAACGGTATGGTGTTCCTTCACATTAACATAACACCAGTGAATGATACCTGGTTGTAAATGGGATGTCACTCATGCTGAATCGTGTGTGTTCCAATGTATTTTACACAGTCATGTAAACCTTGTGTGTAACAGAAACATGCATCAAGCAATACAGCACAAGATGAGAATTGCAAATTTGGATGATAAGATAATAATTATAACCCATGCATGCAAGTAAAATGGATTAAAATGTTTCACAAACTCATACTATAGGCTGAGTTTATATGTATGTATGCTGCACTGTTTGTTTTATTTAAAGATAACATCAACAACTTAAGCTGAGTAACTAAACAAAATCAGCACTTAATACACAAACTATGCCAGTATTTTACTATAACTACAGTCTGGTCATATACACTATAATGTCTTAAACTTATTTTGCTACTGGCATAGCAGGCTAATAAAGACACATAAACTTGCAATTAGCTATGAGTTATACAATATATGCATGATTAAGATATCTGATCTGTATGTACTTGAGATCATTCACATCTTAGTTCCCGATTTCTCTTTCATTTCGTCTCTCTTCTTCCTTCAAACTATCTCCTTGTCTGTTCTGGATCTCACCAGCTGCTGTCTCTGTGTTAGTGATGGTGGAAGGAGCATAAGCTGGACACTGTGTGTATTCAGTCACCTGTCGACCATGGCCACCAATCTCTTCATAGAGATCACCACTAGTGATTGTTTTAGAAGTCTTTGTGGTAATCCCAGTCACATAGTCATACTCCTGATCTCGATTTGCATCTCCTGTCATATTGTATGAAGGGTTGTGTGGGTCATCTCCTTTTGTTGGCAATGAAGGTAGATCGATCATTGTACTGCATTATACAATTCCATATAGATTCGATTGACTCATAACTGAGAAAATAATTATTTTAAATGCTCACATTTTTATTGAGCAAGCTGTATATATATATATATATGCAACTTAGTTATGTCCTGAATGTTAACTATATTATACTCAATACATGTTGCGACTACATACCTGGTACCGGAGTTTTTTTGTCTCTGTAGAACACAGACAATGACAACAATTGTGAGAGCCACAATTCCTGCTACAACTATTGCAGCTGCTGCACTGATACCAGCCGCTCCAGTAGAGAAGCCCGTAGATGGACTAAAGGCTGAAGTAGTTGAGGTGGTTTCACTTTCTATTGTTGTTAATGGTGTTTCTTCACTTGTACGAGGTAGACACTCTGGACTGTCAAAGTTGTCAAGTATAATGCTACATGTGTTGTTAATTGTCAGTCTAATTCTACGAATGGCAATGCTTTGTGTCTGGCTGGTCCATTGCTCAATGTATGTGATCAGTGATGAAGAATTGGTTTGAGAGGAGCTTAGTTCATCCAATCTTGCTCTGAGTGTGACGTGTTGTGGTGACTCAGGGAAACACTGGAAGGCATCCTCAGTGATATGAACTCTAGTGAAATCACACTCACACTCCTTAGCCACACCTTGGACTAGAATATTAATTAGGTCAGTTGATCTTCTTTCAGTATCATCTGAAATCCAATTGAGACAGCTTGGTATACCGCTGAGCCGAAGCTGAAAGATTGTACCTGATTTGTATGCATTCATATTATGTAATGTCCATATCATACACTCTTGTAGCGTCACTTACTGATCAATATCAACTTGTAATTGTCACTTTGAGATAAAATATCCCTGTTTAGAAGGTTAGAACCAACACTTGTGTTGCATCTGTACTGTCCAGCATCAGAGAGGCTGAGAGAAGTGAAGGTGAGAGTTGACTGTGTTTCATCTGAGATCACAGTATTGTCCTTAAACCACTGGTAGGTTATGGTGGGGTTGAGTCGGTCAGCTCCAGTGACAGTGCAGGTGAGGGAGTAGCTTTGTCCAAAGATTAAAGTTTGACTTGATCCAGACAGTTGAGTATTAATTATGGGATATTCTATGATTATTAATTGTAAAAGAGCAAGAATACTAATTCAAATCTGTTTCTCTTGCTGTTTTGCATAAATACATGCGTATAAGTGTCACTACTCATAGCATACCTACTAAAAGTGTACTTATTGAAGCAACTGNTGAACATTGTAAGTTGTGAGTTTTTTCTGCTCTGTAGTGTCCTCATGGCTCTTCTTTCATGCTATATATATTTGGTATAAAACATCTCATTTTTGTTAGTAAAAAGTTTGAATCACAGTAAATCATAGTCTGGCTGGCCAGACAGTCTGGTGCATATATATATATATATATATATATATATATATATATTCTACCCA